>JAKSZU010000009.1:153998015-154308977 GCA_026018925.1 Tupaia tana
GAGCTTACATTCTAACAGAGGTCAGAGAGTATAACCACAGACATGCGTAAAGATAATTGTAGATAGTGAAACACGCAACAACGAAATACAGGAGGGGGAAAGATAAAGCAGCTAGAGGAATTTATGGGCTCATTCAGCTGGAATCATCAGGGAAGACCTCTTAGGGGAGGTGATGCTGGAATTCACACATGAAGAGGAGACTCCTGCCACTACTAAGAGCTAGCTGAGCAGAGAGAAGCAAGGGCAAAGGCCCTGTGCCATAGACAAAGTTGGATTACCTCAGTATAATATTTGATTTTTGGAAGACAAAAGTGCCGTGGGCACAGTGCTCATGAGAGCAGCCTTTGCAGCTGTGTCACTGTCATGGCTAACCTAGGGAGGAAGTGGTGGGTGGGTTTTCTCTTCCTTACATACTTCCTTCTCTTTCTTTAAGCTCATGGACGAATTATTTCTCCCTCTCTCCCCATTTTGAGGGACAAGGAGAATGTATTATACTTTCTTTATACCCACTACAGGGCCTGGTAGAGGGTGAAAAGAAACATGAATTTATGGTTTTGAGTAGGCACTTTATCACATATCCAGTAAAACTGTATTGCTTCTCTTTGTGATTGTAAAGATGTGTTAACTCAGCTACTCCTTACCCCTTTGCTCGTTCCCTATCCCAGTATGATTCCCATATTACAGATGGGAAATCAGGCCCAGAGAGGTTACCTAAATTGATGGAGATTGCAGATGTATTAAAGGTCAACTCTAAGATTTGATTCTGGCAGCCTGACTTCCCGTTACTGCACTGTGAGAAGGATGGCTAAGTATTCTTGGGAGTGGAGTGTTTGATTAAAAAAAAGACAAGAAACCTAGTTGTTGAATTCTTATGGTAATTCAGTTTATGATCAAGCATTTGCTGGTGAAGCTGCCTAGGGAAATGAAGTTAATAAATACATGTTGAGCAATCTCTCACTTGTTCATTTGTCATAAGTACTGAAAAGTAGACCGGAATGAGTAGTTTAAATAGTTGCAACATCCCAATGCCCTCTGTTACCTTGCTGTGAATGTTACTGTATAGTATTAATACCATGAGGGCCATGTGGCCTGACATCTCCCTACCTGGAACACTTGGGAAACCCATGTTTGTGATTTCAATGACTGTTACATACTTGGTTCCAGTCACTAGTTTGTAGACTGCTGCTTTCACCTGCTCAGGCACTTTTTATATTTTTTCTATAATAATTATTTGAGAAGAAATGAGACATGAATAAATAAACCATATTAAGTATACATATTAAGTACACAGTGTAAGTGAGAGAACATTAAGCTGCACAAAGAGGGTGTTCTATCCTTTTTTAAAAAATTTGCTGTAGTGCTTGTGCAGTCACTGAAGAGAGATGGGGGATGGTGCGTGAGGGGGTGAGAAAGCACCTACCTGGGGAGATGGCCATGCCACAATGCCCTCTTCATTCTCCTCTCAGGATTTTGGACATGCACACACATGCACCAGGCATGTATTTCAAGTTTCCAGGTCTGGTACTCGAACTGTGCAGTCAGCCATGGGAGGATCCAGCTGCCTTAACCACCAAGCCACTGGCTGGCTTTGCTTTTTGTTTCTCACCATTAGAAGGAGAAGAAAAAACTTTCCTACAAGTACCATTCTTGATATACCAAAAGGTTGCTGGTGTTTGGTAATATATTTACTGAGGAAATACGTTCTGAGTGGAGTATTTTCCAACCAGTAGTAATAATTGAGCACCTACTCTGTGCATAGTTCTATTAGCTGTGCCATCATAGAGCTAGCTACTTGCTAGGCAAGAAAAATAGCAAATTAAAAAAAAAAAAAATAAACAAAAACACCTAGTCCACCTGAAGCCAGTTTTTAAAAATCTTTTTTCTTCTCTGTTCATGAGAGAGAAAAATGCATGTGAGCACATGAGAGAGAAAAAGAGAGTGAAGAGCCCCCTCAACAGGGTCTGGTCGTGCTGTGATCCCCTTCTCCTTGCCCTATAGCTCATCTGGGTGCTGTGCACTCATGTGCATGCCGGCGGTGTATTTCGGCTCGATCAGGCCAGCTAGCCAAACTATGCCTGGCCACGTGGCTTCTAGCAGCTCAGTAAGCTACCGACTGCATCACAGAGGCTGGCCTGCAGCAGACTTTGATATAGCACTTCCCACAGACCAGAGAAGTTAAGTCGTTAGCCCAGGGAAACACAGATGGCGGATGCTGGATCTGGATTTGAGCCTGTTGGTGGTTTAACTCCAGTCTGTGCTCTCTCACCCCTGATTGTACTATGGTGCAGCAGTGTCTGGGTGGCCTCGTGAGCGTTAAAAACCCCAAACCAGATGGTAAGTAGCACCAGGGGGTACCCAAATCTGTCAGGTTCTGAGAACCTGCTGAGAATCTTGGCTGAGCTCCATGATAGGGTACTGTGAGATTTTTTTTTTAAATATATAGCCACATCTCAATTGAAACCATGACTTCCTGTGAGTGCCTTATGATACTTGAAGAGAAAGAAGCGTATTAATTTTTTACAAGTTTCTTCAAGTATATTGATTTTTAAGAATGGGTGCAATTATTTCTCATTAGTTCCAAGAATTATTTATCCTGGCCTGCTTTAGTTTAGTATTAAAGCCCTTTAATACTAAATGATTGTGCAGGTTCTGTTGCTTTGACAGCCTAGGATTTGAGTGTGACTGGTAGCCTTAAATATGTGCAGTAACGCAAGTGTTGGTGCTGCCAGCACAAATGGAAAAATGTATTGCTTTAATTTGAAAAACAGGCTGTCTCTAGTTTCTGATTCCCTTTACATTCAATCTGACTAGTCATATTTTCTGGGAGCATGGCGAGGGAGGGAGCGGGGTTTGACCCTGTTGTTTATCAATAAGATCCCACAAAAAATTTTTGGAATGTGAATTTTGATGGTGACCTCCCACTGTTCCTTCTCCCACTTGTGAAGGGGAAACAGCCTAGAAGATTCTGAAATCAAATGACAGCATAGTCCAGGCTTCTGAAACTCTAATACTGCCACACAGGGATTTTTGTTAAAATGCAAATTCTGATTCAGGGGGTCTGGGCTGGGAGCGGGTGGATGTGGAGAAACTGAGATCCTGTACTTCTAGGAACCTGGCAGACACTGCGACATTTAGTAGCAAAGATTTCCAACCTTTTAGACCCAGCTCTAGCTTAGGGCTGTGTGGATAACTGGAATCACCTGGGGAAGTTTAAACACCATCTATTTCCAGGACTACATCAGACCTATTGAATTAGCATCTTTGGGGGTGAGGCTGGCAGGTATTTGGGGATAAAAAAGCTCCTGAAGTGATTTGATAGTAAATCTCCCAGCTTTGTTTTTTTGGAGGAGGGGGGGGATTAATGACAGCTCTGAAAACTTCACTGTAGGAATCAAATTGAGATGTTTAAAGACAAGCTTTTTGGCATCCTAAGAACTTCCTCTTTGACCTAAACTACAGGAGAAATCTTAACAACCACTCCCCTTGGGAGAGAATTGACAGTTCCTTATGATTGCATCCAGACTAGCTTAAATCAGAGAGCATGGAGGAAAAAAAAAGAGCCCTTAATGGTTAGCTGCTGACCTGCCTAGCATTAGATAATGTCTGTGAAGGTTCACGGACTACGTCCAGGGAGGCCGGGGCCCAAATATGGAAAAGAGAAGTCATGATTATGAGGTAGTCAAAGTTACCCTCACGGATATTTAAAGTGTGATTTCAGCTCTTTCCTATGCTCCTGGGTTTGGGGTTTTGTTTCCAGTTGTGTGGAGAGCCAGGACAAGTTAGAAGGGAGGGCTTAGTGATGTTTGTTGTGATGAAGCATAGATTCCACGGTGGGGTTTGTGGGTCTCCTGTCACAGTATGATTTATTAAAAAATATATTTCTTCTGTGCATAAGAAGGAGAGGGAGAGAGACAGAGAGATGCTCCCCACAGAGTCTCTATGCTGTGATCCTCCCCCAGCCAGCCCTGGATCATGGACACTCCAGTGTCTGACATTCTCAGGGAGGCCTTGGAGGTAAGCCTGGAACCTTCGTGGGTCAGCCTCACAGAGTGTTGCTTCACCACTGTGCCACCAGGCCCTGACTTCTTTGATAACTGTGACTGCTCAGCACGTGGCTTTTTAACATTTAACACTTAAAAAATCTTACCTTGATCTTTCTCCGTGAGGTCAAGCAGCAAGATACCAAATGGAGATGATCTTCCAGCTTTTGCTCCTTCTTTAAGCTATGCAGTCCCTCTTTTACCTCGCAGTCTTTCTTCCAAACCAAGTGTTTCCAAGTGTCCCATTTGTGACTTTTCTTACCCCAGCTCCTTACCTTGTCTGAGGATTAAAAAATGAAGGAAAACCCCATAGTCAGAATAAAAACTTGGGTGTCCTCTCTTCTTTTGTGAAGTGTATACAGTGAGAGACCTATGTGCATTGCCACCCTCTGCATCAGGGAGGGTTCCAGCAGAGAAGCCAAAGTGCTAAGTGTGATGGGGTAAGGGATTTCTTCCAGGACTCAGTTTACGCCTTGTGGCTGCCACTGTGGTAGGCCGTGCTGCCTGTCACCTGTGCTGAACCTGTAAGTGGCTGTAAGAAAGTGGGTGTGGGCAAGAGCGAGGGAAGACACCTGGAACTTGCCTCCAGCTATCACACCTCCAGCCTTGATGATGACACAAGTGACCTGTGGGAGAAACTGATGCTCTTCCCGAAAGGGCAGGATCAGACCAGTCCAAGGTGTGGAGAAACTGAGATTTTGATGATGATTTCATTTGCTATAGGGCTATGTGCTTGCCAGAGACAGAGTGAGAGGGAAGGGAGGAAGCACCCTCCAGTGGGGTGTGGTTAGACTGCGATCCCTTTTTCTCCATCTCCCCCTTCTTTGGGATTTTGGGCATGCATGCACACGCATGCCATGGTGTGCTTTTCAAGCTGTTAAGTCCAGGATTTGAACCACACAATTGGCCATGTGGAATCTGGCTCCCTTAACCACTAGGTCATGGGCCGATCCCCAGTGGACATTTATTGAATGTTTGCTATGTCTTCAGTGCTGTCTTAAGACCAGGGGAGAACTTGGTGGGACATAGAACCAGAATCATTTTTCCAACCAGTAGCAGTGTGTGTGCGCCCAGTACACCAAGGCAGTACTAAAGGAGGGCATGTGAGAGTCTGGGCCAGGATAGGAAGGAATGGATTAGGTGAAGAGGATGGAGGAGAGCAAAAGAGGAAGAGGGTATAGTGTGAGCAGGGGCCTGGAGAGGAGAAAGAGTTTAGTGAGTATCTGGAAGTAAGCCTTGCCAGTGAGTAAAATGGGAAGTGAGAGAGCCTTCAGGCTGTGACTGCTCCTAGAGGAACACCTGCTCCCATGCAGCTTTTTAAAAAGCTTTATTGAGATCTAATTTACTTACAACAACACTCGCCCATTTGAAGTATCCCATTCAATGATTGTTAGGGTATTTACAGAGTTGTGTCACCATCCCTACAATCTAATTCTCCAGCATTACCATCACCCCCAAAAGAAACCTTGTGCCCATTTGTAGTAATGCCCCATTTCTGCTCCCAGCCTTAGGAAACCACTCATCTTTGTAATTTCTCCTTTTTCTGTAACATAAAGGAGAGTATTTTCTGTGAGTGTATTTCCTTTACGGAGTCTCTGCTAAATTACAAACTCTTGCTCTTGGCTACCCAGCTGCTGCTCAGCCCATCCCTGTCAGCATGCTTGAGACTGCACAGAACAGAAACCTGTCTGCAACTGTCTTAAGCACAGATGTTTGTTATCTCACAGAATTGGGAGGCCAGACATGGACCCCTGGAGCAGTGTGATTGGCTACTCATTGTGGCATCAGAAACCTGTGTTCTTACTGCCTTTCTTCTGTGGTATTGTTCTGGCAGTAGCTTCACTCAGGAGCTGGCTTCCCCGTGGTTGTCGGATGTTTATAGGATGACATCCATGGGCAGTGGGGCCTTTTGCTTCCATGTTCACAGTCTGTTTGTAGGAGGAGTCCTTTACTGCAGTCTGATTGGTGAACTTAGTTCATGTTGCCCACCCTGAACCAGTGATTGGCTTAGAGTTAAATTGGCTGCCCCACTGGGGCTCAGAATGGGCTCCACCAGGAATGGTGGACACCTAGGGAAGGAGGAAGGGAGCTGGCTCTGCTGGGCTAGCAATCAACAGTGTTCCCTGAGGATTATTGGCCAACCACATTGAATTGTTTGGTCCTCATTTCCTTTCATGTAGAGGCTTTTTTTTTCTTTTAAATCTTAAATTGTCAGAAGGCCCACGTAATTGCCAGAGAGAGGCAGGGAGATGGGAGGTAGGGGAAGAGAAAGCACCTCCCAATGGATCAGGGCCAAGACACCATCCCCTCTTGTCTCTCTATATAGATTGGGGGCACATTTGCCTAGCAGGTTCCTGAAGCTGCCAGGCCTGGACTCGAACTGCCATGAGCCATGTGGGATCCAGCCTCTCTAACCACTAGGCTACAGGGCTGGCCCAATTTGGCCTTTTCTGTGTTAAACGCAGGCAGCATAATCTGTCAATTTTAACCTTGTTTTCTCTATAGAAAGGTAGACCCAATTCTAGCTCATCCAGGCTGAGTGATAGCGGATATGTTCAGCAATCTTGTCAGGCTTGACAGGCATAGGACATGAGCGTTTTGGAAGCTGACCCTAGCTTTGTATCTCTGAAAAGCACCATCAGCTCAGCTTAGAGCTCATCAGTTCAGGAGCAGTTCTCCTAATTTGATCAGGGAATGCACTGAGGTTTGCCTTTGGACAGGTTAATAGTGTGGACAGTATTGGGGATGGTGTTTACATTAACATATGTGGGAAATAAGTGATTTAGGTCACATGAGAAATTTGCAGGGCCAGCAAGTGACGTGGTGGTTAAGGCGCTGGACTCCTACGTGGCTGACCACAGTTCAAGTCCCAGACCTGGCATCCTGCTTTCTCACTGTCTCTCTCTGGTCAAATTGTTTTTTAAAAATGATAATAACATAAAATAAATTTAAAAGAAAAATCTGTTTGCTTTTTAATAGAAATATTTAAATATGTGACTAGTAATAAATAGTAGAAAAATCATTCTTATCTGGTTATTAAGTGAGCCCCTTGTAGTCCTTGGGAAAAATATTCTGTTGTGATTGTGTCCATGTTCTGTTACTACATGAACTTGAAATGAACACAAATTGACTTTCTTTCAAGTAAAAGCCATGCTTCACTAAGCCCAACAGACATTCTGCCGGTTCTTTGGACTTTATTAAATTTAGCTTTATATGTAAGAGGAAAAAAGTCAAGGTAGGCTTCTGCTTTGCAAAGTAATTTATTTGATTATGAGTGGTATTTTCGAACCTATTTCAGGTTTGTCCACATGTAAGTAATGAGCATTTGCCGGTGCAGCTCTTAATGGTGAGAACGGATGTTGAAGAAAGCAAACACCATATGCCCTCTGCTTCCCGTGCATGTCCCCTTCTGGAGGCCTGGGTGGAGTGTTTCAGCTGTCTCAAATAATCTCCATTTTGCTGTTACTGCAGACTCTGCGGTTCTCCAACTCCTCTCTGATGTTAATTATAACTTTTTCCTAATTAGGTTGCTCTTCCTCCTCTTCAGTTGTAAAGGTACCACATTCTCAAATGCCAGAGGTTGGATTAATTTTGAAAAATGAGTTTCACTTGATTTGTGACAGACAGCAGTGCAAAGAATTAAAAAGAAAGAAAAAAAAAACCCCACCAGTGTGAATGTGTAGTGGGAGGGGCAGGAGGGTTGGGTACGGGACAGGATGCTTAGAATAATTCTGCTGCCAAGTGAATCAGAGAGCCTTGCAGTTCTCGGAGAGCACGGAACTCAGTCCTGCCCAGAGTTTAGACACTGTCAGCTCAAAATCACCATTTCGTACTCCACAGAATGGAGCTGTCAGCAGCCAAAGCGCCGAGTGCCGCAGACTTGTCTGAGATTGTAAGTAGGCCGTACAGCTGTTGGGTTGTTGTTTTGTCTGCATCTTTTGTAGCCTGTTGCTTGATTGCTTTGTAGGCCAGAGGGACACATAATGGGGAGTGCGGTCCTAGCTCAGGCCCTCCGAGATGGTGACCAATCCCATTTTCCACTGGGATCCGGGTCTCGTTTTTCTGTTGGTGACAGAAGGAAATTTCTTTCCCTAAGCCCCTCCTCTGGGACAGAAGTGGCTTCTTTTGACTGAGTCTCTTTTGTAGCGGCATCGATCACAATTTTGAATAGCCCCCATCATCTGGTTTGGTGGCTCTTTCCTTCTCTGAGCATGTGAGTTTTCTCCAAGGGACACTGCACACGAACAATCCCCTGCAGGCATCCCTTTCAGCAGTGAGATGTCCCTATCGGAGTTGGGGGAAGGTAACCTTTCTGAGGCAGCTGGCAGATTTGGGAGTCTGGGATGAAGCCAAGTGTGGAATCCAGCGTTCTTATGGTGGGTGGGAGTAAGGGGGAGGAGGTAAGAATGGCCCGGGAGGTGGGCTAATATGTTAGTGCAGGTCTGTCAGTAGCACTGCCCTGTTGCTAGACACCAGTTGAGGTCTCAGCGAGGTTCCAGTCCCCACTTGGATAACTGTAGTCTTGAGCTTCTAACAGAAATCTCTCTGAGTCTTATTTTTCTAATCTGAAAAATCGCAATCATATCGTGTCATAGGATTGCTGGATTGTTAGAAGTGACAAATGTGAAAGCACCTGGCACTTGGTTGCCCTCCTTCCCTCAACTTTCGTGGCACATTAAACCATACATGCACATGGTGTGCTGGGCTCCGTGAGATGCCATCAGTGTTGCTCTCCTGCCTCATTTCAAGGAAGCCTTTGTAGCTACCAAGTTCTATTAGTTGGTGTCAAGTTTGATCCTGGGATCGGCCACTGGACCTTGCTTCAGTCCATAGCTTCAGGCTGCCTTGTTCATTATAACCAGATACCCACCCCCCAAACAAACAAACAAACAAAACAAATAAGTTCCTGGGGAGAGGGTATGAGTGGGTCATATTTGCTCAGACACGTATGAGTTAAAAATGATGGAGACTGGGGGCCCAAGTCAAGAGGGTCCTCAAGGGACCAGCAGTTAGTGTAATGGTTATGTCGCTGGACTCCCATGTAGTTGACTGTGGTTTGCGTCCTGGACCCGGTGGCTTTAAACTCACGCCGGGCGCGTGTGCGTGTGTGCCCAAGATCCCAAGAGGAGAATGGAGGAGAAGGGATTGCGGTGTGGCCATCCCCCCTGGGGGGTGATTTCTCGCTTTCTGTCTCTCTGTCTCTGTCTGTCTGGCAAGCACACGTGCCCTATAGCAAAAACCTCTCCAAAAAAAAAAAAAAAAAAAAAAAAAAAAAGAAAAGAGGGTCCTCGAGGGAAAGTGGTAATTCAAAATCATTTCTGGTTCAGCTTTGAGTTTCCAAGTTTTGAATGCCTATATTCAGTCAGTGCAAAAGAGGAAAAAAGGAAAAGATAGGCCTTGATGAAAACTGCTCCACTGTTCATCTGCTTTCTGTTTCAGAAGTACCGCAGAGCACTGTGTTACTTTTCCGTCAGATCCTTTCAGTTAACCTGTTCATGAATTGAGGCAACTGCCATGCACGGCAATCAACCCCCAACTGCCTCACTGCCAGAGGTGTGTGTCTGTTGTGTGTTTGTGTGTGTGTGTGTGTGTGTATGTGTTTAGGGCACTTTCTAGAGCCTGTTTGTTAATTAACTTTACTATGTTCTTTATATTTGCTAACTGTGAGTTAATTGCTAATACTAATGTTCCCTCGTCAGTCACAAATTCTTCCAGACCTTTCCTCATTGAATTCCTTGTATTTCATCTCATGTTTAAGCTCAAGTTGTTTGCCTTTAGCTGGGAAGACTCATTAATTGTGTATCACTGAGCTCTGCTGCAGTACTAATTCCTCTCGTTGATTTCATCTGAACACTGTTTTCTGTACGATGACTCAAGAGTAGCTTTTAGCCCAACCATCATCAAAGTAATGTATCCCAGAGTACCCACTGTACCAACCTGAACTAGTTCTCTGTTGCTGCTTGTTGCAATCCACTTTCTTTCCTGTGGCTGGCTGAGCCTGTGTGGACTGGCTTTTGCCTACCTTTTCAGGCTCATTGGGGTCACCTTCCCACTTGGCTGCTTCCTTCCACCACACTGACTTCCTGCTCACCCTGGTTCCTGTGCCCACTGAGTCCTTTCCCGCCTCTGAGCCCAGGCACTTGCAGTCCTCACTGGCAAGAATGTCCTTCCCTTGGTGTCTTGCTTGGCTGGCTCTGTCTCCTCTTTCAGGTGTTACTGTGAGCAGCTCTTTTGTGCCATTTTATCTAAAGGGGCTTCCTCCATCTTAAGCTTCCTTTCTCCCTTCCCATCACATCAGCACATTTCCTTCCTTCAGTGTACCTATATCACAGCCTGTAAATATTTTGTTGACTCGTTGATTTCTTTGGCATTTGCTATGTCCCCACTAGAATTTCAGCTCCATGAAGGTATGGGCCTTGTCTGTCCTATTCCCACTGTAACTCTGCCTTTAACTCAGTTCTGGATGCATAGCAGTTGTTCAACAAGTATTAGTTGAATGAATAGTTGCTTTGAATAGTTAATATAGTGAAGAACTTTTAAGTAGTTTATGGCTGCAAGCTGGTAATGACAGCCCTGTCTTTTCGGTGCCATCTGCATCCATCACTGCTCTGGCACTTTGGGAGTACACTCCAGACCTCAGGGCTCTGTTTCCCCCTCCTGGCAAGCTGCTGGCTGGTATCTGGAGTAACCCTCAAACTGTTTAAAGTATCATTTTGTACTCAAATGAAAACCACCTGTGTTCAAAGTGATTCGTTTAAAACGAATGCTTAATTTCTTCACTGAGACCTTCGTCCTCTTCTGCCTTTTCCTACATTCTGCCAAGAATAATGGGAAAAACCCTATTATCTTGGAAAGCGGTTTTCCCTCTGGTCAGAATCCAAAACTGGATGATTTATCACCAAGTGTGCTGGGCATTAGCTTTCCTCTACCAGCTGCTCTCGAATGGGAGTGGTTTGTTCTCCTGGGGACCTCGGTGGGGTCGTGTGATGGGGCTCAGCCTTGGCACTGCCCTTCTCTGTGTATTTCCTTGAAACCTCCTTCCCACAGGTGAAGAACCTAGCCCAGAGCTCCATATAAATGGCAGCAGGGGTGTGGACAGTATCTAACTAGCACTTTGTGGAGTAGAGATTACCTCTACTTTAGAGATGGCAAAATGGAGGCCCACCGACGTCAGGTGACTTGTTTCCTGGCACACAGATTGTAGCCAGCCAGGTCTGTCTGGCTCCCAAGTCTGTCTGTTAATTATAGGTGTATTCATGTTTCTCAGGCTTTTTTTTTTCTTCCATGTCATAAGTTAAAAAAAAATCTTGCAATCCAGTGTGCACGTACATTTGTGTACATATATATGTAGCTGAAATAAATGATCTGAAGCAGCAGTCGCCTTCACTGTGTGTGAGGCTCTTGTATTCCAATCTCCATTCCATTAAAAAATGCTGGTCTTGACCTTCTAAACTGATGAAGTGGCCCATTGACTAGTGGCCACCCTGTTTGAAAAGAGTTTGAACAACGCTAGTGTAGGTGATATATAAACTATACTAATTTATGTAGAGCTTTACATGGGGTGAGGTACTGAAAAATATTACAGCTATATAACATATGAAATGCACAGAAGAGTAATTTGTGGAATTTTTGCAAACTGAGCATGTCTGTGTAACCAATACCAGATCAAAACACACATCATTGATTTCAGCTTCTTTGAATCAAGACAGAAGCATGGACTGCAACAGAAACCGGTAGTCCTCAGTTAGTTCTGAATTAGGCCCAGATTTGATGGACTCTTTTTGGAGGTCTGTATTTTGTGTTTTTGGTGATGGGGCCTGACCAGTGTTGTAGATCTGACAGCCCCTGCAGGAGTGGAATGTGGCCGTCAAAAATTGACACAAAAGAAGGACTGGCTGAGGATGTGCCTGATAAAATGTGAATAAGGAGGAGAGGTGAAAGGCACACAGTTGAGCGTGGACACGTTCAGGTGTGAGCACTTACAGTAATAATCAAGGCCCAGTTTTACTGGGAAGTAGAGGGCAGGGGTGGGTGGAAGGAAAAAGGGATTTGTGATTAAAGTCCCAAGCTCTTAGAGGTTAATGAACATCTGTGTAAAATAGGGACATCCACTTTACTGACTGTTAGAGAAAATTGTTTTAGCATATTGAATTCAACTGCTTCTTTCTCATCCAAAGATACAGATGCATGTCAATATGAAAGCAAGCTGGGGTAGGTTTGCTTTTATAATGTATGGGTTCTAGAAGGCTGTTTCGGTGGACACACAATACAGCCTTCCTTCTAGTAGCATGTGTGTAGAAATGAAAAGGACGTAATACTGCGATGTGCTTTTAAACAGTGAGTTCTCAGTTATAGAGCTTTATTAACGAATGCCATCTGTGACATTAATTTATAGCTAACAAGTCAAATTTAGAGCTCACTTAACTTTCCTGAATCAGGAGCTTTGTGATCATAATAAACACTTTTGTCTTGTTGATTAGATAAATTCTTATTCATTGTTCATTTTTGTGAAGGAAACTTTGAACTCTTACTCCTTTGGTAGGAGTTTCTGGGCATTCTTGACTTATAAGCCTGACTGGCCAGTTTGTGTTTAACTCTGTGTTTTGACCTGTATATGTAAGAGGAGTCTTGGGAATTGAACACACATTCTGTGGAACAAGAGGAGGAACTCTGCAGCAGACAGGGAGTGGGTGTACCTGCCCGAACTATCTTTAGTTTCTTTCTCTCTCTCTCTTTTTTTTTTAAATAGAGAATTTTTCTATAAATGTGTGTGCACTCATCAAAGAGACAGAAAATGAGAAATCACCCCTCGGGAGTGATGGCCATGCTGCAGTCCCTTTGCGCACATATGCACATGTGCGTGGCGTGAGTTTCAAGTCTCTGGGTGTGGGACTCGAACCATGGTTGACCACGTGGGAGTCCAGTGATGTAATCATTATGCCATGTGCTCCCCCCCCCCATTACTTCCTTGGCACTGAGTCACGCCTGAGCACCAAGGGCTTGCTGAATGAATGGAAGGAGAAAGGACAAAAAATCATAGCTAGCATTTAGTGAGTACTCTTTTAGTACTCTGCTGTTGCCTCTTTTGGTCATTGTAATAAGCCTGTGAGGTGGGTACTGTTGGTATCCTTTTCCTTAGAGACCTTATATCTGGTTCCCCTGGGGACAGCCTTGGTGTATGCCTGCTGTCTCAGATTAACATTGACAGCACCCCCTTTCTCTCACAAATGTCCTGGTTCAGATGCTAAATTATTTCACTCTGAAACATTCTGGTTTGGATAGACAGATGAGGAAACCGAGGCACAGAAAAGCCATGTCACTTTCCATGGTCACTCAGCTAGTAAGAGGTAGAGCTGGGATTCTTTCCTAGGAGTCTGGTTCCAGGACTTGTCCTTTGATCACTAAGTTCTACTGCTCACAATATAAGCCAAGGAAAATGGAGTATTTGAAAAGTGATCTTTATGTTTTTCAGTCTCAGTATTTACTAAAAATCACTACTGAGTTGGTGTCTGAAGTAGGTAACATGTGACTCAGGGCAGCAGGAATTTGCTAGGGAAAGACCCATTGGAACACTAAATGTGTTTCTGTAAATTGAGATACTTAGTGTCTTAGAATGATAACCACCATTCACATGTGCATGGTACTTTATACTTTACAAGACACTTTCTCCTACACTGTGATGAAGCTTCTTGTGCACCCTGAGATGTGGGTGGTGGGATTTCTAACTTACGGAGGAGGCTGGGAGATCAAAAGGGTGATGTAGTCATCCACCCCCGACGTTTTTCACTAGAAAAGGGGCAGGTCCAGGATTCAACTCGGGTACTCTGATTCTGAGAGCAGTGCATTTCCACTCTACCAGAGCTCCCTCTCAGCCAGATGTTACAGTCACTTGAGGGTGCTGTTTATGGAGGACCAGGGGTCACCTCAAGATTCATTAGCCTTGGTTTCTCAGCCTTGGCCTCATGGACGGTAAGTCCATTGGAGGGTCTGCATGTGCATCATGGGTAGTTGGCAGCATTGTTGGTCTTTACTCCCCAGATGCTAGCAGCATCCCCCAGGCCCACTAGGTGTGACAATGAAAATAGTCTCCGGATATTACCAACTGTCCCCTGGACAGCACCATGCCCTCTGTTAGAAAACCCTTGGCCTAATGTAATAGCTGCATTTAGAAGAGAGAAGAAACCTTACAAATGTTAGACCTACCATCTTTCTCTCTTTCTGATTTCTGAAGCATCAGAAAAACCATTAAAAGACCAGCCAAGGGGCAGAAGAGACAGAAAACAAGTTTCACGTTAAACTCTCTTCCACGGAAGAACATTGGGTCTGCCAGGGACAGGAAAGATACTGAGCCTTTTTCAAGTTAAAAATCGCACAACTAAAAATATTTTTTAGTAGAAAATTTAGAATAAACATGAGCCAGGGATTGGCAGTTGGCATGGTGGTTGAGAGAGCTGCACTCCCACATGGCTGACTACAGTTCGAGTCCTGTACCTGGCGGCTTGCTTTCTCACTTTCCCTCTCTCCCTCTCTCACTCTGTCCCTCTCGAACAAATTAAAATAAATAAATAAAGTTAAATAAAATAATTCTTTAAAAAAATGAGCCGAAATATACACATAGTTACCTGTAATTCTCCTGCCTGGAGATAACCATGGCTCAAATTTTTCTTTACCTCCTAAACTTTTTCAACACTCATGGATAAATATAGCCACTTGTTGCTCAGCGACAGGATATGACATTCTGAGAAATGCACAATTAGGGATTTCATCATTGTTTGAACATCACGGAGTGTACTTATACAACCCAGATGATATAGCCTACTAGACACCTAGGCCAGACGGTATAGTCAGCATGCTCATTGTGGGACCGCTGTCATATGTGTGGCCTGTTATTGACTGAAACATCATGAGAGCCATTCCGAAAATACTGTTACCAGCTTTCTTTTTTCCTAAAAAAAAAAGCTTAAATTTAAGTGCTACAAATATCTATCCATGTCTATGATATAGCACTATAAAGGTTTCAATGCCTGCACAGTTTTAAACGGTCTTTGAAATGCTCATGGACAAGGGCCAGCCACTGGTGTGATAGTTAAGGTGGCTGGATCCCACATGGCTGACTGTACAGTTTGAATCCCGGACCTGGTGGCTTGAATAACATGCTGGGTGCATGTACATGTGTGCCCGGAATACTGAGAGGAGAATGGAGGAGAAGGGATTGCTGCATGGCCATCGCCCTTGTGGGGTTTTCTCAATTTCTCTCTTTCTCTCTCAGGGGTGGGTGCATGCACCCTACAGCAAAATGTGTGTGTGTGTATGTATGTATGTATGTACGTATGTATGTGTGTGTATATTTCTGTATATAAACGTTCATGGACAATGTGTGTCATGAAAAAATTACACATGGGTTCATTTTTGCACCCAAATAAACTCATACTTTCATTCCTTGAACTTTGTGAAGTATCTCCATATTTCATTGTATGTCTACTATGTAATTTATTCACTCAGTTTCTATTGTGTGCATTTGGTTTGTTTCTAATTTCATTTTTGCTATTACATGCAGAACTATGATGAGTATCCATGTGCACACCAAAGTCCTTTAAAGCTTATTTTTTTCCTCATAAAATTGACAGTCACTGCAATTTTTAACAGCCATTGACTAAGATAGCAAATTCATAATGTTCTCAATTGTATCTTGATTATATTACATACCTTTGCGCCTTTAAATTACGGAAAACGCATTGACAAAAAATTTGATTACATATTAGACTTGCAGAATGGGGTATGAAAAGTTCTTTGTTTTTTTGATTAAACAGTGACTAATAAAGAACCATTTAGGTTTTGTGCCTTGTTCACGAAACCTACTCTTAACTGTATCGAGCTACTTCCTGAGTAGGAATTATCTGGTGAACATGGTTCACTTGCCTGTAAATTTTGTGCACTGCTGAGAGAAATTTAAGTCTATATCTTATGTATTTTTCTTACATGTGTTTTAAATTATAAACAGGAGGAAAATCATTCAAATAGTACAAAAGAGCTTCCTACTTTACCCTTGCTTTTTTTATTCTTTATCATTTTTTCCGTACATATACAGGCATGAAGATACCACACAAAATGTGTTCCAAAACATACAAATTGGGCAACAATATGCAAAGTATGAGCCAACTTGCTTTTCCCACTTACGTACATCTCTATATTAACACCTTATTCTGTTTTATTGGTCCTGTTTAAGTTGTTTTAAGCTTTTCTCCTTCAGTAAAGCACCCTCTTTTTATGTGAATCTACCCATAGGATAAATGCCCACCAGTGGAGTTACCGTGTTAAGCTTCTATGCCCTGGCAATTTTGATAGGTATTGCCAAATTGCCCTTCCACCAACAGAATGTAGCTTTACTTCATTCCATCAGGCAATATTTTCTGTCTGGCACAAACCATTGGTTAATAAATTAGGAACACAGGTATAATCTCATATAAGAAGGGACATATTTGGCTCAGAGGAGACATTGTTCTCCCTAGTGACCATTATAGGGATTGGTTTTCAGCCTTCGGAGTGCCTGGGGGTTGGGTATTTACTGGTTTTCTCCTGGGACTGGCCTGAAAATGGCTTTTACTATTTTCAGTCATGGAGTAAGAAGTACATGCATAAAGTTGAGAGATAATACCCAGATAACTTTCTGGTAATGTTTAATAACATGTCTCAATTAGAATTGAGGTGGTTAGACATGGACCTTCATTACTAAAGAGGTTGCAATTTATTTATTTGGTTGGTTAGTTTTTGCTATAGGGCGCATGTGCTCACCTGAACGAAATAGAGGGAAAGTGAGAAATCACCCCTTCTGGGGGATGGCCATGCCACAATCCCTTCTCCATTCTCCTTTCAGGATTTTAGGCATACTTGCACATGTGCCCAGTGTGATTTTTGAGCTATCAGGTCTGGGACTTGAACCATGGTCAACCATGTGGGAATCCAGCGCCTTGGCCACCATGCTACCTGCTGATGCTAAGGTTGCAATTTTTACTTCTCAGTGGGTCTCTGAAATAGAAGGCTATGTCATTTGACATTTGGTACATTCCCAAATATAACATGTAAATATAATAAGTGTAAATGTACCACAGTATGGTCATGTTATAATAATTTTCACCTCTCTTATTTTTCCCATAAAAATTTTTCTGGATGTTTCTCTGTTCCCTATCGTCTCCTACTTCACACTGACATTTTTTCATACTGTCCTTTTAAATAATAATTGTTATAGTTAGTCCTGCATTTGGAGCCACCCATTGTTTCATTATCTTATTTATTATAATAACAATTATTATTATGTAATTTTACCAGAGGGCATGGTAGACAGGGAGACAAAGAGAAAGTACCCTGCAATGGGGCATGGTCACACCGCAGTTCCTTCTCCTCCATTTCTCCATCCTGTAAGGATTTAGAGCATACATGCACAGGTGCCTGGCATGTTTTTCAAGCTGCTGGAAACAGGATTCGACTTGCATGGTCGGCCATCTGGGATCTGGTTTTCTTAACCAGTAGGCTATGGGGCCGGCCCTGTTACCTTATTTTTGAGCAGAATTTTTCCCTAATTAAATTTTTTTTTTTTTGGAGAGGTTTTTCGCTATAGGGCGCGTGCGCTCGCCAGACAGACAGAAAGAGACATAGAGACAGAAAGCGAGAAATCACCCCCCAGGGGGGATGGTCACGCCGCAATCCCTTCTCCTCCATTCTCCTCTCGGCATCTTGGGTACGCACGCACACGCGCCCGGCGTGAGTTGTAAGCCACCGGGTCCGAGACGCGAACCGCGGTCGACTACGTGGGAGTCCAGCGACATAGCCATTACGCTAACTGCTGGTTCCCCCTAATTAAATTTTAACTACCACTTGGTTTCAAGTTCATAGTGTTTGGAACAGAAGTTTTTTAATTGGTTGCTCCCTCCTCCTTTCTTAGTTTATGAGGCCCTTGTGCTAGGTAACGGAGGATTCTCCCTGGGCATCTCCACTTCATTGCCCCTAGGACTGTGCTCATAAAGGTCACTTTCACTTCCCCGTTCAGAGCATTGTTTTCCAGCCCAGTGAAGGGCACAGTAGGATGCCATCTTTTATTGATTTGGGATTTGCCACAGCAGAGGATGGCAGACATTTAAAGATGGTTCCATGACGCTGGTGGGTGCAGCAGCTGCCAGAACCCCCAGTAGTAAGCAAAAGGCTCATGTTCACTGAGAAGTCAGGGGGCTTTCTGGTGGGCTTGGCAAATGTTTGTTGTGCTCTTGGCTAGGAGTTTTTGAGTTGGCCTGGGCCGATGCCTCTGAGGCTGGGATACAGAGAGGAAAGCAGGTGTCCAGGAGCCTCTCAGATGTCACTGAGCCTAAGATTGGGCCTACTCTTGGGATGCTCCCTTCTAGTGCTCTAACTAATGTTAGGGGTGAAGACTGTGGCCTCTGCCTTGGAGAATGGAAGCTGAAATCCGTGTAGGTCAGGCCTGGGGCTGGGCTTCATATAGGTATGGAGTCCCTCTCCCATCCCTTTTCTCTTCCTGTCCAGGGCTTATACTGGCCCCGCTGGTGTGACTATCCCAGGGGCGAGGCTTAGGACTTCAGCTTAGGACCTTGATTCAAGAGAGGCTTGAAAGCTTTTTGGTTTGTATCTTATTTATTTTTCTTATTGTTCAAGTAATGTATTTTCTTTTATAGCAAATGCAGAGAACTGTTTTTTTTTAAGAATTACTTTATTTAAGCTTATTTATCATTATCATTATTAATTTCCAGTTTTGATAAGAGAAAGAGAGAGGGAAAGTGAGAAAGCAAGCCACCAGGTCCAGGACTCCAACTACAGTTGGCCGTGTGGGAGTCTAGAGCCTCTAACCGCCATGCCACCTGCTGGCTCTGAAGAGAACTGTTTTGAGGCGGGCAATATTATGCAAGGAAAATGACTTTTGAGGTCAACTGGTTTTAGGCTGGAATGAGGACTCTGTGACTTTTTCCTTAAGGGGCTTTTAGGAGCTGAATGACCATCCTCTGCAAATCCATATGTTGAAGTCCTAACCCCCATTATAGTAGTCCTCCCTTACTCATAGTTTTACTTTCCATGATTTGTTACCTGAAGTACAGTAAAGGTATTTAGAGAGAGAGAGGAATAGGAAGAGAGACCTCTTTCACATTCACATAACTTGTATTGCAATATGTTGTTATAATCATTATATCTTATTATCAGTTATTGTTGTTAATCTCTTACAGTGCCTAATTCATAAATTAGACTTTCTTGTAGGTAAGTTTGTGTAGGAAAAGCAGTATGTGTAGAGTTCACTACTATGCACAACTACAGTCATCCACTGGGGGACTTGGAACATATCCCCCACTGATGAGTAAGGGTACTGTACCTCAGAATGTGTTGGCAGATAGGGTCTTTCAAGAAGTGATTAAGTTAAAAATGAGGCCATTAGAGTAGGCCCTAAATCCAATCTGGCTAGTGTCCTCATAAGAAGAGGAGATTAGGACACACAGAGAGATACCAGAGGCACAAGTGCACAGAGGAAAGGCCGTGTGAGGACACAGCAAGCAGGCAAAGGAGAGAGGCCTCTGGAGAAACCAAATATACCAACACCTTGATCCCAGACTTCCAGCCGCCAGAACTGTGAGTTAATGCCTTTCTGTTATCTTAGCCCCCCAGTGAGTGGTATTTTGTTAGGGCAGCCTGAGCTGACTAATACAGGGACTTTTAGCAAGTTGGCTCCTACCTTCTGACTTGATGTGAAGAGCAGACGTAGTGCTTGGCTTCTGGTAGGTACTCACAAGTGGCAACGGTGGTGGTAATTATAATCATTTAATATGATAATAGAAATCACCACTCCCCTCCCTCACCCAGGTTTTCTGCTCAGCTTGCTTTGATTTTTTTTTTGTACTTTCCTTTGAAGTCCTTTTCAAATGGGGTTACAAAGAACTCATGGAATCAGAGGAGATAGGGATTTCATGGGTTTAGCAAGCACTGAAGTATTTTCTTTTGAGTAACCCCATTTTCATCCTTTTAATCTATTAGCATGCTGAGATTCCAGGTAAAATTTTATTTAGGACAAGGATTCTTCCACTAAAATTGATTAAAAGTGACTTTTGGTGTGGTGTGGGTACATCCTGTTTCTAATACCCATTGCATTAGTTTGCTCATGCTGCAGTAACAAAGTGCCACAGACTGAATGATGTAAACAACAGAAATTCATTCTCTAACTGTTGTGAGGCCTGGAAGTCTGAGATCAAGGTACGGGCAGGGTTGGTTCCCTCTGAGGACCATGATGGAGAACCTATTCCATGCCTCTGCTCTAGCTTCTGGTGGCTTATTGGCAATCTTGATACATTACTTTGATCTCTGTCTTCATCTTCATATTGTGTCCTTCCTGGGTGCATGTCTCTGTGTCCAAATGTTCCTGTTCTACGAGAACCTCAGTCATATTGGATTAAGGTCTACCTCAAAGACCTCATTTTAACTTGATCATCTGCAAAGACTATTCAAAATAAAGTCACATTTAGAGGTACTGGGGGCTAGGACCTCAACATTCTTGCCAGGGTGGGGAGGGGGGATACAATTCGACCCATAGCACCAATTAATTGGAACTCAATTTGCTTTCTGTGCACCTCTGCCTGCAGCTGGCAGTGTCCCACAAGTCCCCCTACATGCAGGCTTCAGTGCAGAAGTCACCTCCTCAAAAGGCCTTCCCTGGCTACCTTCAATATAGATGGATTGAATGAATGAAATAGATTGCAGAGTAAAATAAAATGTGATTGAGAATTATGCTGAGCCTAACTTACCCTTAAAAGTGTGAGAGAGCTCCTCTCAGACCCACATCAATGTTACTTGTACCATTCTTATACGTGTTGGCTGTGTCCCCACCACAGATGCTATTTAAATATCATCTTGTGCCTGTGAATTGAGATGTCGGGCACCTTCTGAATGTCATGATGTTTCCTGTTCTGTGTGTAGAGCATGCCAAGAGGATTCAATTTGTTGAATTTGGATTTTTTTTTTGGCAATGAATCACAGTTTGATTATGATTTTACAATAATCACAGAGCAAAACTGGCTCAAACCCTTCTATGAAGGACATCTCAGGTCTAGAAAGTCTATGAGTCATGAGTAAGGAAAGCATCTACTAATACTATTTCGTTAGTGTTTAATGAGAATGTTCTCCTTGCCCAAATTGTTAGGTGCTATAGTAGAGGACCACACAATTCATATCAAGCAGTTAAAAAATATATATACAACAGTACATACTAAGTTGCCTGAGAATGTGTAGTATAGACATTAAGATGATGGGGTTGGTCAGGATGATCAGAAAAGGCTTTGTAGGAGAACTCAGCTCAGCTTAGACTGCTCCTTGAAGAGTCAGAGATCTCAAGAAGAGGAGGGAGGATACCAGCCTAAGATAATATTTGCATCATATTGTGAAGCAATATATACTGGATAGGTCTCAGTATATATTGGACTGCCTTGTTTTAATAAAGTTAATTATGTTCATAATATAGAAAAGGTATGATTTGTAGTAGGAAAATACTGGAAACATCTCAAATGGCCATCAACTTGGGGTACATAAATTATAGTACATGCATACAGTGAAATCCTCTGTAGCCAGAAAACAGAATGAGGAGCTTTTTATGGAAATGGATATGGAAAGGCCCCCTCCCCAAATATATTTTTAAGTGAGAGAGGAGCAAATTGGATGCTTAAGGTAGAAAAAGCTTTCTTTAATAGAATTTGGCTCATTTTATTAAGCTCACTGACTTCTTCAACATTTTTTTTTTTTGGAGAGGTTTTCGCTATAGGGCTCGTGCGCTCGCCAGACAGTCAGAGAGAGACAGAGAGACAGAAAGCGAGAAATCACCCCCCAGGGGGATGGCCATGCCACAATCCCTTCTCCTCCATTCTCCTCTCGGGATCTTGGGCACGCACGCACACGCGCCCGGCGTGAGTTTAAGCCGCCGGGTCCAGGACGCGAACTGCGGTCGACTACGTGGGAGTCCAGCGACATAGCCATTACGCTAACTGCTGGTCCCTTCAACATTTTTTAAAAATTGTATTAAAATATATACAACATAGAATTTACCATCTTAACCAGTTCGAGTGTGCAGTTCAATGGCATTAAGTAATACATTCACGTTGTTGTGCCACCAATCTCTAGAACTTGTCGTCTTGTGAAACTGACACTGCGTCTGTTTGAGAACTCCTCATCTCCCCCTCCTCCAAGTCCCTGACAACCACCATTCTACTTTCTGTTTCTATTAATTTGACTACTCTAGGTGCCCCATGTCAGTGGAATCATATAGTACTGCATTTGTCTTTCTGTGACTGGCTTATTAGCATAATGTACTTAAGGCTAATCTATGTTGTAGCATGTGACAGCATTTCCCTTTTTAATGGAAGAGAGCACATGTGTGTGCAAGCAAGAGACAGAAAGTGCCTGTGACAGGGTCTCATCATGCTGATTCCCTCTCCCAGTCCTCCAGCTCCTCAGGATCCTGGGTGCCCATGCGTGTGCCTCCTAGCACATTTTCAGGCCGACCTAGGGATTGGAACCTATGGATGGCAATGTGGTTTCAAGCCTTATAGGGCACTGTGCCATAGTGGCTGGGCCAGGATTTTCTTTTTAAGACTGAATAATCTTCTTTATTGGTATACTACCTTTTATTTATACATTTATCTGTTGATAGACACTTGGGCCAACTTTACTTTTTACCTTCTCTTAGAATATAGGAATTTATGGCTTATAATAATTTACTGCCATAGCATACTAGAATGTATTACCACACTTAGAGTAATTTGAGTGGTTGGAGATTTTTGTTTTTTAGGTTCCTGTAGACTACGTGTGCATGCATGTGTGCACACATGCGAGGGAGAAAGAGGAGAGAGGAAGAACTCACGCCCAGGGGAATGGCCATGCCACAGTCTATTTTCCCCCATTCTCCTTTCAGTATTTTGGGCATGCATGCACATGTGCCTGGCATGAATTTTAAGCCGCCTGGTTTGGGACTTGAGCTATGCAACCAGTCCTAGGGATCCAGTCACCTTAACCTCTGCACTATCATATGTCTTGACTTGCAAAGACCAGCAAACCTTTCTCTCTGTTCTTGTAACCAAGGACACTTTTTTTCTCTCAAAGTGCTTATATTGAATTTTGTCCCTAACTAGACTAGATTATGAATTTAGAGAGACCAGGGCAGAGGGTGGGGTGTGGGGTCTTCCTTTTCTCAGTACCTAATACTTGGTACTGGGTGGGTACTCACTAAATATTCAGTATAGAAGGAGTTTTACTTTGGACGAGGCACATACCCTTATCTGAGTAATTGGGAAGTTGAATCAGATGAATCCTAAGGCCCCTTTTGGGGTCCACTTTTAAATCTGATAGTGAAAGTTTCAGACTTTCTGGAAGACTAGAAGAGTGTAGGAGAGAGAAAGATTTTGAACAGACATGGTTTCAGCGCCCTTAAAATTACACCACAGCAGTGGTTACCTGCAGATAGAACCATCTCAGGATACTGTGTTTCCTAGAATAATATTTTGGATTTGGGACATCCTCTTTGTGTGGTGGTAACATTTTCTCAATAACTAAAAAAGCCCACCATCTTAAAAAAAGTTATTTTAAGTTTAGTGTTTTTTTTTTTTTTTTTTTTTTTTTTTTAGAAAGAGAGATTTTGCTATAGGACGCATGTGGTCACCAGAGAGACAGGAAGCAAGAAATCACCTCCCCCGGGGGGGATGGTCACACTACAATCCCTTCTCTCCCATTCTCCTCTTGGGATTTTGGGCACACATGCACGCATAGCTGGCATGAGTTTAAGCTGCTAGATTTGGGACTTGAACCATGGTTGACCATGTGGGAGTCCAGTGATATAACCATTACGCCATCTGCTGGTCCCTTAAGTGTAGCTTTAATCATGTACCATATTTCTTAGACACACATGGATAGAAAGAAATCTCCTCTTGACATCATCATCTTTGCAAAGAGTCTCCTAGGAAATCTTAGTGATAACCTTACCTACTATGAGAAGTCAAAGCAATAAGCAAGGAAAACAAAGATTCTGGAATTAGAGAAAAAATGCCTATAAGAAAGTACAGAGGAGATGTGATCTGAGTATTAGATCTTGTTGATATTTTGAACCTTGTGCTAGTTTATGCATTTTTATTTTAAGCCTGGTTTCCAAAAGTCTCCTGTTAGCAACCAGATGGTTGACAAATAATTGATATGGGTTCATTTTAAACCCATTTGGGGAACACAGTGGCCTGGATTTTCCAGTAGAAGGATTTAGTAATTCTTCTGTTCTTTGGATGCCAATAGTTCTTTGATTTTCGTTTTGTTTTGTTTTGTTGTTTGTTTGTTTGTTTTGTTTTGGAATTGAGTTCCCTAACGTCTTGGAAGTAACTGCTGGAAAATTGGAATCCATGAATTGATTGCATGATGTGCTTGGAATAGAAAGTTAAGGATATGGATACTGTGTATTTCTGCTATAAATGTCCAGCCTTAGAAGTAGTTTAATTTGTAAAATTAGGTGAAGGGTGTGTTTTAGTGTTTAAGTTTAGTTTTCTTCCATTTGTGTTTTGAGACTCAAGTTAATGAATACAAATAGACATTTAAAATATACTGATCTGGTTTTATTCCTCATTTTTAAAGAGTTATTCAAAACTCTAGGGCCTCCCAGTCTAGTCTTACTAAATGCTTTTCAAAGACAAAAATTCTTGAGGTGGAGTTTGCAATGAGAAAAAGGATTGTGAGTTGTCTTCCAGGGTCATTAAGCCTCAGTGGTTCATTTTTGAACTGGAGGAATACATCAGTGATAGTTGGAGGGTGCTAGCAACCACGTACATCGTATTGCTGGAAATACTAAAAAGAGAGTTGAGATCTGTTTGAAAGAACCTCATGTAGAGGCAAGACTCCCTGGACATCACGACCAGTGAAGTGGTGATGGCAAGGTAATGGCAAGAGCAGCTGTTCTGCAAAGAGACACTCTTTCAGATTATGCCCTTTGAATTAGCTGATATTCCTCAGAATGTCACTAGGTGTTTCCAGAAAGGATCCTGTTTTGGTGTGGGCATGTACAGGGCCTTCCACTTTTCCCCTACATTTCTTCCACTATGGCAGGCCTGTGGTATGAGTCAAGCTCCTGGTGGCAGCAGCCCTGGAGGTCTCATTGTGGGCAGGTTAAGTTTCCTGTAGCTGCCACAGCAAATCAACACAAACTAGGGGGCTTAAAACAATAAAAATGTATTTTCTCATAGAGAGGCCAGAAGTCCGAAACCAAGGTTTCTGATGGTTCTAGGGGAGAATCTGTTCCTTGTTTCTGGTTACTTGTGGCTTTCCATGGCTGTCCTTGGCTTCCTTGGCTTGTGACCACATCACTCCAATCTCTTCCTCCATAGCCACATCCCCTTATCCTATGTCTGTCATCTGCTCTGTGTATCTCAGATGAGGACACTTGTCACTGGATTTAGGGACCACTCTGATGATCCAGAATGATCTCTGCATCTCAGATGCTTTAACTTAATTACATTTACAAAGGCCCTTTTTTCTAAATAAGTTCACATCCACAGGTTCGGGATTTCGTATTTTGTCATATGCATTTTGGGGGTTACTGTTCAACCCACTACAATGGGAATGCTAAACTAAGGTGAGACTTTGAAAAGGAAGTAGAGGGACAGAAATCCTTCATTGGAAACACTGTAAAACAACTAGTGTTTGCATGTAGTTATGTAATTATTATTGTTATTATGATAATGTCTGCAAAGTTTTCCATTCTAATCATTTTTACACATACAGCTCAGTGGCATTAAGTATGTTTGTATTGTGGCAACCATCACCACCATCCACTTCCAAAACTTCATTTTCCCAAACTGAAACTGTATTCACTCATTAAACACTAATTCCCCATTCTCCTTTACTGCAAAATTACCATTGTTTTTAAATTCTTTAAATATTTTTAGAAATGCTATGTGTTCATTTTGTAAATCTTCCTGGTCATTAAAAGAAAACCTTTAAAATAGTAACTTTATTGAGGCATATTTTACATGTCACATAACACTCATTTCAATTAGATCGTTCAGTGATTTTTAGTAAATTTACCCAATTATGCAAACATAAAAGCTTTAGGGTTCAGCTGTGGTAGTTCACACTGCTGAGACACTGTGGTCTGCAGACTGGGGCCACCTGAAAGGCCAGGTTTGATTTCTAGTCTAACTAAAGACTGGGCACAGTGGTGTGTGCCTGGGATCCTATCACTGTAGGCCAGCCTGGGCAGCACAGTGAGATTCTGTTTTAAAAAGAGCTGGGTGTGGGACCAGCAGATGACATAATGGTTATGTCACTGGACTCCCATCTGGCCAACCATGGTTTTAGTCCTGGATCTGGTGGCTTGAAACTCAAGTTGGGCATGTGTGCGTGCCCAAAATCCCAAAAAGTGGTGGAAGAGAGGGGATTGTGGCATGGCCATTGCCCCGGGGGGTGATTTCTTACTTTCTGTTTCTCTGTGTCTCTGGCGAGTGCATGTACCCTATAGCAAATATCTCTCCCCCCACCAAAAAAAAAAAAAAAAAGAAAAAAGAGAGAGTCTGTGGCAGGAGGATCGAGACTAGGTGAGACACACACTAAGAAAAAAGCTTTAGAGCATATTTATCACCCAAGTAAGATTCTTCATATCCATTTATAGTTAATTCTCATTCACATCTCCAGTCCCACTGTCTATAGTCTGTCTGTCTAGGACCTTCCTTTTCTGGATATTTTATATAGTTTTATTTAAAACTTAAAAATATTTTCTTGATTGTAAGGTACAGAGGAAATATAATCCCATCATCTGGAGTTTATTATTAGAAATTCAGAATTCAGGCTGAGCCCTAGACATAGTGAATCTGAATCTGAGTTTTTAACAAGAGCCACAGGGAATTCTTAGACATATTAGACTTACAAATGTACTGACACATCGTATCTCCTATATTGATCCTTTATCCACTTAATATGAGTGTTTTCTGAAAATCATTAAATATCTTCTGAGAATATCTTGAGTCCCATTGTAAGAATATACCACAATCTATTTAGCAGTCACTTCATAGCAGATGTTGGGTTTCCCAATTTTTTTTTACCTTTGAAAACAAAACTATGATGATCATTTTTGTCTATAAATCTTTGTGTGTAGTTTCATATCCACTGTGCCAGTAATTCCATTTCTAGGAATTTATTCTAAGGCAGTAATTATAGACATACTGCTAAAATCTAGAAAGTGTGTATAATGTGGATCAGTATAGTTTAGTCATTTAAAGCATTGTTTTCCTGGAAACTGACTGGGCCTAAGACCAAGTGGATAATGGTTAATATGGACCCTCGACATGTGATGTTTTGAACATCTGCTAATTCTCACCTCCATCTTCATGAACATTTATTTTCTTATTGAGTGAAATGAATGAATGAAAATGGTACCAAGTAAAGTACAGATTGTTACTAAGCAGCAGTGAAATAGAAAAAGGGCAAAAAGCTAGACCTGTGTTTAAGAGTTTTCTCATCTATTGTAATCATGTCCTCTCTAAACTTCCAGCTCCACTAGTCACTTCTGCCCTTGCAGGAAGCCCCACGTTTCACTTCTGGAAGCCCCTGCTGCTTAAACAACCTGTAGCTCACTTACCCCTCCTAGGTGGGAAGTCACAGTGGTGGGAACAATGGGACCTTCCTCAGACCACACTGACTGCAACTGGCTGCTTTTGATTCAGTGCCTTACTTTTCACAAGGATTATAGTCTCTTACATATTTACTGATCTCCTGGGCTGACTCCATGGCCTGGTGGTTAGGGGAGCCAGATCCCACATGGGCAACCACACAGTTTGAATCCTGGTCCTGGTGGCTTGAAAAACACTGGGCACATGTGTGTGCTTGGAAGATGGAGAAACGGAGGAGAAGGGATTGCTGCATGAACACACACTATTATTAAGTGATGCTTTCTCCCTCTCTCTCTGTCTGTCTCTCTCTGGTGAGCATACATGCTCTCTGGCAAAGTGAAAAGAAAATTTACTGATCTCCCTAGTTCCTAGGACCTGGGAAAGTGTATGAGGAGATCGACATTTGTGTATCCTCCTTGAATGCCCCATTGCCAGGCTCATTAAGCTGAGGAGGAATTAAGCACGTTGGAGAAAGCAAGCCTGAATTTTCCTGCTTTAATTTATTTTTCTTTCCTTTTTTTTTTTTTTTTTGAGAGGTTTTTGCCATAGGGCGTGTGCGCTCGTCAGAAAGACAGAGAGAGACAGAGAGACAGGAAGCGAGAAATCACCCCCCAGGGGGGATGGCCACACCACAATCCCTTCTCCCCCTTTCTCCTCTCAGGATCTTGGACACACACACACACACACACACACGCCCGGCGTGAGTTTCAGCCACCAGGTCCGGGACTCGAAATGCGGTTGACTACGTGGGAGTCCAGCGACATAGCCATTACGTTAACTACTGGTCCCCCTGCTTGAATTTCTGTACTACTGTTTTATCTGAGCTTTCCACTGCTACACTTTTTCCTGAAAAGAACCAGCTCTTCTCTTCTTCCTGGGCAGTGTGAGTAAAGAGGGGTAGGTTAGGAAAGGATCCCTGTCTCCACTTAAATACTCACTCTTGAGGGTTCAGACCCAGCCAGCTGCTTCAGAGGGTCTTGGGAACTCCTGTAGCCTCACTGTGCAGGCTGTTTTGTTCCTCTGGATACCGGTTCTCACACAGAAGTATGTAACAGAGGGCTTGTTAAAATTAGCATAGACAGCTGGACCCCGCCCCACAGCTTCTGGTTCAGAAAGCTTTGGTCGAGGTCGGAGAATCTGCATGTCAGACGGGTTCCCTGGAGATGCTATTACTCCTTTGGGACTTCACTTTGGGGACTGCTGCTCTGGATTGTCCCCTCACCACCCCTCTTCCCTTGGAAGCAATTGCTTCCAAGTAAGTGAAGCAAGGTCCTGCAGGACTGGTGTGTTTGAGGCTCCCACAGTCAAGGATCTTGTCTGGACCCCTAGATGCAGTGCCTTGCCGTGCTGTGTGTTTGCTCCATTGCTGCATGCTGAACGAACAAATGAGGCTTTAGATTAGAAGGAACAGCAGCTCATTCAAATGACTTCAAGTAGCAGGGGTGGATTTACTGAGTCATGCGAGAAAGAGGAAACTCAGGATAAGAACAGAGCTCCAGGTCCTTGGGGCCTTGTGGGAGCTCATACAGAAAAGTCAGTAGGTATTGCACTCTACGGGCATGGCCTGCCCTGTGCCTTCAAATTTCAGCATGCACTTGACTATGCTGAACATTGTAACCTTTTAGCCCTGGCTCTTTCTGTTGATTTCTTCTCTTCTCATGAGCTCTCCTCCCCGCATCTTGGTTAGGGCAGGGCAGTTTCTTTTGGAGGAGTCTCGGTGGTCCACAGTCTGTCCCCAACCCTCTCACTTGACTCTGTAGCACACAGCCCCAGGTGGTTCCTGGTGGAAGCCACAGATCTTAGTGAAATGGGGAGTGGGCAGGGGTTCCTCAAACTGGAGGCTCAAGGGCTTAATTTTTCTTTTTACCCCCAGAGTTTCAAGAACAAGTGATGGTAGCTGGAGAGGGTTAGGGGATGTGGAGGGGCTCTTGATTCAACTTTGTTTTACTCAGTGATCTCTTAATGAGTCTTTTCAGTCCTTGTGGTGTCCGCTTCAGTACAGATTTGGGTTGTAGGCGGTTGGCAGTTGGTACACATCAGAGGGACATTAAAATATTCAGGATGGCAAGGGTGCCTGTGAAAACTAAGAGAGGAAGTGGCTCAAAGAGCCAGGCTGTCGAGCTAGGTTTAGCCTTCATCCTATTGTCTGTGGGCCCAGAGCCATCACTGCCTCATGGATACCTCGCCCCTCTCATCCATCCCTCAACTCTTTGGATGTTTTCTCTAGAGAGTTGCATGGCAAGTCAGTGTTTCCCTCCTGCTTTCATACCCCCGCTCCCCGGCATCTTCTTTGGCTCTGCTAGGCCACTTGAACAAGAGTCTGCAGGCCCGGGCCATAACACATCTCTATATCAGGTTCCTCCAGCAGCACAGGGTGATTATGGCTTAGATATGCAAGTATAGACATTTATAAGTATATGTTATTTTGAGAGTTCTGGCTTTAGACCATTTTGAAGAAAGTATCTTTTGAGATTTTTATTTCCTGTAAGCTAACTGAAGCAGCTAAGTACTTTTCTGGGGGGATAACGTCTTGGCACACATTACCGTCATCCTTTCTGTTGCTGGTCACGTTCATGCTAAATGCCAGTTGAGCTCCCAGTGGACACTGTGGAATAAGGATACCGTCTTATTCTTGCTAGTTTGCAAGAGGTGAATTAAACTGCAGCACTTGTAAGTGGAATTATTAAATATCAATGAGGGATAATAAATGTGAAGTAGCTTGCAAATCTTTGGATATTATGGCTGTTTCAGTGAAAACACAGCTGCTAAGATACTTTCCTAGCTGTAATTAAGAAGGTAATTTTCTTTAAGGCCTTTAAAGCCAGATCTTTAGTGCCTTCAGGTCATGAAGAAGCATGAAGGGGTGTCTCTGAAAAAGATGAATGGACACAGAGCAGAAGAACAGTGGTGTCTGATGTGCAATGTCAATGGGGAGGGCCTGGGTATTCCAAATAGACCCAGGACTAATGTGTTGTGTGGTTTATTAATGGACTAGAGTTGATGCTGGACTAATACAGCTAATTCTTCCATTTTGAGTTAATGTTTGCGCTAAATTTTCTCTAGTAATGAATGATTTTGAGTAAGTAGGCATGTCAGTTGAAGATACAGTCCTCATATTTTGTGAGAAACATTGAACGAGGCTTGATGTTTAAATCAGTAGTTGAAAATGTGAGGTAAAACTTTCCAGAAATGGCTTATGGGCTACATAAAAGCAGTTAATTGGAAGAAAACCAAGCCCACCCAGTAGTTAGGCCTGCTTAGAAGCCAAGTGAACACAAGAGAAAAGCAGCACTTCTTTGGTTCCATGATGTCGTCAGCTGCCTGAGTGTCTCTTGGAGCTTTTGACAGCGGTGTGGTGCTTTACCTCAGTGAGGCTGACGAGCATGGGGGTGGGGGTCGTCAAGGACTGAGTACAGAACTTTCGTAGTGTACTTGTGAAGGCTTGTGGGAGATCACCTCAGGCCACATTGGACGGCCGTGCCCTAATGTCAGGCCACAGATGGAATTTCCACAGACTATGCTCTGGGGACTGGTGACACATTCTTTGTGAAAATTCTGTGTGACACTGCTAGATGGGGAGGTTTTTGGGAAGGGGAATCAGGGAACCATCCTTGAGCTGTAGGTCCATTTATCATCCACTCCTCTCAGAAAATTTGATGGAGCCCTATGCTTGTGGTCTCATCGCAGGCCTGGCTGGGTTTGGGGTTCGAGCTTTGAAAAGTAGGATGTCCTCTGTGATGATGATTATTGTTTTCTAGCCAAGCCTTTTTTGATTTCTCCAGAATTCAAAAATGTGTTTTTTTTAATGTAAAGATGAAGATTCATTTTTCTGCATATTCATAAATCTAATACATCCTCCAAATTTATTGGGGAAGACAGTATAAACTATTGGGTTGTCGGAAAAGTCATGACACATTTTTACTTAGAGAAAACATAAAAATACGCCATGACTCTTCCAATGACCCTCAGGTTTCTTACAAGTTAACCAAGTTAGCATTGCTGAAGAGTGCTAAGAGAATATACGCAGAGATTGATTTTTGCTTTGCTGGAACTGTTGTTTTAGAAAAGGTAAGATGACAAACCAAAGCACACACTGCAGAGTAGGAAAGCAAGCATTTTTATGTATACCAGAAAATAGGAGGAAAAAGATAAAATCTGGGGCAGACTTTCAGAAAACACAGCCAAAAAAAATACCCGTTACAGCTAGGATGACAGGGAGAGTTTCTGGGCTGCGAGGACCATTTGACTTTGGTGGCAGTGCAGCCATCCAGTTCCCAGGATTCTGCCTTTTCAAGTCCTGTAAGATTTGTGACTGCTGGCAAGCAGCTGCTGATTTGTTTCCTATGAACGAGTAGCACTGAGTGACAGCGTCTTCTCAGGACTTGAACTGCTCCCTAAAGCCACATGCCTTTCACATAGCAGTGGCGTCAGCTAGGACCCAGGGAGGGCACGGACTCTGGGTGGTCATTAGCTTTTCTTAAAATGATGATTCTCATGGTGTATGTGTGTGTGTGTGTGTGTGTGTGTGAGAGAGAGAGAGAGAGAGAGAGACAGACAGACAGACAGACAGACAGAGGCAGAGAGAACTGATCAAATTTGCTTTTGAGTTCAGAGATATGAACCAACATCTATGATAGCAGCAGGTAAAAGTCTAGTAAAGGTGGGTGACTCAGATATGCACACAAACCTGTGACTTTATAGTTACAGAAAATAAAAATATACTTTCTGCTCAATTTGACTAAATTGAAGTGAGGTAAAATTTCCGAAGAGGGAGTTGTGATGTTAGACAAAGGAGCTGCTGGGATGAGTGGCAGCTCAGAGAGCACAAGGTCAAGAGAGGAATGAAACACGGCCATCAAGGTTACCTGTGCCATGGACCACCTCGGGGCCAGGGGCTGGGAACTCTTCTTAAGCGTCTCTCTCTCTCCATGCACCTGTCGCTTTGTCTATGTATGTGCTTGTCTGTATTTCTTTCTGTATGTCTGTGTTTGTGCTTCAGCATCTGTGTGTCTGTCTGTGCCTGTGTCTGTCTGCCTGTGGGTGGGTCTGGCTCTTTCGCTGTCTGTAAATGGGCTGCCCTAGGAACTCTTGCCAGGCAGAGTGGGCTAGGCTGTTAGTGCCACATCTGGTTTCTTACCAGTTGCAAAAAGGCTACAACAGACAAAAATAGGAGAGCCTCAAAATTCCACACAGTGAACAGGTTTCTTCATGGTCATCTGCCACCTGCCGCAAGGGTGTGGGGAGATGAGGAGGAAGAGAGAACTGGAAGGTTTGGAATCATGTTTAATCTGGGGCTCACCCCCCCATTCCCTGATAAACCGCCCATGTACTTATTTTCATTACTTTCATCCTCACCCATCTCCATGGGGTATTCCCAGGATCTGAATGCTTCCTTTGACTTTCTCTTGTGCAGAAACCATTCCCCAGGACTTAGTATTCCAGCTTCTATTACTTTTCATGTTCGTGTCCAGTGTTGCAAAGGAGAGGAAAGAGGGAGCATGGGTGGGGACTCAGGAAGCTGGGGAAGTAGCCTTTATTAGATCTAGAATTTTTCCTTTGAATTTCCAAAAACTGGCCCCTGGCTGTTTGGGCTTTATTTTCTGATTGCTAGCTTTCCTTTGACTGCTCTTCTTCCATTTCTTTCTTTCTTCTTGTTTTTTTTTTTTCCCTCAGCTTCAATAATCTTCAGCATATGGCTTTTATTTTTCATCTTTTAGAGATTTTTTATATAAGGCATATTTGCTCACCAGAGAGAGAGACTTCCTTGGTTCTGCTTTGAGGGTCACAGAGCTTATTAAAGCTGTAAGAGGTTGATTCCTTTTACTGAAAGAGTCCTCGTCAACTCTGTGAGCTCACTTCTAGCAGTGTATTTCTTCTAACAGCACTCCCAGGAGCTGAAGGTTCTCTCTTATTGTTGGTAATAACTTTGAGTTTTTTTTTAAAGAATTATTAATCTTATTATTACTATTATTATTATTGTTATTATTTTTAGTTTGTATAGGGCACGTGCACTCACCAGAGACAGACAGGGGTTGGGGAAGTGGGGAGTGAGAAAGCAAGCTGCCAGGTCTAGGACTCTTAACTGTGGTTGGCTGTGTGGGAATCTAGCATTCTAACCACCATGTCACCTGCTAGCCTTAACTTTGAGGTTTTTTTTTAAAAAAATTTATTGTCGGTAATTTAAATAACTTTTTGAAGCTATTTTCTCTGTTTTCCTTTCTTTCTTTCCACTCTAATCGATATCATGAACTTCATTTTTTTTCAAACATCAATGTAGGTATTTTCTTTCTTAAGTTACGTACACATCTAAAATTTGTAAAATGAAGACAAGTACCAGGAATGAAAGTAAATCATTTGTCATCTCACTTCTAGAGATTACCACAGTTGAGAATTCACTTTGTAGCCAGTCATTTGTCTTAAAGATGGATATGTATCTGTTACTGTTCTATAAAAAATGGATCATACGGTAGATAGTGTTTAGTAACTATTATCTTTAAAATCAAGGTATCAAGGTCTCAACTGTGTTGTGATCCTCCTGCCTTAACCTCCCTGAGTTGCTGGGATTACAGGTGCACAACACCACTCCTTGCCTTTTTTAAAAGTTTTAATTGTGTGTGTAACAAATTTTTAAGTTCGACATAATGTCACTTCACTTTCTACAACATTAGTAATGTTTTACAAACCTTCCAAAGTAGCAGAACCTTCTCTTCAAAGGAAAAAGACTTGTAGGAGTGAGGAACCCAGGCGTCATCTGTCAGTACCACAGTCCATGGTTACCCTTCCCTTAGCCTTGAGGGCTCCTAAGGATCCCAGCTACTCTCAGTAGTGAACTTCGAAAGCATATAAGTCTACCTCATAGTGCCCCAATTGTTAATATTGTAGATTGATATAATTTCCTTATATAGAGCAGTTGTGAACCTCCTTCAAATCTTCCTTTGAGCACATCTACAATTATTGATACTTCCTTAGATTAATGACTATAAGTAGAGTTACTGCATTTACAATATGAGTCATTTCTTTTTTTCTTTCCTTGCCTTTCCTTGCCTTGACTTACCTTGCTTTTTCTTAACTTATGGTCTGTATTACCAACTATTCTTCCTTAAGATATGACAACTCATATTCCTACAGTAACTTAAGACAGGGCTCAATCCTCCATTCCCTGGATAGAATCAATCTTAAAAATTTATTGTGTTCTACAGTGTATCTTATTGTTTGATATTTGTATCTCTAGTTACTAGTAAGTTTAAAGTATATTTTCATATGGCTGTTGGTGGCCATGTATGGTTCTTCTTTGGTGAACTATCTTCTCGTAATCTTTGGCCATTTTCAAATTTAGATATTTGTCCATGAATAAGAACTCCCAGTTATATGAGGTGTGTAGATTTCGAATAATATTTTCAAGCATGAGCTGATGACATAAAGGGAGAGGAGGATCATGGGCTGAGATTCTCATAGTCAACGCTCAACATGAGAACTTGGAAAGAATAAAATTCTGGACATTGTTCTTTGATTTTATTATTATATAACATTGGATGACTTATCTGACCATTAGGAATGTTCCGTAATATTGATTAAAGAGAAAACCCAGAGTTAAAGCCAATGGCTACATTAAGTTTGGAGATTTTTCTAGAGGTTTTATTTATCTTTATTACTCTGGTACTCAAACTTGGATGTGAGAGTTTAATCTTGTGGTTTATTACTGCCACACACCAAATTAAACATCATCTCCTTAAGAAAAACATGAAGTGCCCCTGTGTGCATCTTGGGTAGTTTATGTCATGACTAGAGTCAGTCTGATACAGAATGCTTGTATCTGGAAAGAATTTAGGACATCTTATTTTCTTTTTTTGTATTTTGCCAAGTGATGCTAAATCAACAATAAAACTGCTTTGCAAGAGAGCAACAACATGCCATGACTGATTGTAATGAAAATAAATTATAATGCAGCCTTATAATAATATCATTCATTATAATCTAACAAAGTAAAAACCTTTTTCTGCTTAATAGAAGGCTCTTTTCTTTCAAGAGATAAAACTTTACATGGGATAAGAAGAAGGATTTTACTATTAAAAAAGTATATATATATATGTATATATATATGTATATATGTGTATATATACATACACACACACACACACATACACACGTGTGTGTGTGAGCACTTGCATGCCCTGAAGTTGGGCATGTAGGAAAACAAAATGGTTGCGTTCTCTCTTTTCAATCTGAGTTCCTCCAAAAGTCTCATCTAGGCTTTTGTGAATATAGATAATGTCTAAAATAATTCATGTGTATTCATAGGTTAACTCACAAATAAGAACATAGTATTAATTATCAAAAACTGAATAATTAAGGATTAGTCTTGGAAATTTTTCACTTAATTTTAATCTTCCTATTGTGAACATCTGTTTCATGCTGAAAACTCAGCATATCCCATTTCTTCCCCACACAGATATCACAAATAAGTATTTTGTATCTTCTTTCCCCTTTCATGGAGAGCACAGTTTTTTGCCCATATTATCTAAGCTCCAAGATAAATGTCAGCTAAAATTATTTGGAGTGTCTGGGAATGACCCTGGTACATGCCATTTAGTTGTGTGGCCATCAGTTATGTCGGGTGGACTTTAGCTCCACGCCCAGGTGGTTCTGGGGCTGTAGACACATGTATTGAATTCAGACCTCTTATTTATAAGGGCAGGGTGTGAATTGTACAATGATACTATTAATTTTTGTTGGACCCCATATATGGCTGTTTGCTTTCTTTCCCTTAAACATATTATGAAGCCTTAAAATGGTCACTAGCATGCCCTTTCTGTATTTAACCTTGTGGAGGTACCCTCTTATTGTTGAGGCAAGACAGTTATAACTGATTGGCCTAAACAGACATAGGGCAACAAGACAGTTGAGAAGGGTAATACATCCTATGATTCTGCTGATCCATGATTTTTGGCTGGATAAAAATCTCATAAATTGCAGCTGGCATGCATGTTTTGTGTGTCTGCACATTGTGTGTTTGATTGCAGTTGATTAGAAAATGGATACTGACATGATACATTGTTATCGACAAATGTCTCCTATGTGTGACCTAAAACCACTCTGCATTTCCATTTGTCAGGCTCCCAGGTGTGCTCTGGGTTCAGAGCAAATTAACTTCCAAGTCAAAAAAAAAAAAAAAACAAAACAAAACACCAAAGCTCTGCATAAATTGAAGCTTATCTTCTCTAACTGGTATGGGGGTAGGGAGAAGGTTTATCTTTAGACCACAAGGACAAGTTGAGAAATTGTTCTGTATCTCAGCCAGTTAATTATTGCGACTTCCCAGCATGTCTGAAAGGAGAAATGAGAATAACATCAATAGTGATTATTTTCTTTCATTATTCTGTTCACCTGCTATTCACTGTGAACATTCCAGGAAAGAGAGATTAGCAGAGGCTACCTTTAAAAAATCCAGAGTCCCAGAAGCATGCTGTGTCTGCCTTCTGGTACTGCGCGAGGAGGGTGGGGCAGGGCTGGTGCAAAACTTTTAGATCTATTTTTAAGCTTTGAGGACAAATATTATAAATATGAGTTGCTGCTGCTTCTTTTGAAAAAAATCCCTTTCTACTCTAAAAATAGTTTGCTGGGAAAAAGTTTGTGAATTGTTTATTAAAGGAAGATTTAGAAATTCAGCTGAGCATTTCCTCATAAATAAAGAAAAATCACCTCACAGCTACTGTCTAAAAGCAGATGTGGCTTCTTGAGAAGGGAACATTTTCTGAGATGTTAATGCCAGTGCCAGAATGTGGAAGAAAATTAAGAATTTTTCTTTATGGGCTACTCTTTTTAGGTACTCCAAATCCTTCTAATTTCCTCTTGGAAAGATATCCCTAATTCTCCTAGTTAGAATGAATTGCTTGAGCTTCTCTTCTTACCTGTGCCCTTAGTTATATTTGTCTCTCTCCTGTAACCCTTTGTATTCATGTTAGGATAATTGCCAACATTAACTATATCCCAGGCATTGTTCTAAGCTCAGTTTATTATTTTACCTTGTCATAATAACCTTTTGAGTTAGATATTACCATTATTCTCATTTTAAAGACGAAGATTTACCACTGGACAGTGGCACAGTGGTAAAATGCGACATTCTGTGAGGCTTAACCATATGGAAAAGTTCCCCATTCAATCTGGAGACCTCCCTGAGTATGCTGGGCATGCTCTTGCCCATGATTTGGGGCTGGATAAATGGTGGTGTCAAGACCCTGTTGAGGATGTTATCTCTCTTTCTTTCTCTCTTTATCTCTCTGGATCATGAAATGAACAAATACATTTCTAAAAAAAAGAAGATGAGGTTTCTCCCAGAACTTTACAAAATAAGTGTGCTTTAGAAACAAAGAAGTTAGGGAAATTATTATTCATACATTAAATCACTATACATCATTTAGATTATGAAGAGACTTTACCCAGCATGATAGATACCTCAGTCCAGCCCAGTTGAGACCACCATACACATCCTTGTCAACAAATAATAAACCTTATCTGTGTCCCACAAGTGTCTTACCTCTCCATTTCCCCCCATATTATCTACGCTCTTCCCCTCCCACACTCTTTCCACTTTGTCTCTAGTGTTCATTACAATTTTTAATACTTTTATGTTCTCCAGTCTTTCAGTCTCTACCATAGAGTGCAGACAGTCAGTATATGTTAAGTGGAGACATATAATGTCTCTCTTTCATAGCCTGACTTGTTTCACTCAGCAACAAATCTTCCATATTCGTCCACTTTCTGTCAAATTCCAGGGCCTTGTTTTTTTATGTCTGAATAGTATTCCATGGAGTATATGTGCCACAATTTTTCAATCCATTCATCTGTTTGTGGACATTTGGGTTGGTTCCATGTCTTAGCAATTGTGAATAAGGCTGCAGTGAATATAGATGTGCACGCACTTTTCCAACTGAGTGCTCTCCTGTCCTTTGGGTAGATATCCAGGAGTGGAATTGCTGGATCATATTGGTAGTTCTATTTTAAGGTCTTTGAGGAACTTCCATATTGTTCTCCACAGTGGCTGGACCAATTTACAACTCAAAAAAAAAAAAAAAAAAAAAAACAAAAAACAAAACCAAAAAAACAACAACAAAAACCCAAATAGCCCAATTAAAAAATGAACAAAGGATTTGAATAGGCAGTTCTCCAAAGAAGGTATACAAATAGCCAACAAACATAAAATGCTCAACATCACTAACAATCAGAAAAATGCAAATCAAAACCACAATGAGGTATCACCTCACACTTATTAGGATGTTTGGTATAAAAAGAGATAGAAAGAGGGAGAGAAAATGAGAGAATAATGTGTTGGTGAGGGTGTGGTAAAATTGCAACCCTTGTTCACTGTTGGTGGGAATATAAAATGGTTCAGCCACATGGAGTACAGTATGGCAGTTTTCCAGAAAATTAAAAATAGAGGCCCGTAAGGTGGTGTTATGTATAAGGTGCTGGATCTCACATGGCTGATTCCATGGTTGAGTCCTGGACCTGGTGTTCTGAGAAACACTCCAGGTGCATGTGCATGCATTCTCAAGATCTAGAGAGGAGTGTAGAGGAAAAAGGATTGTGGTGTGGCCATCTCCGTTAGGGGACAATTTCTTATTTTCCATCTCTGTTTTTCTCCAGTAACTGCATGCACTCTATGTCAAAATAAATAGATAGAAAAGAAAAGAATATTAAAATATAATTACTATATGATGCAGCAGTACTATCTCTGGGTATATATCTAAAAGAATTGAAAGAAAGATCTCAAAGAGATATTATACACTCTGTGCATAACAGTATTTCCCACAATGCCCAAAGGTGGATACAACTCAAATATACATATAATGGTCTCTTACTCTGCCTTAAAAAGGAAGGAAATTTTGGGACCAGCAGTGAGCGTAATGGCTATGTCACTGGACTCCCGTGTAGTCAACTGCGGTTCACGTCCCAGACCCGGTGGCTTAAAACTCACTCCAGGAGCGTGTGCGTGCATGCCCAAGATCCTGAGAGGAGAATGGAGGAGAAGGGATTGCAGCGTGGCCCTCTCCCCCCGCCCCCCAAAAAAGGAAGGAAATGTTGACACATACTACAACATGGATAAATGTTGAAAACATACTAAGTGAAATAAGCTAGTCACAAAAACAAAGAATTATTTTACTTACAAGTGTAATCAAATCACAAAGATAGTAAGTAAAATGGTGGCTGCCAAAGGTGGGGGGAAGTAAAGAGTTGATATTTAGTGGGTACAGATTTCAGTTTTACAGCTTGTGAAAGTTCAGGAGACTAGTTGTCCAGCAGTGTGAATTTGATTAATACTACTGAACTGTACACATAAAAATGGTTCAGATAGTAATTATGTATATTTACAAGGATTAAAAAGTATAAAAAAGAGAGGGAGGTGGGAAGATCAGAGTTAGTGACAATTGAAGCAGAGATCAGAGAAAGGAGAGAGAGAGAGTACTTTGAAGATGCCATATTGCTGGCCTTGAAGATGGAGGAAGGGACACAAATGTTAAAAAGCCAGTAACCACTAGAGGCTAGAACAGGCCAGGGACCTTTCTCTTAAATCCCCCAGAACAAACTCAGCCCTGCCAACACCTGCATTTGAAGACAGTGAGACAGTTTTTTTTTTTTAATTCTGATCTCCAGAACTGTGAGATACTAGCTTTGTGTTGTTTTAAGTCACCAAGGTTTTTTTTTTTTTTTTTCTTTTTTTGTGGTTTTTGCTATAGAGCACATGTGCTCGCCAGACAGAGACAGAGACAGAAAGCAAGAAATGCCCCCCCCCGGGGGGGGATGGCTATGGCACAATCCCTTCTCTTCCATTCTCTTGGGATCTTGAGCACGCACGCACATGCACCTGGCATGAGTTTTAAGCCACCGGGTCTGGGATGCGAACCACAGTCAACTACATGGGAGTCCAGCAACATAGCCATTATGCTAACTGCTGGTTCCAAGTCACCAAGTTTTTAATAACTTGTTACAGCAGTGATATGAAACTACTATAAGCGCTGTTCAGTTCAGGAAGGTTGGTACCCTGTGCAAAGTCATCAAGTGACTGGAACTCTGATTAAGAGCTGGCTTATGTTCATATTCCACTTGGAGTTCCAGCCTTGCCAGGTGGTAAAACCCTAGAGGGCAGCAGCCATGTTGAACCCCTGCCTGACATAGTGCCTGGCATATAGTGGGCACCTAATAACTTTGACTGAAGGATTAAATGATGATGCACCACAGCCTTTCTTCTGTTCTCCTGCTGTTCTGTCCTTTTAGCTGTAGGGTTATATCTAGGAAAGGGCTTTTAGAAAACAGTTTCCTTGCCCTGCTATTGTGGACTCAGGAATTATATCCTTGAGGTTTTAGTCCCCTTATGAGGGTTTCTGTGTCTGGTGTCAGGTCCCGTGACAGAGTGGGACAGGTGTGCATATAGAACCCAGCCAGCAGTCAGTTAGGGGGAAAGTAAATCCTGTTTTTGGTAAAAGATGAGCATTCTATTTGGAGAAGAAATGACCAAATTTAGTCATGACCTATTTGTTAACCTGTTTATTAACATTATTTCTCTTCTAAGTAAAGGCAGATATTTCTAAGCTCAAATGAAGCAACTCCTGTGTAAGCTGCTATCAAATGGGCAGTTCCTTGCTCTGAAAGACTTCCTCGCCTCAATTCTAAGCTTTAGAAACCAGGCTCATAAATCAGGGCTTTGTAATTCACATAATTAATTATTTTGAGTTGGGTTTCTAGGTATTTCTTCTTGGGGAGGGTTCGTGTGGGGAATGAGAGGCCTTCCTATAAGATGCACTAACAGTTGCTATAAAATTATTAGGAAAAAATGGGTATATTGTTCTTTTTGAATAATCTTCAAGTGGAGAATGCTTTCACAATCATGTCACAAGTCAAAGAAGACCTAAGAGGAAAGACTGATGGATTTTATGCCATAAAAATTAGAAACTTCTGTATGGAAAGAAGAAGAACTATTAGTGTAAATAGACAAATGGCAAAGAGGGAAAAAATCCTGCAACATATAACAGACCAAGGGGGTAATTCTTTTATGTGTAGAGAGCTCTTAGAAATGAAAGGGAAAGAGAACAGCCCTTCTTCAAGAGGCAGACAGCTCCATGGCTCCTGTGATCTAGCCATTTTGGGAGAAAGGAAGATGTCCCACTGATCATTGGGCCTCCAGCATATAAAACCCACGTGGTAGGAAGACCCCCTTCAAGTCTCTGGTCTCTGTATCAGTTTTTGTCTCTCTCTGTCTCTGTCTCTGTCCTCTCTCTCTCTCTCTCTCTGTCTTTTTTTAAAATTTTTGCTTTTTAGAATTTTTTAAGGTGAGGCATTTCACAGGGCCCTTTGGCCCCTCCTAGCTAGCCCTTTATCTTGTTAATAATCTCCTCTCCTCCTCCCAGAACAGCCCTTCTTCAAGAGGCAGACACTGCATGGCTCCTGCAATCTAGCCATTTCGCGCGGTGCAAGTGCGCCGTGCAGTTTTCTAATTTTTGAGTTTTATTGAAATTTTTTGAATATTAATTTTTCTGTTTTAGATTTATTTAAAAGTTTTTCTCTTCTTTTTCTCAGTTTCTTGTCTGGTTTTTTGCTGTTGTTGGTATTGTTTCCCTCTCTCTGCTTCCTTTTCTGCACACTCCTCGACCCTCAGTTTGAATTTCCAAGTTTGGGAAGAAACCGACCATCCACCAGATGACTAGAAATCGCTGCAGGACCACAAGAAATATGGGGAAGTAGGAAAATACCTCTCCCACAAGGGAAATGGATAGCTCCTCTTCATCCACACACAGTTCAATGGAAATCATGGAAATGTCTGATAAAGAATTCAGAACATTCATAATGGCAAAGCTAACAGAGAGGGAAGAGAAGAGAGACAAGGAACTGCTGAAGAGGAAGGAGAAAGGAGTTGAAGAGTTCCAGGAGGTGAGGAAATTCATGCAAGATCTAAAAGAGGAATTTCACACTTTACAAAAGAATCAGATGGAACTGTTAGAGATGAAGGCTATAATACAAGAAGTCAAAATCTCCCTTGAAAGTATTAAAAGCAGACTAGATCATACAGAAAATAGAATCTCAAATGTAGAAGAGAAAATGGCTGGCCTAGAAAAATCCACCACAAAGACTGAGAAAATGGCCCAAAAATTTGAGAATAATATGCAAGAAGTACTAGATACAATTAAACGTCCAAACATCCAGATAATAGGCATCCCAGAGGGTGAAGAGACTCATAAGGGCATTGATAATCTATTCCATGAAATCCTGCAAGAAAACTTTCCAAACCTGGAGAGGCACTCAAAGATTCAGTCCCAAGAAATACAGAGGACCCCAAATAGAATCAACCCAAGAAGATCTTCTCCAAGACACATTATAGCCAGATTGACCAAAACCACAGACAAAGACAAGATACTAAGACTGGCAAGAGAAAAAAGGCAAGTTACCTACAAAGGGTATCCCATCAGACTAACGGCAGACCTCTCATCGGAAACAATGCGAGCGAGGAGAGAATGGGAAAATATATTGAAAGTATTAAGGGAAAAGCAATTTCAACCGAGAATTCTGTACCCAGCAAGGTTATCGTTCATTTGGGAAGAAAAGACACGCACTTTCCCAGATAAACAAAACCTGAAAGAATTTACCAGCACCAGACCAGATCGCCAAGAAGTTCTTAAGGGAGTGCCATGTCAGTAAAATTAAATGCAGACACACAGAAATAAGAGTTCAAAAACTAAGAAAATGGGCAACTTAATTGTAGGGACAACGTTTGGAGATAAATATTGTATCCCAGAATTCAATCTGGAAGATCGAACCTTAACAGAAGAAAGATTAAGTACATGAGACTGAACCAATGAAACAACATTCTGTGACTTGACTAAATTATTGCTGCTTTTCTCCTAAGCTTTGTTTTCCGGTTTTAAAGGATTTTTGTCCTGTCTTGAGCTGTTGATAGGTGCATGTACCTACTATTTGAACAGAATACTAACCTGTTCCTAGGCTTTAAGTTTCAAGGAAATATCATTACCAGTTCAAAACTACTCTTCTTGAAATTACCTGCTGAAAGTAGTTAGATTATTTATGATATTGTGTGATGAATAAAATGTTGGGGAAAAGGGAATGGAAGACAACTGTATATAGCAGAGATAGTGTAATAAGAGAGTGGGAAAGGGCAGAGGGTCAAACATGGGGTAAAAAACATATATATATGTATACATATGTATGAAAGTAGAAATGGAATATTACTGATGATAACATGCATGATAACATGCAGTTTACTCTAGATGGGAAACCACATTTAGTACGTTGTGATGATGCTCAGGGAATGAATGTTAAGTAATTTTAAAAAGTTGCAGGAGAAAAAAAAAACGGTAAAACTGTTCTTATTGAAATTTTTTAAAAAAATGCATATTTGATGACTGCAGTAAGCTATATAGCCCCAGCTGGGTACTACTTTATAATATGTTTATTCTACTCACTGGGGTTTATGCCTAAAGTCAGACTTGGGTTCATGTATAGGTATATATCAGCTGTGCTAGCTATTGGAAATATTTAGACTAATTAAGTTCATTAGCAAATCAATTAAATGGGGCGGGGGGAAGGCATAGAAAGCAACCATGGATACCAGAGACAATGTGGGAGGAGGGTGGGACATGGCAGAGGGTGAGGGATAAGGAATCAAGGATGGCAAAACAAAATACAAAGTATACAAGACATAAGAATTGGAAAATTATTTGCTGAAAATATGTATGTTGATGTGCTTGATTGAGCCAATACACAGTATATTTTGGATGGAAAATTCATTTTTATGCTGTAATGATGTATAGTGAATTAATGTAAAAAAATAAATAAATTTAAAGAGAAAGAATAAAAGAAATGAAAGGGAAAAAGGAAGAGTGATGTGCAGGAGAATTGACACAGAACATGAGCGAGCAGTTCACAGAAAAAGAAAGACAAATGGATGATAGTATGTATATGAAAAGCTGATTGAACTTATTTTTACTAATAAAGAAATGTAAATTTTTAAAAATATTTCATGTTATTTATTATTATTTTTTTAAAAATTTGACCAAAGAGAGGCAGAAAAAGTGGGAAAACAAGTCAAGAGTTGCAGGACTTGAACCATGGTTGGCCATCTGGGAGTCCAGCTCCTTAACCACCATGCCATCTGCTGGTGGCCCCTAAAGAAATGTAAATTAACTATCATTTTCTGTTATCAGATGGGCAAAAAGTGAAGATACTTAAAAGTATCCACTACAGGAAAACCAGTATTCTTTCATGCTATAGGTGAGAGTGTGATTGAGACAAACTTTTTGGGAGCCAATTTTTCATTATCTGTTGAAAGTAATGATGAATCAAGTCTTTGACCCAAAATTTCACTTTTGAAAACTTGTTCTTCAGTTACACTTGTATATATGTGCAAAGTATAGGCACCGCGATACTCAATGTACTGCAGAACACTTAGATGACTGGATGGTTTCATGTGGGTTATAGTTTGGTGGGAAGATAACTGCTCCCCTCCCCCAAATATAGAAAGGGATAACGTTGGGGCTACCAGGTGGCATGGTGTTCAAGGTGCTGGATTCCCTCTTGGCCTACCTTAGTTCTAGTCCCTGACCCAATGGCTTGAAAATTATGCTGGGTGCATGTGTGCATGTGCCTAAAATCCTGAGAGGATGAGGGACTGTGGCATGGCCATTGCCCCAAGGGGTGATTTCTCACTTTCCCTCTTCCTGTCTCTCTGTCTGGTGACAGCATGCACCCTATGGCAAAAACCTAAAAAAAAAAAAAAAAGAAAGAAAGAAAGAAAGAAAGAAAGAAAGAAAGAAAGAAAGAAAGAAAGAAAGAGAGAGGATGGCCTCAGAACAGGAGCAAATGAGGTGGATATGAGAATACAAGGTGTATCTCGCTCACCAGTCCCCACCCCATGTTTCTCGTGGTCTATGCAATAGAGGAGATTTTGTCAGATCTCAGAAATAGCTGAAGTTTGCTGTGCCACAAATCTCTTCTCATTAGCACTTCAGAAGAGCAAGCGGATGTGCTTCATTTATGGTATGGTGACAAACATGCAGCTACCTGGGTTCTTGAACCAAACTCCACTTCAGCATGGCCCCATTTTCACTTGGGGAAGTAGAAAGCAGAGACAGTGGCCATATATCCCTGATGGAGATATCTCTGCTCTGATTTTCCATCCTCCCATTTCCCTGTGTTTCCTCCCCACCCCCTGGTCCCCAGCTCTGGTTTAACAGTTTTGATCTAGGTGGTTTTAATTGGTCAGACTTCCATGTTCAGAACTCTTACTTTCCTGCACAACCAGACTGTCCATCCTGATACTGGTCAGTCCTAGCAGAGGTCTAAGTGATGGAGAAGATGCCTGAGATGCATTGTTAAAGGGAAAAAAGCAAGATGAAAAACACTGCACATCATATGTGTTCATTTATGTTAAAACAAATACACACACGTGCACACACACACATACAACTCATCAGTGGTAGCTAGAAGAAGAGGAATGGGATTTCACTGGGGAATGGATACACTTTTACCTTTGGCTACATATCCTCTTTTATTTGTGTGTGTGTGTGTGTGTTGAAAGTCAAGTACTGCTAATGTAGTGTGGAATTGAGTATCCACAGACCCTTGTCCCTTCTCTCTGTCTTACTTCTAGAAGCTAATTACTCTTCAGTTCTAGCTGTTGTTTCTAGTATTTGCTGCTGTACTTGAATATCTGTTGGTTTGTCTATTCTAGACACGATCTCTTAATTATTATGGTAATTGAAGAGTTTAACTCATCCACCTCACCCAACACCTATCCTCCCTGTATGTTCATATCTTAGGTTTTGGTTTAATTTATACTTAATGTTTTGATTAATGTAACAGTGTTGATATTGAGTACTGAAGCAAGAATATGCTATAATTAATTTTCTTATATAAATTTTTGTTTTCCCTAGCGATAATGATTCTCTTTCTTGTTTGTTGATTTATCCTGCGACATCTAAATCATCTCATACTTTGAAGTAAACAACCCTATAAAATGCCTCTTAATATAATCTCTCTTTTCCTCCTCACTCCCCTTTCTCTCTCATTGGGAAAAATACCAGAGGCCTCCCAGAGCCTTCCAACCTCCTGCTCAACCCTGAATCGGTTGTTCTTTAAGCTGCTGCCCAGCTGCTGGACAGGAAATTCCTGTCACCTCTCTTATATTGACTATCCTGAGTCCTGGATCCCTTATCCTTCTCTTTCTTGTTTCACTCACTTGATTTGGTGGAATCCACCTCCAGTAGCCTTCTAAAAGTTCATGGATATAAATGTTTTGAGACTTGTGCAAGACCAACCACACTAGGAGCTGCATACTCCTTTTAATGCTCAACTGCCCCTCCATACCTGGCCCATGTCTGTTGGCAGGAGGGGCTTCCCTGCCTGGACCTAAAGCCTGTGCCTTTATTCACAAGGTCTCACATGACCTTTCAAGTACTTCAATCTCCCATTTTACAGCTAACAAAACTGAGGCACTGCCTTCAGCAATGTCAACTACCTGGGCCAGGCTGCTGCCTTAACAAGCCCGGCTGCTGCTTCCTGGGAAGAGAAATAATAGAACTCGCTCACCTCCTGAGTGGCGAGGCCAAATTGCGTGATCATGGTTGCAGGGTGAGTTTAATTCCAGATATGTCCCTGTGTCTGGTTCTTGAAAGTTTCAGCTCTTGTTAGTCATCCTTTGCTATGTCTTGCTGGCTGTGCACATGTGTGCATGTGTGCATCAGAGAGAGAGAGAGAGAGAGAGATTGCTTTGATACTTATGTTCCTATTCTTTGAGATAATTAAAACCCACTGCCTATCATTCCTATAAGCTCAGTATGATTATTTTTATTGCTACAGTATTTGGTTTCGAGCAATGTAAGAATTTCAGCCCCTCCTTCTACTCCTTTTGTGATGTGAAATGCCTCATTACTTAGGAGTTTGCTGCTGATTGTACAGTTTAGCATTTGATCTTTTTGCTAACTGCAGTCAGGTGACCGCACATAGGGTAATTAGATTAACCTGCCCCTCCTCTCCTCTACTGAAACAATATAAAATCCAGTATTCTGTTGGCACATGCTTTCCTTAGATTAATGATCTTGGAGTTGCTGCATGGAAATTTGCATAGCTCCCTACAGCTCAGAGAAATGAAAATGCCCAGCTGTCTAAAAGCTTTAATCAGGAAATGAGCATGAAATAGCATTGTTTTGTCACGGGCTTGGAATAATTTGTTCTTGACAATCGAGTTATCCTGGATGGAAATGTATATAAACATTCTTTCAACAACCAGTAAACAGGTGCTTTTTTGTTGGTGAAAATTCAAGAAAAATTTTTTTCAGGGTGGCTTTCAAATTGTTGGCCCTCACACTGGTCACTTAAAAATTCATACTAGGTGCCGGCAGGCAGCATGGTGGTTAAGGGCACTGGACTCCCACATGGCCAACCGCCATGTGGAATCCCAGAGCTGGCGCCTTGCTTTCTCACTTTCTCTCTCTCTTCCTCCCCCCCATCCATCCCTCCCTCCCTCCTTCCCTCCTTTCCTCTCTGGTCAAATTAAAATTAAAAATAAGAAAAGGTTCATACTGTGGTCATTTCCCTTGTGCTTCCTCTTTAATTAATTAATTAATATATTTTTGTAACCAAAACTTTCATCCCAAAGATTCTCACAAAACATATTACAAATGACAGCATGAGAAAAATTTGCACAATAACTCAATGTTCAGCTCTGCAGTGTACCCTTAAGCTGGCAGGACATTGATATTTTGAAAACTCAAATTCCAATAAAGATTGTTACAAATAGCTATGTGTTCATATATTACAATCATATAAAGAACTTAAGATCTTGGGAACCAGCAGTTAGCATAATGGCGATGTCACTGGACTCCCACGTAGTCGACCGCGGTTCGCGTCCCGGACCCGGTGGCTTAAAACTCACGCCGGGCACGTGTGCGTGGGTGCCCAAGATCCCAAGAGGAGAATGGAGGAGAAGGGATTGCGGCGTGACCATCCCCCCTGGGGGGTGATTTCTCTCTTTCTGTCTCTCTGTCTCTCTCTGTCTGGTGAGCGCACGCGCCCTATAGCGAAAAACCTCTCCAAAAAAAAAAGAACTTAAGATCTAAAGATAAGCTTTATTTTTATTTTATTTTAAAATTTATTTATTTATCCCATAAACATTTACTTTACGTATCAAAAGATTTTTGCTCATACTCCATAGTTCTTAACAGTTAATAAACAACTTTTAAAATTTTCCAAAAAACTAAATTTTAAAGAGAACTTTCCAAATATTTGTTATAATTTTGTTTGTGAGTCTATAACAACAGAGACAGTATGGCTTTAAATATTTTTGCTAAAATATGTACATGTCAACTGCTCAAAGTATTGAGAAGCAAGCACCTTCCCCACATACAATGTTTCCTATTCTAAATGGCAGGTTACAGAAATTGGCCTTTTAGAGCAAGACAAGAGCAGTGTTAGGATTTGTACACGTTACACGAGTAGACTGTAGTGCAACTGCTAAGGACAGGGACTTGGCCACAGAACTGCCTTGGTCAGCCTCAATCAACCACTGTGCTCATCCTCCCTGAGGACGTACTTTCCCCCTCTGTCAAGCAGAGAGAATTATGTCCTCTACCTTTAGTGTGGTTGTAAGCTTTATTTATTTATTTATTTATTTATTTATTTATTTTGGAGAGTTTTTTTTGTGATAGGGCGCGTGCGCTCACCAGAAAGACAGAGAGAGAGAGAGAGAGAGACAGAAAGCGAGAAATCACCCCCCCAGGGGGGATGGCCACGCCGCAATCCCTTCTCCTCCATTCCTCTCTCGGGATCTTGGGCATGCGCGCACACACACCCAGCATGAGTTTAAGCCACCGGATCTGGGACCTGAACCGTGGTCAACCACATGGGAGTCCAGCGACATAGCCATTTCGCTAACTGCTGGTCCCAATGTGGTTGTAAGCTTTAAATGTTATTCCATGTAAACCCTTCTAACAGTACCTTGTTCATAGTCTATTCTTTGTTTTGTTTGTTTGTTTGTTTTGTTTGAGAGGCATGGTCTCACTATGTTGCCCAGGCTGACCTTGAACTCATATCCCACCTGTCTCAGCCTCTCAAGTAGCTGGGATTATAGGCATGTATCACTGTGCCTGGCTTCATAGTATAATTACAGGCTAATTCTATATTTTTCAGAAGACCTAGGGAAATAAAGACCATATTCAGTTTATTTATCTAAAAGATCCTGGTGCATTTAACAATTTTTCCATTAGGTTATTAGTCTTAGAAGCAATTATAATTGCAAAAAATAATATTGAGTTAAACATATGCACTACTTTCACTTATTGGGTTGTTGGAAAAGTTGTGACACATTTTCTACGTAGAAAAAATATGTCACGACTTTTCCAACAACCCAATATATCTAGCACACAGTTTAAAGAATAATAGAACTGGGCTGGCTCCATGGTCTGGTGTTTAGAACAGCTGGATCCCATGTGGCCAGTCACACAGTTCGAGTTCCAGTCCTGGTAGATTGAGAAAAACACCAGATGTGTGTGTGTCCCCCAAATTCTGAGAGGAGAATGGAGGAGAAGGGATTCTGTAGTGACCTTTCCCCAGGGGAGGTATTTTCTTCTCTCCCTCTCATTCTCTGTCTCTGTCTCTCTCTGGCTAGCACACATGCCCTCTAAAGAAAAGATTGGGACCAGCAGGTGGCATAATGGTTACATTGTGGGACTCCCACATAGTCTACTGTGATTTGAATCCAGGACCTGGTAGTAGCCTAAAACTCATGCCACGTATGTGCGCATGAGTGCCTAAAATCCCGAGAGGAGAATTGAGGAGAAGGGATTGCGCCCCCTGGGGGGTGACTTCTGTCTCTTTCTGTCTCTCCAGTGAGCACATGCACCTTATAGCAAAAATCTCTTAAAAAAAAAAAAAGAAGGAACGAAAGAAAAGATTGAGCTAATGATGATGGCTAACATTCACTGAGTGCCTGGGGATGGCAGATGAATGTGACCTATTTCTTCCCCTTGAGGAGGTCACTGAGTACCTGAAGGATAGGCTTAAGGATCCATCTACAGAACACAAGGGTAAGAGCACATTGTCGGGGAGTCCAACAAAGGGCCTCAGGAACAGAGGCTATTACTCATCATCAAAGCTCTTAAGAAGATAGCAGAAATGTCTGTTGAACGTTGGTCATTACCGCTTCCTCTTTTTAATTTTTTTTTTTCCTCTAAGAGCAAGCATTTTACCTAGCATGTGATCCAACAGTTCTGCTTTGAAGATATTGCTTCATGGAGTAGGCACCATGTTTTGAGAAATATTTTTTAATGTTTATATAGGAGACTTCCATGGGGAAAGTGCCTATCCCTTAAGGAACTTAATTTGAGATCATGTAATTAACCCTTTGGAGCAGAAATAACCGATCCCGAACTGCATAGCTCTTGTTATTTGCACTCTGGGTACCAAAGAAGCTTGGAGTCTCCCTACAGTAAAACCACAAATAGAAGACTTAATATTGCCTCTTCATATTCATTTTATTTTTCTTGATACTTGCCATGTCACTAGGTATAATTGTATTTTAAGAATCTTTAATTTTATATCATATAATAAAAAAAATTGATTGTTGAGCAAAGTGTGATTTTTTCCCACAACTTACCTTTTTTATCTTGCCTATTTGAAGAAATATATGGACTGGAGTGCTTTTTATAAAACTTCGTATATGGGGACCAGCAGTTGGCGTAATGGCTGTTGCTGGACTTCCACGTAGTCGACCACGGTTCATGTCCCGGACCCGGTGGCTTAAACTCACTCTGGGCATGTGTGCGTGCATGCCCAAGATCCCAAGAGGAGAATGGAGGAGAAGGGATTGCGGTGTGGCCACCAACCCCCCCCCTCCCCCGGGGGATGATTTCTTGCTTTCTGTCTCTCTCTCTGTCTTTCTGGCGAACGCATGCACCCTCTAGCAAAAACCTCTCCAAAAAATAAATAAACATAATACTTCGTGTATGTTACATATACTGTCATCACTGTCACAGGTCACATAGGAATCTTTAAAACTAGCAGTGGGTGTGATATAGCCAAATGCTTATTAGGAAGCAGTGCCAAGTTCTTTGTTTGCCAAAAAAAGAGTAGCAGTTTATCATCTAATGATTACAAAATAGTAAAAATATATTTCAATTATTTACTTTTTAATTTAATTAAAAAATTGAGTAGCTAACACAGGCACATGGTACCAGTTAAAAGGGACACATTATCATATGCTCAGCCCAGCTTCTGTGGCACAATAGCAACTCAAGTGCCCTGCAAGGCTGGAATCTATATGGCTGACTACAGGTTTAGTTCCCTGGACCTGCTTGAAAACATACTGGGCATGTGCATGGGCACCCAGGATTTTAAGGAGCGGGAGGATGGGGAGAGAGGATCACAGTGTGATGAAACCTTGTCAAGAGTGCTTCCTCCTCTCCCTCTTTCTCTCTTGTGCATGTGCTATCATTAAGACAACAAGGAAAGAAAATCATCTGCTTTCTCTGTGCGTTGGCCACCCTGTTCTCCTCCCCAGAGGCAGCCTCCATTACCAGTTTGTTGTCTGTGGCTTTCATATTGCACACTGAGGCATGCACACAAATTCACACAAATGCTGCCATCCATTATTGCACTTTTTGGTCTTGCAATATGTCTTGGCGATTGTCTTTTTTAGTACACACAGACTAACTTCATTCTTAGAGAGAATTGCATGGCACGGATTTATGGTCATTTATAGCTAGTTTTCTGATACACATTTACCTTTATTCAGTCTCTATCGCATTTTTAAGCAATGCCATTATCACCTTGTAATATTCTGGTTTGCATATGTGCAAGTATATTTGTAGTTTAAATTCATCCCCAGAAGTGGAAGCACTGAATCAAAAGGCATAGGCATTTAAATTTTTGATAGATAATTGCCACATTGCTTCCCACAGAGGTTGTACCAATTTATGTATCAATTTATACTCATTAGAAAGTATGAAAAGCTCTCTTTCTCTACACCCTTGCCAACATTATATTATCAGCTTTTTGATTGTTGCCAATCTGATATATAAAAAATATCTCATTGTAATTAAAATATTGTTTACGCCCTCTCTGCTTTCAGCTTCTGGAGAATTTTGTATTCGCTGTTCCCCATATCCCTCTTCCTTTGAGTGAATACCAGCTGTATGCCAGGTACTGTGCTACCTGCTGTGAAAACAGAGACCATGTTCTGGGAAAGCCAGACTCCAGTGCGAAGACATGTGTAAACATTATGAGAGTACAGTAGGTAAATGTTACAAAGCTAGGTATGAGAAAATAGCCAAAATGACACAGGTCCCTTCTGTGTAGTGAACTGTACAGGTTTTGCTGACTAAATCCCTCTGTAATTTACACTTGCCTTATGAGTATGGTTAAGCATCTTCTTGCATGTTTGTGTCATGTGGATTTTGTCGTCATTGTTCTTGTTTCTGTGCACTGTCCTTTGCCATTTTTTGGTGGGCTATAGATGTTTTGGCTGATACTTTGTAGAAAGAACTCTCTCTATATAACAGACAGTGTTCCCTGCTTGGCCTTTTGTCTTTGTTGATGATGTTTTTGGGATATGTTATATTTATACTTTTCTGTAACTCATCAGCTATTTCTTTTGTTGCTTCTAGGTTCTGTTTCACAGTGTCAAATTGATTTTGTCACTCTGAGATTGTAAAGACATTCTTTCATGGTTTCTTCTAGTGCTTTTAAGGTTTAATTTTTATTTTTTAAAAGTTTGTGTATTTCTTCTGGGAGAGCAGCTTTGGGCTGAACTGAAGGTACTCTTCTTCATCTGTAAGTAATAATTTTGCCTATGGCACTCTACAAAATTGGCCATTCATTTGACAAGCATTTATTAAGTTCCCACTAAAGCATGTCCAAACAACTGGTTAGTTTGGTACTCTCTGATTCAGTGGTGATCATTTAGATGTTTAGCAGGGCAAGGCCAAACAAAAAAGGCACTGACTGTTATGAAGGTAATTGTGTTGTACATCAGGAAGCGACATTATCTCTTCGAGACTCAAAGATAACCATTCTCATCTTTAGCTAGTATCTAGCACTTGTGTGCTCCTTGTGGCATTCATCCTTGCCCTGCAGGTCATGAGCTTCTTGTTTTTGTTCTTTGTTTTGTGTTCTTGTTATTTTTCTGTTTGTGTTATCAGTGATTCTTGGGAGATCATACTACGAATATATGATATTGTAAATATGTACTTGAAGATTGACATAGAAGTACAGCAATAGATATCCTGTCTCATTAAAAAAAATCCTTCTTAGCTTGTACTGAAAATGTTGTCTGTACATTTATGATTATATGTCAAAGCACTTTTCTAAGTGGCAGCTTTTTTTTTTTTTTTTTTTTTTTTTTTTTTTTTGTAAATACGAGACAGCCATTGTGGTATGAGGCATCAACTTGGTTCACTATATAATATTTAGGGGAAACTATGGTATATTTCAAGCATAAAACTAATAGAACTGTGCTCACCACCTGCTTTGTGAAGTCCTCATAATTTGCTGTATTTACTTTACACACACAGACACACACACACACAGGAGGTCTTCAGAAAAATGTATGGAAACTGTGTCTTATGAAAAAAACTTCACAAATTTCGGAAATGTTCTGCAAATTTGTACTTTAAACCCATCTTTCCACAAACTTTTTGAAGTCCCCTGGTATTTCCTTTTTGGTTCTCTCCAATAAAATTGGTACATTGTGTGGTTCAACAGCATGGGTGTTTTCTTTTAACATGGTAACCAGATGCATGTTTAAAGAAGTAGAATCTCATACATACAGCTGAAATTCCCTGTGGACTCTACTCTTGCATTCAGAATACTCGCTATGCCTTCCTAGGTGTTCTGAGACAGACTAGCCTTTTGTGAAGATAGCCAAATGCTGGGAACGCACAGTCTCTGCATGCAGGCAGTGCACTTGTGGAGTGGCTGCTTCTCAAACTTGCCCTTTGTTTGGGATAGGGAGGGGACAGGAAAATAGCATGCATGTGGGGGATACTGTGCTATTTATAGGCTTCTGTATCTATTCAAAACTCTCTTGATCAGTAGATTTGATATAAGGGTTGGATTTTAGTGGTTTCCTTTTATCTCCTGCCAGTGGTAATTTTGCAAACATGGTTTTCCGTACTCAAGCACAGGGGGCACAGCTGTGATCCCACAGCCACGTCTGACTTGAAAAGAAGAAGGAAATAGACAGGGTTGAGGGAGGGCTGATAAACGATGCCTGTTTTTGCTCTGAGCTAGGGGACCTTGCCCAGGCTCACTCAGCTTGTCTAATGCAGAGGGAAGTCTCCAGACCAGCATTCCAGGCAGGTCAGGGTGGCGCCGAGCTCCCCCTGGTGTCCGTGTCCCCAGCCTGCTTTGTATGCTTGTACTCTGGGTGGCAGGAGAGAAGACATTGCTGGGTAGGAGGAAAGCGGCCAGGGTGAAGAAGAGGATGCCATGGAGGGAGCAGGGCCATTCCACTGATCTTGCAAATGAGATGAGACAGCCCTGGCTCACCCCCTTGATGGGGCACATCTGGCACACTCTGTCCATCAGTCCCCTTAATGTTGATCCCAGCAAACATTCATTCTACACCTGAGATGAATATTAAACTACTGAGCATTAGCTTTTCATGTTTTCAACATTTCAGTTGAAAAGAACCTGTCTTCCAGTTGAAGCGTTTATGTTCTTTTACATTGAAATTGCATACAGTTAAGTGGAATGGTCTTAGAAGTACAGTTAATGAATTTTTTTGTATGTACACACCTCTGCAACCATGAGCCAGGCCAGATTGTAGAACATTTCCATTCCATCAGTATCCCTTGTACCCCTCTCCATCAGTATGGCCCTGAGGGTAACTGCTGTTCTGATATCTCTCGGCAGTGATTACTTTTGTCTGTTGTTGAACTTCACACAAATAGAATCGTACAGTACGTAATCTTTTTTGTCTGGCTTCCTTCACTCAACATTATTTATGACTGTGATGCTCATCTGTGTTGTTATGTTTAGTTCTTTTTTTTATTTGTTTGCTATTTAATAATGACAGTAAATAATCAATTTGTATTGATTTACTATTGGATGCTGAAGACACCTCTGTGATGGTGCATTTAGAATTAGATTTCTTTCCCAGGTGACAAAAGGGCTGCTTAGGAGCTTTAAGTATTTCCCCCAAGGTCACACAGCTTATAAATGACAATACCACAACTAGTTCTGGTTTTCTGACTCACAGCATCATTCTGTCCATTCATCCCAAAGCCTGTGCCTTACCTTGTGTCATGGTTGGTGGAAGACATAAAAGGTAAGGGGAAGGGGTAAACTGGACCCTCATTGGTGTTTCACTATGTAGTATTTTGGTTAGAGACTGAGCAATTAATTTAAAGAAGGTTCAAGCCAGCCACCCCCGTGCATCTGTGTAGTGTGTGATGCACAGGAATAGAGAGGAGAGAAGAGGTAGCTGACTTGGCTCAGCAGCCAGCCACATCCGGGCAACTCAGCTTATCAGAAAGCAGACTATTCTAGTTTGACTCCCAGCTGCATACAAATCAGGTGTATGTCCAGAAAGGCTGCTGTTTGCAGGCCACATAATGTGTCATGGATAATTTTTTGCTAGAATGGCATCATTAGGGCATTTTTGGCCTCTAAATGCAGGTGCGCCATCTTGGGCTCTATTCAGCACAGTGCTTTTGAGAAGCTGGACTGGTGGGAAGGACTACCTTCCCTCAGGTAGTCCTTGTGACACAGCCCAAGTGTCATTGCAGCATCAATAGCTCACTGCTGGCCTCAGTTTTACTGTACTTGCTGAGTGTCCATTGTTAAAGCATCATATATGAAACAAAGAGAAGCTGGGTTTCCTTGGCCTTCTAACAAGATTTGCTATTATGTACAGTCTTTTTCCCCCTTCCTTTTGAATCAAAAAGGCTTATTCACTTTCCAAGGAAGAAAAGGGGCCAGATGAGGAAAGTTGCATTAACAATTCTGTATTGTCTTTTAATGAGTAAAATCATTGCTGATTTATGCACGTGGACATGTATATATGAATTCCTGTAAGCCCCCGTGGCCCACAATTCTGCCCCAGGGTGTAGCCTCTACAACTGGGCTAGCAGGACCCAGGTTCTTTACAGAGGGTTAGAAATATGGGTAGGCCCGGTGATCAGTAAACTGAGATTGAGGGCTAGGGGCTGGGAACACCCAGCCCAAGGAAATCCACTCCTGCTGACCTGGATCAGAACCTCGGAGAGCTCCAGGTATGTGGGAGTGGCAGCTATCAGTATATAGGCAGATGGGGTTGCTCTAGTGCCAAGTCCACTCTCTTCTGCAGAAAGAGTTCTTTCATGTAGGTGATAAGGGATTCAAAGAGTTTGGGCCTCAGTATTCTTGGGCTCATGGGTAAAGTGGTACCTGACATTCTTTAAGCATGGAGGGAAGCTACGACTCCTGCTGGAGTTACTGGTGGAGTGGTTTTGAGTCTCCTGTAGTCACGATACTAGTTCTTCTTGGGAGATGAAATGCAGCAGGAGAGACCTGCCTAGAAGGCCTGGAGTTTTGTTCTGTGGCCACTTCTGCCCTTTACTAGCTTTGTAGCTTTTGACTGATCTTGTGTGTCTTCTCTGACCGAGTCTCACTCTTCTTATATGTAAAAATATATGTCTGGCAAAATCAGATCCCCTCCCCTCCAAGCAATATTATTGTGAAGAACAAGTGAAAAATATCTGCTAAAACACTTGAATTTATATAAGCCTTTGCCAGAATAAGGTTGTACCATAGTTAGCATCACCACCTGTTTTTAGAGCCTCCTGATAGGAGTCTATGACATCAGAACTTTGTGAGTGTAAGGCATTATCCAAGAAGCACACCCTCCCCAAATTGTATTTGCGTGGTAATTGGTACCATGGAGTCAACATGAACGTCATGTTTTCAGCCAGAAACAAGTACACAGGGACTTGTGGTTTGCTGTGTAGTTTCTTCTTTACTCATCATAGAGTGTGTGTGCATGCATGAGAGACAGAGAAAGAGACAGAAGCATTCTCCATAGCATCTGGTCATGCCATGATCCCCTCCCCCCAGTCCTCCAGCCAGCTGGATCCTGGACACTCGTGTGTATCTGACACATTTCAGGCTTACCAAGCCTGGGATTCAAACCATGGTCACTGTATGGGATCAGCTTCTTTTGAAGAGCATATTACTGTCATGCCATGGAGCCAGCCCCTTGTGCAATTGAAACATTTTTTAAAGTTTGTTTTATTCATGATGGAGTGTACTATAGAGAGGGAGAGAGAGAGCAAAACTGAGACTCCCTCAATAGGATCTCGTCACACTGTTATCCTCTTTCCCCAGCCTTCTAGCTTGTCTGGATATCAGGTATATGCACACACACACCTGGTGTGTTTTCAGACTACTCTTGGCCCTGTAGCTTCCAGCACTACAGTTCGGATTGCTACTGGCTGTGCCACCAGGCTGGGTCTTGCTGTGCAATTTGAAAAGTTTTTGAATAACAGAGTTTGTTCTGTAAGCTTTTGGAAGCAGCTGAAGATTTTAATGGGGGGAGTGACAAGAACAGACATTTGCTTTTAAAGTGTCCCTTGTGGCAATTGAATAGTGAACTGGGGTGGGTGGTGGGTGGTGGGTGGGGAGAGATCAAAGGTTAGGAGAAATTATTATAATCCAGACAGGACTCTAAGGAGCTTCAGAGCTGGACAGGTTGGGTTTCAGTTCTGGCTCCTACTTGCTTGACCTCAGGAGGTTTTACTTAGCTCCCTGTGTCTTGGTGTATGTATCTGTGACTAGGTCTGTTGTATAAATTAAAAGTTGGAATCTGGGCCAACTGGTGGCTTGGTGGTTAAGGTGGCTAGATCCCATGTGGTTCAAGTCCTGGACACGGTGGCCTGAAAAACATGCTGGGCACATAGGCATGTGTGCCCAAAATCTCAAGAGGAGAATGGAAGAAAAGGGATTGTGGTGTGGCCATCCCCCTTGGGGGTGATTTCTCACCTCTCCATCTCATTCCATGCATGAGAGAGAGAGAGAGACAGAGAAACGGCACCATGAGCAGCATCTTCACACTGTCAGATCCAGCCTCAGCTAGCCCTGGATCATGGGCATATGTGTGCCTGACAGTGAACCCCAAACCTTTCCACGTTCTCAGAGCATCTCGTTTCACTGTTGCACCATCGTCTAGCCCACATTTTAACTGTATAAAGTATTTAATCAGTGACATTGATTACATTCACAATATTGTATAACCATCACCACTATCCATTTCCAAAGTTTTTCTATGAAAAATTCTTGAAATAGAAACCTTGTAACCATTAGACAATAATTTCTCATTTTCCCTCTCCTTCACTCCTAGGTAACTTTCAATTTACTTTCTGTCTATGAATTTGCCTATTCTAGATATTTCATCTAAGTGATATCATATAACATAATGTTTTCTAGATATATCCATGTTATAGCATGTATCAGGACTTTATTCCCTTTTGAGACTGAATCTTATTCCATCATATGGATATGCCACATCTTGTTTATGTGAATTGCTGGGTCATATAGCAGTTCTATGTTTAATTCTTTGAGGGACAGTCAGACTGTTTTCATAGCACCTATACCATTTTATAGTTCTACCAGTAATGTCCAAGGGTCCTAGTTTCCCAACATCCTTGTCAATATTTAATGTTTCCCATCTTTTAATATTCTAGCCATCCTAATAGGTATAAAGGGGTACCTCATTGTGGTTTTTATTTGCATTTCCCTAGTGACTATTGATGTTTACCGTCTTCTTATGTGCTTATTAGCCATTTGTATTTCTTTGAAGAAATGTTTGTTCAACTCTTTTGTTGGCATTTATATTTTAAGGCAATACAGGAGAAATGAAAAGAGATTGAGGAAGTAGAGACAACCAGATTGGGTGACCAATTAGATGGGGGGGAGTGTTAATGCTGAGTTTTCTATCTGGATAAGTGGATAGATGATGGGGTCCCAAGCAGGACAAGCTCCCTCCCCTGGGAAAGGGGCAGGGTGAAGGGTATGTGTTGGCCTTGGGTGGGGCCGCGTTAAGCCTGAGTCTTGGACAAGTGGGGACTTGGACAATTACGCCATATCAGTGTGTCTGATTGGTTCTCTAAAATAAAACAACAATGCAGGAAACGTTTTTTCCTCTCTCCGTTTCCACTGAAGAAGCAAGTTAAGAAATTTGTTCATTGTTGGACTTCTCTCTTAAGCAAATGTAAACACTCATTGAGGAAACAATGGAATCTGGGATTTATGGGCTAGACTCTCTTCTGGTGCTGGTTTCTCAGCCCTTAAGCACCTGCATATGCTCTCACGCTCTCTCAGTGTAAATATTTATTTATTAATGAAATACGCACACGCGTGTACCCTCAACAAGGTCTTGCCATGCTGAGATCCTTCCCTAGTCCTCCAGGTAGCCAGGATCGCAGGCAACTACAGGTATACCCAGTGTGTTCAGGTTGACCAGGAATCTGAAGGCTGGCCTCCAGTATAGCTCCAGTACCATGCAGTGGCACCCTATTGGCTTCTCTTGATCAGATCGGCCCTTCTCCGCCAGCTCCTCTCATGTGCTGCTCTGCAGCACTGAGGCGGAAGGGTGAGCATGCTTGAGAACCATGGCTTATGAGTCTTTATCTAGTGACCACCACAGCCTCACAGCATTTGTTCTGCTTCCCTCATCCTTCCCTGACTGCATACGGTTGGCAATTAGTGCTAAGCAAATGCTTGCCAGCTCCCCCCACCCACCCCCAAACATACTGAAGTTCTCTGAATTACTCCTTGGCAAGGGTGGATGTTGTGTTACTACCTCACGTTATGTTTAGGTGAGGAATTTGTGTGTGCATAGTTCTATCCACACTGTGATGGGAAGTGAGTTTTGAACAACTGTTCTCCCCACAAAGACGCAACCGTTGGGGAAATGAGTCCCCTTGGTGGGTTGTTGTCTTTACGTCTAGAACCATAGCAAACTGGCAGCCATCACCAAGAACGCATCCTGTCACGTGGCTTAGGAAGGCAATGTTTGCAGATTGTCCCCTGACACCATCTGCCTGTGAGGCTACTGGCACCCTGGCAACTGCTGGTCTAGCAGGTGCCAGGGCTGCTGAGGTGGGTGTCCCTGTACACACAAACACACATACACACAGCTTTGTGTGGTGTGCATTGGTACCCATGTTAGCCTGGCATTGGGCTTTGCCTGTTTAGGCCTCTGGATGAAACTCTCAACCCTGTAAAGTGCCAGTCCCAGTTTCTGGTCTCTAGTGAGACCCTGGTAAGGGACGAAGTGAGAGCAAGGCTATGTGAACAAAACCAGCAGTTGGGGAATTGGGTATGGTAACTATTACACACTTGGGTGTGTTGGAAGCTGAAGGGCGGTGGTAATGTTTTGACAGAGTTTCATTGTTTTCTTTCCACCTCTGCCCTCTGCTCATACCTAACCATGTTCCCCTAACTAATTCGCCATCTTCATATTCATTCCATACAGGGAGCCATCCCCATTTCTCATCCCATGCTCTTTCTAAAGAACACACCCCTCATCCTTGAGCCTTTCCTGCCATTCAGCCATGGTTTGGGCCTAGCTGTGAAATGTTAGCTTTTTCCCATGTTAGTGTGATCATGGGTTCAGACAAACCTAGAAACTCCTTGCTTCTTTGGGAAGAATTCCTATGTACAAACCTGCTATCTGTGAGTTACTATCATTTGGGACCATTAATGCTTTTGAAAATAATTCTGTAAGTTATTAAAGTAAATTAAAACAATTAAATCAGCCATCAGGTTTTAAAAAAATGTAGGTCTTGGGGCCATCACGTGGTGTGGAGGTTAAAGTGATGGATCCCACATGGCTAACTTTGCAGTTTGAGTCTCATGCCTGGCAGCTTGACATGCTGGGTGCATGTGTGTGCACGCCCAAAATCCCGAGGAGAAGGGAGAAGGGATTGTGGCATGGCCGTCCCTCTAGGGGGTGATTTCTCACTTTTGCTCTCTCGCTCATGTTCTCTCTCTCTCTGTATGTGTGTGTATGTGTGTGTGTATGTATGTCTCCAGGAAGTACACACGCCCTATAGCAAAACTTTAAAAAAAATAAATCTAGATCTTAATGGAGCTTTGGTAAGAGTCTGCCCGGAGCAGGGGTTGGTAAGCTTTTTCTGCACAAGACCGGATATTTTAGGCTTTGATCTCTGTCACAGCTACTTAAATCTGCCATTGTGGTACCAGAGCAGCCATATAGAATATTGAAACACACAAATGTGGTTGTGTTCTCATGAAACTTTCTTAAAAAATTGGAGGGTGAGCTGTACTTTGCTGAACAGGCTGTCACTTAGAGCTGTATGGCCACTTTTATGTATCACTCATTTTCGTTATGGTGGGATGACCATAGTCACAGGAAGTCACCTCACTATATTGGGCGTTTTTCTGTTTTATAGGACCAGAAATTTCTCTAACATGTAAAAGGGGAAAAAACCTACAAAAATATAGGAAATGGTGTTTTAAAACATTGCGTTAGCTGAGTTGACATCACTCTAATTTATTTTCAGAAAGATGAAGCTGAAGATTATTAAAGAGTTATCTTAACATTTCAAACTATAATATTGTTTTTCTTTGCTCTGTTATCACAGGAAATAAAGAAAGAGATGAAGAAAGACCCTCTCTCCAACAAAGCTCCAGAAAAGCCCATGCATGAAGTAGCCGGTGGAAACTCTTTGCTGTCTTCTGAAACAATTTTAAGAACCAACAAGAGAGGTATGGAAAAGGAGAAAGAGCCTCCTCCACGCACGCAAACAAAGTTGGAAACTTCTAGCTGAACTCTGTCAAATTTTGCATTACTAAAACATTGAATGATGTTTCCCTTTTGGTTTTTGGTATACATTTTGGACACACCTACATGCACGTGTGCACACGCACATGACAAATAATTATACACTAACTATAATAAAGAGAAATAATTAAAATATATCTTGGCAAGAGAAAAAAAAGGAACAAATTTGTAGATGATAGTTTTGCTAGGGCTTTGGGTTTCATTTTCATATCTGTTTTTATGGGTGAAAGGTAGAGTTATAAAATGCTATGGTATAGGCCTGAGCTGTGTGTCTCTGACCACGCTCTCCTTTTCATTGAAGGCAAACTTTATCAAAGTCTCTCTCTCCCTAACTGCTGGGCTCCCAGACCTTGCCTGTCTGGGTTTATGAGGCAGAACATGCAGAGATACAACTAACACATCCATGTGACTGGGAAGCCTTTAACAATTTTTTCCCCCTTTTTGAAACCACCAGGCAAAATTTCAGGTATCAGCTTGTTGGAGATTTTTTTTTTGCCTGTATTCATAGCCTTGGGGATAATTGTTGTTTGCAGCGATGTGAGAGAGAATATAAGATTGCAGAGGTGACCGTACTCAAGTTTACACTGTGGGTGCAACAGGTTCCCTTCGTTTTTCCAGACTTTGGACCAGCCTGGGCACTTGCTGAGCATGCCCGGTGGGTTAGTGTTCAGCTGCCAGCTTTTCACAGGCGTATTACTTCCTTAGAGAGAAATGAAGAGCTGTTCGAAAGCAGAGGCAGGAAATGTATTAGCAAAGGGTTCCATTAACAAGGAAAAAAGAAGGCAAGTTTACATAACCATGGGGAAGAACAGCTAATCTTTCATAAAATTAAGACAGCATAAGAATTTGTCTAATAAACTGCCCATTGACCAGAGTGCTCGAAACATTAGCTTTGTGTCTTTCTTCCTTCCTGCCTCTTCCTCTACCCCCTCCAGCTGCCCTGGGTTACATTTCCTTTTTTTGAATTCTTCAGATAAAATATTGGCTAGAAGCACATACTGGTTAGCATCGATAGAATTTTCTTTTCTTTTTTTTCTTTTAATCCCTTTCTATCAAAGCAGGGTATTTCCCATTTTACGAATTAAGTGCACTTTACTATAAAACTATAGTCTTTCCAAAAAGTGCCTCTTGCATTCTTGTGAACAAGCCCCTAAGCTCCTGAGACCTGCACTCATTGCACTTGGAGAGCTTGAGGTCAGTGCATCTCTCTACTGAGGTTCCAGATCACCCTGACTGGTCTGAGCCCTCCCACTCCTGTGGTCTGACCCAGCAATCACACTCTCATTGGCCAACAACAAAGCCTCTCCAGCCAGCCATGTTTTCATAAAGTCAATAAGAGACTTAGGTAATTAATTTAACAAGGGAAGGAATTAACTAAAGTAATTATCTGAATGAGTTCAGTAAAACTACCTGAGAACTTTAAATCAACAAAGAAACAGAACTTTTTAGATAATCATGTCTTTACAACTGGAAATTTGACCTTTGAGTTCTCCTAAGGAATTTTGCAGTCACCAAAAAATGGAATTAAAAGGGGTGTACAGTGAATGAATGTAAATAAATAAATTTAATTAAAAAGAAAAAAAAAGAGGTGGCTCACTGACTTCCATTCCTTTTTAAAAGCCTTCTGCCTTAGGTCTACAGCCTGACTATAACCAACCTTGTACTCTCAGGCATTTTATGTATCGACCATGCCAGTGGCTATGAGACCTGAGTACATGGAAGCATTCTGTAAATATGAAGCACATAATGGACCATCTTCATTCTGTCCAAAGCTTCACACTGACCTCCTGGGTCACCTGGGCCAAACATAAATTTCCAGCTGAAGGGAAGCATTGTGTACCAGGACCAGTGCTGCCTTGGGCCCTCCCCCACCCACTAAGACTAACAGTATTCTACTACTCCTTATAATAAACAGCGGGGGTAGATTGATTGGCCTTGTCAGGCCAGATAAATAGTTCATTGTACTGAGCTCAAAAGCTACATTTTTTCCCACCCAAAATCAATGAAAAAACACTTTTTCCCCTTAAAACTGGGATCTGAGGCTACATCTGTGGGATGATTCTAGTTACTTGTAAACACTTCTATCCAAATAATTTTTAGTTTTATAAGTTATCTTAAATGACCAAAGTCTCCCTGCCCCTTTGTTTTTATCAGACTTTGTTTCTAGATACCTTTTGGGTGTTTTGGTCTATTACAGTTGTTATGGCTGTTAGGGCAGTTGCTTTCAGGGCTTATTAATGACTGGATTTGATTTGCTAATGTGGGATCTTTGAGTGTATAAGTCCACCTTGTTATTTAGCCTTGGACCCTGTGAGAATTTAACAGAATTAACACAAGTTCTTTTCCTTCAACTTTGTCAAAGATGAGCTAACTATTTTCTTTATATGGGCCTTATCATTTGATAAAGGTTACAATTGACTAATAAAGAACAATTGAAGTCTATTTCTATTACAAATCTGAAATTGAACCACTTCATTGGTTCCTGAACTTGAGATAGGCTTAGCTGGAAGAAGTCTGTCCGATTGTGTCCAGCTGTATTTGCATTTTGTGATGTGATTCATTTTACAACAGTTGCAATCAGACTGTAATGTCTCACAGTCTGGGATGAGCTCTCCCTCCCTAGGTACCTGCACAAGGCCAGAAGATACCCTGGGCTTAAAGAAAGCTATTCATAGCTTTGAGAAAAGACCAGGACTGTGGAAACATGAGTTTAGGGACTGGTCAGTTTCAGTTTTCAGCTTTAACCTTTGCAGATTTCTACATTTGATTTAGGAAGGTATTAATGTGACTCCATGGGCTTTTCATTTGAGAAGATGTGACTGAAATTGAGAGAGAAAACAGGCCCTCCTGGCTAGTTTGGCAGCCATCAGTTATCCATTCTGGGTTTTAAAACCTTAGGAACAGTTGTGCCTGCTGCTACCTTTGGCCCCTTCTCTGGTCTTTACCCAAGTCACTGTGAAGAAGCTTCCTGTTTGAAACAAGCCTTTCCTGAGGAATAACAAGTCATTTTTCATTTAGGCTTGCAGTGTGAATGTTGTATATCCTAAAATTAGCCCAAACTACAGTATGTTGATGCATTGCAGCCAGAAAATATGAAAACTTTCCTTGGAGCCAAAAGACATTCTCATGAACCAGAAAATACTCATCTGTTTTCTTCTGAGAATGATTTATTCTTTTATTTCTTCGATCATCCTATCAGTGTAGGAGAATGATGGGCCCTCCTAAAGTGGAGCATTTGTCTGTAAAGGGATTCTTTTTTAAAGCACCCAAAACTCAAGTTTAGAAGTAAAATGGAATAAAATGAAAGTTTTGACATTTAATAGCAAATGCCTTTAATATGTTCTTGAAAATGAGCAGTGAACTTTGTCTATTTGAATATGGATTCTTTTCTACTTGAATTTAAAAAGAAATAAAAAAATAAGTTGTGGGCTGGTTCTGTGGTCTGGTGGTTAAATGAGATGGATTCCACGTGGCTGATCATGCCATTGGAATCCTGGCCCCAGCGACTTGCAAACCACACCAGGTGCATGTGCTTGTGTGCCCCAAATCTCAATAGGATGCAGAAATGGAGGAGAAAGGATTGTGGTGTGACTGCACCCCACTAGGGGGATGATTTCTCCCTCTTCCTCTCCCTCTTTTTCTGTCTCTCTCTGGCAAGAGCATACACACTCTGGAAAATTAAAAATAATAATAATAATAATAATTGGGCTTCATCCTTAGCAGAATTTCCTGACTAACTTTATCCTTGTGATTTTTTAAGTATTCAGGCTGTAATCAATGCCCCACTGGCCTGTATGAGGACCAGATTCTGTTTCAGAGCTCTGTTGGCATCATTAGCTGACCACATAGGAAAGATATGTCTCTGCCTCTCTCTGAACCCCTCTAGCTGCCTGCAATTTTGGACATTGCTCCCTCCTCAGTTTTTGATGGATACTAATGAATTTTCAGTGACATGTGTTTATTGCATGCCTACTGTGCACCTGGCCCTGTGCTTGGTGCCGATGCAGATATAAAAGCTAGAAAGCCACCAGCCTGCAAACAGTTCCAGTCTGTCATGTCACTTGGGAAATGTTGAGAAAGAGCTGCACATTTCTTACGTCTTTTGAATGGCAAGGTGGGGGTATGTCTCTTTTTTACTTCTGTCATTCTGAATGTGAAGCCACTCCGTGGGTTTCTGGTTAGCTTTATATGTCCTTGTTTCTATTTCCAGTTTATCATGAATTCAGTGTTTGGTAAGTCTCTATTGTATTTTGCACATTTATTATTCTTTGCTGTTACTATTATTGTCATGCTCTCCTGATATCAAATGTATTTTATAATCATCTTTTTAAGTCGCGCTGCTACTTTGGCATCTGCCTTCTGAAAGATAAACTGCTTTTACCATCTTTATTTAAGGTCTGTTATGCATTGCATTTTATTGCTCCTTCCAGAGATAAATGCTGAGAACTCTGGCATTTTATAAGATGTTATTTGTAACAGGCCCAATTCTGATGCTGTGAGGTGAGATCTTCTGCCTCACGTGAGATTCAGGGGAACATATAGGGGAGGGTTGCTCTCAGAATTAGTATGTGAATATAACTTGATTATAGAACATTGCTCTGTGAGTTTGTTTCTAGTGTGTTTTGTCCTTCAGACAAGGTTGACTGAAAAATTTTATTTAGCAGTGGGATTAACGACTGCTCAGCCTCTGGTGACACACTGTTGCTTTAAAAGTTAGTGCAGACGTTTTTCGGAATTCATTTGTGTGTGGATGGGTGATAGGTACATGCCCTTCTGTGTTACCCTGGGCCTCGTATTTGCTGCACAGAAGGGCTCTTCATTTTGGTCTGCTTCCTGTAGCTGTCAAAAGAATGTTACTTAATGGTTATTCTTCTTTTCCTCATTTTAGCACTACTTATGCTAATCCCTAAACAGATCTGAACAAGCAACCTCTCTCCCTTGTCCCCTTCCCCTTAGGAGAAATGTTTTAGCATTAACTTGGCTGCCCAAAATAATATTCCTGAGATACCTGTTGGACTTGTTTGTGCGACTGTGGGTGAGGGTATGAGTGTGTGCACCTGTGTGCAAACACATATATACTGGCACTGAACGCTCAGCATGACTCCGAAGCTGTGGCATAGATCTTGGTAGGCCATGGGCTTTTCGTTGGAAATGAAACCATAAACAAAAGATCGAAAAAAAAGTGTCCTTAATAAAGAGAATGTCGACTACTTTGGTTCTCCAGTGGTTTCTTGTTTAAGGTAGATGCAAGATATGGGAATGTATTTGTAGAAATGAGACCATTTCTTTCAAATTTCCTATGGGATAAACAAATGTGAATTCCCCTGTCAACTAGGCATCTGAAAATGTGGCGTTTGGGGTTAGACTTTTCTTCGAGTCCCCAAATCACCTGTTGATTTTGTCTAAGGAACTGGCTTTTAAGGACTAATAGAAGTGTAAGAATTGGCAGAAAGCATTATTTCATATGAAAGCTCTTGGCTATTACCTGAGATGGTCTTTCCTAGAGGAAACAAAAGTAAAGTTTGCAGCTGGGAGTGAATGGGGATGAGGATGATGGGTAGTCATTCAGTAATATATACCACTCTGTGAGTGTACCCATATATGAATCTATAGAATTTTTCCCCACAGTGGGCCTTCATTCTTGAAAGCTGGATAATAAAGAGCTTTCAAAAAATCTTTTAAATTAACTGATCCCGGGCTACATTTATGGCAGGTTTTATTAGGAACCCATGTTAGGACCAGTGAATGATATATTACACATTGCTCTTGTTCATTTTCTTACCTGAGTAGTATTGCCTATTGGGCCTAGAGGTGTAGATAGTGGAATGGGTGGGAAAAAAACCATAGGGGTATTGTTATTGTACATTCTCTGTACGTTTTTAAGTGTGGGTCACTGACAAAATCGTTTTCTAGAATTTTTCTTCTGTTATATTCATTTCAATCACTGTGTACTGGTTTCAAGACTTTAACGTTATGAGTGTCCCATGGAATAGTTGTGGTTTGAAACCATCCAGGGCCACCCAGAATACTATCCATGAAGTCAGCTTTTGGTGGTGGCTCCACCTGGTGGTTCTCCCAGGAAACTTCTCCTCTTGCCCACCTCCTTTTCTTTGTTCTTGAGAGAATCTTATTCCAGGATGCCTTTGGTTCCTGTGACTCACACAATTCATATGATTTCATCTCAGACCCACAGATTCTCACATTACACATACATTCTCTTTTTATATTGTAATTTATGGTTTACATATATCTGTTGTGTATCTTTATGGGGGTACAGCATGGTTTTTAAAGCATGTATCCAATCAAGGATCATGCATTCTTTGTTAATCATTTTCTTCTGACCTACCACCTCCCTACACATATATTCTCTTTAGTTCCTTTCCTTCTTGCCTGCAATTAGCTTATTGAACTCGTAGAATATGGTTCCTGGTCCTTGTTCTATTTGTGATACTCCCACTGACCAAAATTATTGTTGATAAACATAAAAAAATGGATACCAACTTGGCGGAATAGTGGTAATGCACTGCTGAAGTGATGCTGGATACCTATGGAAGATCATGGGTTGGGTTTCCCCAACCACCTGTACTTACAGAGAGTGTGTGCCTCTCATCCTTGATTGGTTGGCAAGGATGGGGACAGGGAATCATGGCCTGAGACCCTGTTGAGGGTGCTTGTCTGTCCTCTCTCTCACTCTCATGAAAAAAAAAATAGACTTTAAAATATTTTTTTAATTATAAAGTCTCCTGAAGACATTGCTCTAGGTATAAATATTGATTTGGATACAATAAAAGATCATACTAAATCCTCTGTAAGTAAGCCAAAAGTCTCCTCCTTAATAGCTCTAAGTACCCTTAACTGCTTCTTCACTTCTTGTTGAACTCATTTTTTTCCCTCAGTGGAGCAATCTTTTATTAGAGATGTTTTCAATTGCCAGCAGGTGGTGAAAGTAAAAACCCTGCTGACTTTGTTGGCTCCATTATTGTTTGTAAATTCTCTACAGGCATAGACTGCCCCCACTTAGTATACCACTGAGCTTAAGTATTTTTAAGAAACAAAAAGTCTTTTCTTTAATCTCATTATTTTCCAGTTTTCATTAGTTGATAATTTTGCAGATGTGCTTTAATTCAGCTACATTGTGGGGTAGTCTGAGAACTTAATCACCATTTATAACTGTTTCTGTGGGAAAATGCATTTAGAATTCTAAATATTCTACATAGACTTGTCAGTCCGGCCTCCTATTTTGCTTTTTTATATTGCTGGCATGAGCCTTGGGTTAACCTTTTAGAAATCAGAGAATCTGTATAACTGAGGACACCAAATGTTTGATCACATTGTGACTCACACAGTACAGAATGCCGGTACTGCATAAGCTTCCATACAGTACACCAGGCTCTGAGGCTAGCTCTGAGTTTGACTACATTGCACCATTGTAGACTTTTTTTCCATGAGACCTGAGTTTGACCTGAGTGTGCTTGAGTTTGTCTGTAGAAGGCATGTTGTAAAAAAGGAGCATTATTCTATATTTCTGTCTACTAGAGAGGAGTAGTTGTGCAACAAACACAACACGCTCAGATAGAAACCAGGCCAGCAGTTCCCAGTGTGTTGTGTGGATTTATAGCCCTCCAAAACGTTTCACAAAAGAGGGATTGGGGTTGGGGGAGACAGACATACAAAGAGAGAAAGAAAATTGCCTCTCTGGTCAAATTTTAGCTACAGCTGCAGCATTAACACCCTTGTAGAGATCGACATGCATATTAGCATATTACAGGCTCTCATATGTCCTATGGTAGAGAGACCTGCTTATCTTTGATCACAGACCACATTTTGTTGGATACTAGTTAGGACTCTACAGTGGGATGTGCTGGGCTTTCAAATGCAGGGCAAGGAGCTCTCTAAGCATTGTTAAGATAATCTTCAGATTCTACCTCACATGGGAATGTTAGAGTGAGTGAGTGGAGATGATAATGCTGGCACCAAGAGAAATGACTGAAGAGCCTTCTGAAGCCTGTGGCCATAGAAACAGATGATGCTAGAATATTCCCTGAATATGAAGCTTGAAAGCCAGTCCTTTTGGTAGTTTTTCAAGTAAGAAGTTAAAGGCATTTTTCCCCTGATCATTTCTTGGGACCTTGTGTCTAAGAGTATCTCCCTGGACCTGGTTTAGGTAGGAAAACTGTGCTGAGGCAGCCTGACCCAGTGACCAATGAAGCCAGGTTGTTCAGATCTACCTGGGACTTAGATCAGTGTTGAACTTTGATTCCAGGAGTGGTTTTTATAATGATCACAGGCCCCACATGGTCCATATGGTCCCCTTGCCTTCTCTACCTGCTTTAACTGAAAGACAGGACATCTTTGCTTTTCTTGACACCATGAAAACCTTGAATGTATGTAAAGAAGAACTCATTCTCTCCCTACTAGCGAGAGACAGGCTGCCATTTAGAGTTCAGGTGAGAAATCTACATGTGGGACTATAAGAAGAAGCCATGTAGCTTGCTTGTTTAGAGTTCTGGGGTCCATAGAAATACCGAGGTGACTGAGAATCCCTGGTGCAGGGACCCAGACACACTTACTGACGTGCTAGGCAAGTGGACATGGAGTCTTTGCCTGGGGCACCTGAGAGGACACCCCTTGGATCTGGGGGGCTGACCTCTGGTGAGCCCTACATGAGACCCTCCTTTCCAAAGAAATGTTTCTGGGTAGGGAACTGGGAGATCAATGGAAGGTAATGACTGAGAGGTGCGTGATAGTTAGAAGCTGGTTGCATTGGTTGCATTGTTGGGGATAGCAGCAGTATTTACTCATAGTCAGCTCTGGAAAAGGGGCATTTTCTTTTCATTATATCTTGATCTGTCCTCACAGCTTGGTTCCCTGATGTCACATGGCAGCCTGAACTTAGTCTTTGGGCTCTTGACTTTTTGTGCTTGTGAAGCCTTGGAAATGTCATGCCCAAACAATGAAGACATTTCATGGCTCACCTCCATAACCCATAGTCAGGCTTACAGCCAGCCTAGCCTCAGTGCCAGGTGGACTGGCTTCATTGTTTTCACCAGGAAGGGAAAGAGAATAGCCAGATACTTGCCCTGAGTGTGCCTGTGCATGAGAAAGAGCATTGGAGGACTTGGCTGCTTGCTCCTTGTGTGTTCCTCCAGAAACCTTAAGAAGCTTGGGGCAGCAGGCATTAGCCTCCCCTTCTGCTGCACCTCAGACTTTGTGCAGAACTTAGACAAGTTGCATACTCAGTCTCTTTTTTCAATTTCCCCATCTGTAAAACAAGGAGACTGTTCTTGGTCATTCCTCAGGGCAGTTTTGAGGATAAAAAATGAGTAAAGAGAATAGGAGCGGGAGTAGAGGGAGGCAATAAAGTTGAAGTAGGGTGAGGAGTCACTGAGCACTGAGAAGAATTTGGAGATTTATGGAAGATAATAATAGTGTTTCCATGAAGCAACCAATGATCAGATACACATGGAGCATTCTCCAGACCGGACCATATCCTATGCCTTTTAAAGAAATCTCAATATATTTGAGAGGATTAAAACCATACAAAGTATATTCTTCAACCACAATGGAGTTAAATTAGGAATAAACAACAGAAAGAGATTGGGGAAATCCACACATATGTGGAAATTAAACAGTGTACTCCTAAATAATCTATGGGTCAAAGAATTCACAAGGGAAATTATATACTTTGAAATGAATGAAAATATGAAATACAAAAATACTACATATGGCAAAAGCAGTGCTTCAAGTAAAATTTATAGCTACAAAAGCCTATTTTCTAAAAGAAGACAGACCTCGAATAGTCTAAGTCTGTACCATAAGAAATTAGATAAGAGCAAACTAAACTCAAAGTAAGCAAAAAGAAGGAAATAATAAAAATGGTAGAGAATAGAAAATGATAAAATTAGTGAAACTGAAAGTTCTTTGAAATGGTCAACAAAATTGATAAACTTTAGCTACATTAGTTAACAAGAAAGGAGAGAAGATTTAAATTACGACATGAGGGGACCAGCCTATGCTGTGGTGGTAGAGGTAGCTGGATCCCATATGGCCGACTGTGTGGTTCGAGTCCTAGACCTGGTGGCTTGAGAAACATGCTGAGTATGTGTGCTTGCACGCCCAACATCTCAAGAGGAGAACGGAGGAAAAGGGATTGTGACGTGGCCATTCCACATGGTGGAGAGGTGGGGGGCTTTCTCACTTTCCTTCTCTCTGCCTCTTTTCGGCAAGCACAATGCCCTGTGTCATTCATTCATTCATTAATTCATTCATAAATAAGTAAATAAATAAAATGACTATATGAGGAATTAAAGAGAGGACATCACTACTGACCTTAAGCAAAATAAAAAGAATTTTAAGGGAATACTATGAGCAAGTCATACCCTTCTGGCAGGTATGCAAAATGGTGTGGCCACTTTGGAAAACAGTCTGGCAGTTCCTCAAACTGCTCAACAGGCTGTGGTCAACACAGGAGGCCTGTGTTTGACTCTCAGTGCTTCCTAATAAGCCAAACACAGCAGCGGGTGCCTGCAGTTCCAGCTATTGTACATTGTAGGCTGAGGCAGGAGGATTGAGACATGGCAAGATCCTCTCTAAAAACAAAGATCACCCTGTCCCCCCACATGAGAAGTTTTCAAAAGGTTAATAGAAAACTGTATAAATTTCCCATTTTTTACACCAAAATAAATTCATATTTTAATTCCTTTGTTTCCATGAACTTTTGGAAATATCTACACACACACACACACACATACACACACAGGGTTACCATGTGATCCAGTATTCTACATCTAAGAAAAATTAAAACATTTATGTCCATGCATAAATTATACATATGACTCTTCATAGCCACATTATTTATAATAGCCACAAAGTGGAAGCAACCCAAATGTCATTATCTGATGAATAGAGGAACAAAATGTGGTCTAGCAGTCCAATGGAATGTACACAAGGAACAGAGTACTGATCTATGCTATTGTATGGATGAGCCTTGAAAATAATTATGCTAAATGAAAGAAGCCAAACACAAATGATCATATGCTATATTGCATTTTCCGAACATCTGGAATAAGCCAGTCCGTGGAGATAGATTAGTACTGAGGGTGGGAATGGATAGTCCTTGCCAATGGGCATGAGGAGGATTCTTTTTGGGGTGATGGAAAGGTTCTAAAATTAAATTCTTGTGATGGTTGTAAAACTCTATAAATATATAAAAGCCATTGAATCATATATTTAAACGGGTGAATTTCATGGTATGTAAATTATATCTCAATAAAGCTGTTTAAAAAAAGAATACCACACAAATGGGTGTTAAAATGCTGTGCCTGGCTGGCTGGCTGCTGCTTTTTCTCTTTTATATCCCCTGTTGCTACCTCCCTTCTCAGCTGAGGGAAAAGGTATGCCATTCCACTCATTCAAGTCTTTAAAATTGTGTATTTTTCAGTAAAGCTTTATATTTTTCTTTATTCAATCAGTTGCCTAGGAGATAGTCTGAAGAACCCAAATGACACTGTTTTGCTAGGGATGACCTAAATATTAGATAATCGATTCGAGAAGGGTAGAGAACTGGCTATGGCATCCTATTGTTCATTTCTTGAGAAAAAATGAGATTCCCTGTAAATCAAAAGCCCAACCTCTTATATTCTAAATGCTATGCTTCATAGAGAGAGCTCTGCGGAGAGGAAAGAATCTATTTATGCTTCCAATTTTTCTTGTCATTGTCAGTAACTCTATGTTGGCTATTTTTGCTCATAAATCTTTATCCACAGTTCTGATGGTTTCTTTAGGAACGATTCTTAGATGTGGAATTACTGGACAAAAGCATATCTATCTTTTAGCTTTAACTCATAATTATCAAATTGATTTCCTGAAGGCTTGTGCCAATCTGCACCACCTCCAGAAGTGGGAAGACTGTCTTTTAGTGTTTTAAGCTTGATTCTCTCTCATTGGTAGAGCGCTTGAACATTTCATTTCTCCTATCTTTTCATTAATATTCTTTGATCTTTAGATTGAGATTTTTATATTTTTCTTGCTGATTAGTGTACCATTCTTTTGCCATTCATGGCAAATTTTGTTTCCCAGTTTGTTTGCTTTACATTTTGTTTATGATTGGTTTTGGTGTATAGAAATAATACATTTTTATGTAAATTAGTATACTGATGCTTTCTTTTGTGATACCTCTGAATAAATTCTCACCTAATTTGTCTTCTTTTCCAGTGGCTTCATTTTTTACTTCAAATTTTTAATCTGTATGGAATTTTGATGTACTAATATGAGGTTAGTATGCAAATCGATTTTTATTTTGAAATAGCTACTTTCCCAGGACCATTTATTGACTAATTCAGCCCTTCTCTGTTAGTTTGTGATACTCATTTATCATATAATATTATATATACTAGGGTCTTTTTTCCTGAGCTTTCAATTCTGTCCCCTTCATTTGCCTCATCGTTGTTGCATCAATATAATTGACTACTCTAGCCTTATAATCCTTTTTTTTTGAGAGACAGAGAGATTGTTGCTATAGGGCATGTGTGTTCCTTGGAGAGAAAGACAGAGACAGAATGAAAGAAAGCAAAAAATCATCCTGCAGGGGGATGGCCACTCCGCAATCCCTTCTCCATTCTCTTGGGATTTTGGGCACACATGCACATGCACCTGATGTGAGTTTTAAGCCACCGGGTCCGGGACTAGAATAGTGGTAGACTACGTGGGAGTCCAGCAACATAACCATTACACCATCTGCTGGTCCCATAATCCATTTTAATATGTAGTATGGCAAGCTTTTGTTTTTCCTATTATCGTTCTTCATTTAAAAATGTTTTAGCTATTCTTGTTAATTCTAAAATCCTGTTATCAAGTTTTTAAAATTCCATTTGTATTTTGATTTGAATTTCATTAAAATTATAAGTCAACATTGAAAGTACTGACACTTCTCTAATTATTTTGTTTAAAAGTTTTATATTATTGGGGCCAGCAGGTGGCGTGGTGGTTAAGGGAATTGTACTCCCACATGGCCGAGTGTGGTTCAAATTCTGGACCTGGAGGCTTGCTTTCTCACCCCCTCCACCTTCCTCTCTGGTCAAATGAAAATAAATCAATATATAAATACATAAATAAAGTTAAATAAAATAATTCTTCAAAATAATGTTTTATATTACCACACAAACTACTTTTATATACAGGTGTAAAATTGAAAACCTTTTCTCCTCCCCAAACATCACAGTAGACTAATTCTTGCAAATTAAAACACACATCCACTCCTAAGTCCTTATACCTAATTCTAGTGATCAAGGAACATGGGATGTCATGCTATTCAGTCAAGCATTGCGGTTTTATTGGTACAGTCTTACATACTTCCTATATGTTATTCCCAGATAGATGTGGTTATTGTTGACTTTTGTAAATGGGATATTTTTCCCTTTATGTTTTTTTTCCTATGCGGATACACAGAAGAATTTAACTTTTGAGTATTCTCCTTTAATAGCCCTTTGTGCAACACTCTTGTTAATTAAAAAATGTTCCCTTTGATATTCAGAGACTTGTTAGTACTTATTAGTCACTAGTTTTCAGAAGGTAGATGAGTGTAAATTATAAAATGCTATATTTGAGCAAGTGACATTTTAGAAACAATTTCTTAACTTGGAGAGAACTTTACATTACACACACACACACACACACACACACACGGGGAGGATCTTCAAAAAGTTCATGTAAAATTTGTATTACGAAAAAGCTATGTATGGATTTCAAATATTTTTGCATCAAAATAAAATCATACTTTAATTCTATTTTCCATAAACTTTTTTGAAGACTCCTCATGTATACGCACATATATATGCATGTTTGCGTATGTATATGTGTGTTAAGGAACTTTTATCCAAATTAAGGCATTTTATGTATATGTGCCATGTGTATTTCTACGAATATAGGTAGAATGACTCATTTACTCTGGTAGAGTAAATGGAGGGGATAGTAAGAGAACATCATTATGAGTCTATTTTAAAAGTAAATAAATTGAGGCAGGAAGAAGTGAAAAATGATTTACCAAAGGAACCAATATAAGGCAGACATGGAAGGTATTTTGCTGGTCCCAGTAAACAGATGTATATGTAGTGATATGAAGAATAGAAAAGCCAAGGGAACCGGCAGTTAGCGTAATGGCTATGTCGCTGGACTCCCACGTAGTCGACCGCGGTTCGCGTCTCAGACCCGGTGGCTTACAACTCACGCCGGGCACGTGTGCGTGCGTGCCCAAGATCCCGAGAGGAGAATGGAGGAGAAGGGATTGCGGCGTGACCATCGCCCCTGGGGGGTGATTTCTCGCTTTCTGTCTCTCTGTCTCTCTCTGTCTATCCGGCGAGCGCACGCGCCCTATAGCGAAAAAAACTCTCAAAAAAAAAAAAAAAGAATAGAAAAGCCTTAAGTAGGGCTGATCTTAAATGTCTATTTTCAGACACTTGTGGCTACATTTTATTGTATCAGTGTACTTCTATTCTTCTGCAGGTTTTGTGCACATTTAGGTTTTGATTTTCTCTACTAGATTTCCTTTCTTCCTTAAAAAAAATGTGATGACCTATAAATCAAAAGCCAAACATCTTATATTTTATGGATTTCATCACATCTCATTCATCTTCGAGCCAACTTTAATTGTTGAATGGAAGTATGTTTTTGTGCTCATATGCTCCAACCCTTTTAAAAAAATAAGTTACCAAAAGGAAAATTACCTGAGAAAACAAGCTTGTGTTACATGTTCAAGAAGAAGCTATTGAAATTCTGTGTTTCACAGAAACTGTCATTGGTCACTGCGTGCTGAGGGAAAGAAGGGATGCTTCATGAGAAGCATCTATTTTGGAAAGTGGATCATGGGCCAGCCTGTGGCCTGTTGGCTAAGGGAGCTGGATCCCACATGGCTGACCACATTGTGGCTTGAAAAACATGGTACCCTGTGTGTGTGTGCATACCCAAAATCCTGAAAAGAAAGAGAAATGGAGGAGAAGGGTATATAGGAATGGAAAGTCTGTATCTGTTTTATACAGAAAATTCACACTCTCTTTCCTAAACTTTGGTGTATCTTTGACAGAATTCATGTGCAATTCGCATTAGTGTTTAAGAGATTTCTTTCCTTTTTTTCTTCTCTTTTTCCCTTTCCTCTTCCTCCAGCTCCTCCTTGCTCTCTTTTTCTGCTTTACTTCCTAAGTTTCACCTTGTACTGGAGTGTGTCCCTAGGATGTGTATATTTTTACACAAATGTGTCATTTGCTCTTATTTACATTTATGCAGAGTTGATGGGAATAACATGAACTATCGAAATCCAGAGATGACCTACAGAAATCCTTTTGCAGTTTAAAAGTCTTTTATTAGAAAGACTTATGTAGGATACTGTTTCACTTTTCTCACTCCCTGCTGATCCTCTCAGATGGAGGTGTTAATGAATTTAAAAATGACCAAACCTAGGTGGCAGGCAGGAAGAGAGGCAAGCCAGCATCAGTTGAGTGGTTCCATAGGATCAATCTCTCCCTCCCTCCACATCTTCATAAATTATGAACTGTATTGATCTATTCACATTGATGTATGAACTCATTCTGCCAAAAGCCCAGGTTGAAGTGGAAAATGGAAAGTGGTAATTTATTAGAGCTGATGAGTGTCAGCTCTGTACTGAAACAAAACAAAACAAAACAAACAAAACCACACAGGCGTGCATGGCCTGCCTTTCAACACTAAGACTGCATGACTGTAGGCAAATGAGCCTGGAGGTAACTGGAAAGACTTGGTAACTTTGACAAATATTGTTTGTTTTTAGTGGCTCACAACTAGACTGTAAGTTCCTTGAGGCTGGAAAACCACTGCTATTCCTTTCTCTCCTTCACACTTCCACCCAAGATAATTCAGACATCTTTATTCAAAGGGACATGGGAGATATCCATGTAATTTTCAGCTGCACCAGCTATTATCTATCTTGGGAAGGTCATTTCACCTTTTAAAAAGTTATGTAAAAATTGTTTTAATTGCCAGAGGGCTTGTACACTCACCAGAGACAGAGGGGGAGAAAGCACCCCTTAATGGGGTGTGGCCATACTGCAATCCCTTCTCCCCCATTTCTGCATCCTGCCAGGGTTTGAGGCATGCACACGCACATGTTTGGCATGTTTTCCAAGCTGCCAGGGCTGAGATTTTAGCCACAGTCAACCCTGAGGGACGTGGCTCCCTTAATCACTAAGACTACAGGGTTGACCTTTGTTTCACCTTTGTAAGCATCAGTTTCTTCATCTGCAGCTTAAATAGTTGATTGGGAATTTTCCAATATCTTTTAATCTGGAGACCCTTTCTAAAAGTTTTTGTTCCTTTCTTCATTAGAACATAACCTGCTCTTTTAGTCAAGATCATAGTGCTATTTATCTGTGGCTCTCAGCACTTTAACCTGTGTACCTTCATTGTGGCTTTTAAGCCTTTTGAAATGTTCAAAAGCTTAAGAATCCCACTCCTTCCTTTGCAAACCTTTCCTAGGGTCTTCAGGGAGGAATATTGGGGTCCACTCTACATACCATGTACAGGCTGTTCTAACTGCTACAGCTGACAAATATTTGTTGGATGGATCAGTTCCCACCTGTCAGTAGCTTCTGAAGAGCTTTAGATGATTCTGGTTCTTTGCTGAGGAAGCTCCATGGTGATTTTATTGAATAGTAAAGTTAAAATAGTGTTTCTGTCTTTGGTTAACTACCAGTTTCGCCCATTCCACATCAGTGTGAATTTCTGCCAGTCTTTACTCAGCTTGATTGCATGGGGAAGGTGGGTGATAAGATGTGTATTTATTTTGTGTTCAGCTCAGCATCCTTCAGAATGCTACCTGTTCCAAAGGCTTCTTCTTATCATCTCCACGTGGCGTGGGATAAAATCATTTATGGTAAATTGGATTGAATTGTAAACTCTAGGTGCCAACCCTTTCCCCCTAACCTTGTCAGATGATGGCTGAAGATTGCTAGCTAAGTGGTATTTTTTTTTCAGCATGTCCAATAATTTAGACTGAGACTTTCGGTTCAGCTACAGTGGTGTAAGTGGTAGGGTCCCTGCTGTAAGATGCTGGTGACCATATGGAAAGGCACTGGGTTTGTTTCTGTGCACTTCCTGTGCACCTGCAATCCTGACTGGCTGCAGGGCAGGGGGAGAATTATGATGTGAAGACCCTGTTAAGGGTGCCCCTTCCTCAGGAAATAAATACAATTTTTTTTAAATAACATTTTAATTAAGATACACAGAAAGGGATCAAGAATGAACTCAGTTATTTGTACACCTGTGTCAGAGCAGCATTATTTGTTATAACCAAAAAGATAGAAGCACTCAAATGTTCATCAAGGATTAATAGATAAACAAAATGTGGTATATGTGCATGGAATATTGTGGGACCTGACCCAGGCCTGGCGGTTTGTGCTTAAGTGACTGATAGAAGACAGTTGCTAGGTCCCTAACTGTGACTGCATGGTTGAGCAGTAGATTTTTCCCTCCTGTCAGACAAGTTACTTCTGCCCTCTTTCTTTTAGTTGGCATCATTACCAGCCTTCATTTCCTTTCATCAGCACCTCAGGGCCACTTTTAACTCCTCCTTTTCCATCATCCCCTTATTTATATGTTTGTTCTTTCCTTTGTTTTTGAGATCATTACTAAAGGCCCATTCTGGGCTGGGTTCTGGCTTTTCCTGTTTATCTTCAGGGATGCCAGCTAAGTTCTTGCTCACTAGAGTCTAGGATTTGCGAATTTCACAATCTCTGGGCAATGTAGGCAGGGTGAAGAGCAGATTATGTATTGGGCGCTATATACCATCCCACTGGTGGTAATGGAGGTACCTAACCCTGCCTCAAAAGCAGTCTAGAAAGGTATCCAGGAGGGGATTGCTTCTAACCTGATTACTAACTCAAACTTTGGCACTGTAGGGCCCACAGAGCCTCAAATATTTACTTCCTGGCCCTTTACGGAAAAAGTTTGCCAGCCTCTGCTGTAAATTAATAGAAAGACTCACTTCTGGCCCTCCAAGAAGTTTCATCTTACAAAAAGGAGACTTGCTTATGTGAAACATACAGAAAACTTTATAATGAAGCCTACTGTGATAAAGGCATTTAAGTCCTGAAAAAATATTAAGTGCTGACAAAAATTAGTATTGTTGAGGAAATCCATTTTTCTCTACTTTCTCTACTCTTCTCTAACATTTCTTTCTCTATTTCACAAATACATCTACATTTGTTTTCTTGCCTCAAGATTTCTAGATCAACACTTTCTAGATTTACAGTTTCTAAATTTATACTTTTCATGACACTCAGTTCCCTCCCTCTGAGTGGGAGAGTGAAGGTGCAGATCAATTGGATAATGAAAAGTCTGAGCATGAGATACCTTTTTATAAATGAATCTTTGTGTCTTTCCTGTAATTGCAAGGGAAGTAGGATTTGTTTAAATAAATGAGTAGTCTTTATTTGCTTTGAATAGATGATATGTGCATTACTAACCTCTTTGTGGGGGAGGGTCGTCTACATAAAATCCTTCACTCACAGGTAGGCTTTTACCTGTGCAGCTCATTTGCTTGGAAACCTGTGCCTTTCTAGGTGACATCCCTCCAACAGGGCCTTGGCAACAAAGCCATTTGCAGCCTCTCTAGGCAGTCCATGCTTCTGATGGGTTTTGCTGTTCTGATCACCCACCGCACAGTGCTCTTCCTAATAAAGCAGCCTACATGCTTTTGTGTTGTTTAGACCTCACTGTCCTTTGAAAACATTTTATTTGAGTTAAATGTTTTCTTTTAGACTTACCCTAAGTTTTCTTAGACTTTATTATAAAAATAATACACGTTTATTGTAAAAAATTAATGACGGAGAGCTATGGTATAAAGAGTAACATAAAATCTCTTCCTCCACTTAAACTGCCCAGAAGAGACCTTGTTCATGGTTATCTCTGCGTGTATAGAGTAAGAAGAACAATAAGCACTTGGAGATACAGATACTCTCTCAATACAGTTTTAAACAGATTTTGCTATAGTCAGATAAGTGCACTCACTAGAGAGAGAGAAAATGAGAAAGCATCCCTCCCCCCAGCCCCCAAAGGGAATGGCCACACTGCAATCCCTTCTTCATTCTCCTCTCAGGATTTTGGGCACATATTCACACACACTTGGTGTGAATCTCAAGCCACCAGGTCCAAGACTGCAATCGCACAGTTGGCCATGTGGGATCTAGCTATTTTAACCATCACGCCACTGGCTGACCTGGTCTCCAACTTCTAATGGTTCAGTTTATGGTTTTTGGACTTTGTGATGATGCAAAAGCAATATGCATTCAGTAGAAACTGTGCTTCAAGTACAGTCATTCTGCTTTTCACTGTCAGTAGAGTATTCAATAAATTACATGAGATATTCTACACTTCACTATAAAATGGGCTGTGCTTTAGATGATTTTGCCCAACTGTAGGCTACCATAAATGTTCTGAACTCATTTAAGGTGGGCCAGGCTAAGTTAAGCTGTTTGGTAGGTTATGTGTATTAAAAGCATTTCAACCTAAGATATTGTCTACTTAGAATGGGTCTGTCAGTGGGACCAGCAGTTAGCGTAATGGCTATGACGCTGGACTCCCACGTAGTCGACCGTGGTTCGAGTCCTGGACCCGGTGGCTTAAACTCACGCCGGGTGCGTGTGTGTGCGTGCCCAAGGTCCTGAGAGGAGAATGGAGGAGAAGGGATTGCGGCGTGGCCATCCCCCCTGGGGGGTGATTTTTCTCACTTTCTGTCTCTCTGTCTCTCTGTGTCTGTCTGGCGAGCACACGCGCCCTATAGCAAAAACCTCTCCAAAAAAAGAAAAAGAAAAAAAAAAAGAATGGGTCTGTCAGTAACTAGCCCTGTTATAAGTTGAGGACCATCCACTTTTGACCACAAAAATGTCAATTTCATGTAGTCTGACCTAATCCAAGCACTTGCATATTGATACTTTTAAAAACACAGGATCATGCTGTTTATGCTTTATTGCAACTTTTAATATCAGGTTATAGAGCTCATGGAAATCTTGCCATATCGGATCATATAGAACTATACCATTCTTTTTTTTTTTTTTTTTTTTTTTTGGAGAGGTTTTTACTATAGGGCGCGTGCGCTCACCAGACAGACAGAGAGAGACATAGAGAAAGAAAGTGAGAAATCCCCCCCAGGAGGGTGGTCACGCCGCAATCCCTTCTCCTCCATTCTCCTCTCAGGATCTTGGGCATGCACGCACATGCACCCGGTGTGAGTTTAAGCCACCGGGTCCAGGACGCGAACCGCGGTCGACTATGTGGGAGTCCAGCGACATAGCCATTACGCTAACTGCTGGTTCCCTGAACTATACCATTCTTTAGTAGTCTGTGTGTAGATATACCCATGGCTTAACTAACCAGCCCCCTAATTGGAGGACATTTAGGATGATTCTGTTTTTTTACTATTCTAAGCAATGTAGCAATGAACAAATGCATGGATCTTTACACATTTCACATGAGTTATTAAGAGTTAAACTTTGTAAAAGTGGAATCGCTGTTTTCTTGATTTCTAGGGTTTTGTTTTGTGTTGTTTCTGAGAACTGGTCAGATGACTCTGGTCTCAGCAGGACTTGCTGACCTTAGGGTGCTCATCGTCTAGTGATGCCACAAGAATGGGACCTCAGTGGAAATCAGGCAGCCCCTCCAGGCAAACTCTGTGCCTTTATAAACACTGGCATAAACTTCCTTCCTTTCATGGAACATTTATGTGATCACTGTCCAGTAGGCACTGAGGATACTGGCTCAAAGAATGATGGAGCAGCTGAGTAAGACTGGGAGCAAAGGGTTTGTTTGAAGCCATGTAGGTACATGGAAGCCCTCGTGACTTCTAATCCCTGGGGGAGAAAAAAACTTGTAGTGCTTTTCAGAATTTTGGTGGTTAGAAAGGAAGAGAAAAATAAGGCTAGGTTAGAAGTGGCAGGGCAGGGGGAGGGGGCGGGGCCGGGTGCAGTGAGGCAAGGGCAGGTGTCTGCCTGCAAATGAGCTGTGCTGGCCTCCCTGGGAAAGAGCTTGAGCTTTGAGCTCAGCTGAGCCAAGGTGCCAGATGACAGAGTGGGGCTCTTGCCAGCCAATGACCCAAGTAATAAGAGGGCCCTTGGCAAGCAGTGTCCTGAACACTGTGCCACACGGCCATTTGTGGATCAGGACTTGTGGAATTATCCGGTGTGGTTTTTTGTTATCATGCACTACTCCAAGGCTCATAAAACATTCCAAAGAACAGAATTCAGGTGTTAAGTTTACTACAATACACACATACACACCTCTGGGTTTCCCTAGAAACCATAATCATCTTTTTTTATTAAAAAAAAAAAAAAGAAATTTTTACTATAGGGTGTGCGTGCTCACCAGAGAGATGAAAGACAGAAAGTGAGAAATCACCCCCCCCCCCCCCAGGAGAGATAACCACACTACAACCCCTTCTTCTCCATTCTCCTTTCAGGATTTTTGACATGCACACATGCACACCTGGCCTGAGTTTTAAGCTGCTGGGTCCAGGACTTGTACCAGTCTAGTGCCTTAACCACGATGCCACCTGCTGGCCCCCTGGAAACCATAATCTTGAAAGCGGGGATTAGGGGTTCTTAACTTTTTTATTTTCAATTGCCAAGGGATATGTTTGCCAGTCTGGTTAAGCCTATGTACCCTTTTTTAGAATAATGTTTGTAAATGAATCAAACAGAATCCATAGAATTGCAAAGGAAACCAGTTATACTGAAATACAGTAATCAAAATAGTGCAAAAACGTAATGCATATTCTTTATTGATGCATCAAATAGCAAGATCCAGCAGTGACTCCAGAAACGATCATAGCTTTAAAATAGCAATGAGTATAAATGGTGTTTTGAGATAACAGCAACTGGGAAATGAAAATATCCATCAACTTAATGAGCAATAAATAAAACTCGCAGGTGCTGCTAATCCCAGTGTGGTTTGTTGTCTGTATTCATAGTGAAAATAATGGCCAAATATCAGAGGATAATAAAAATAAAGATATATTCTTCCCATCTAGGTTTGGATCCCATGAATTCTTTCTGTAGGTACTAGTTAAGGACCTCTGCTTAAGAGATTTAGTATTTTAGATACCAAAGAATGAATTATAGAAATCTAAATTCCCATTTGCATCAAGAAATCTCATAAAGACGTAGGCTTTCCCTCCTCTTTCCCTAACAGTGATGAGAAGGGAAATTATATTAAAAATGAACCAACATTTAAAAATATTTTGACTGTCTGCAACAAAGAGAGGGATATAAGGAATTTATTTCATTCTTTTTTTTTTTTTTTTTGATTGTCAGAGGGCACTTTTTTAATTGCCAGAGAGAGAGGGAGGGAGGGAGAGAGAGAGAAAGAGAGAAAGAGAAAGCACCTCCAATGGAGTGTGTTCATGCCACAATCCCTTCTTCGTTCCTCCATCCTGTCAACATCTAGGCCTGCATGTATACATGCCCAGCATGTTGATCAAGTTGCTGGGGTTGGGATTCGAATGGCGATCAGCCATGTGGGATCTGGCTTCCAATGCACAGCACTTGGCTACTGTACTGTAGGGCCAGCCCTTTCTAACATTTCTGAAATCTCACAGTATAATGGCCATTATTTTCGGTAATGATTTTTATAATTGGGAAACTCTAGACTTGTTTGTGAGATGGTTATTTTTCTCTCAGATTCTTTAAGAGGTTTTTGTTTTAGGGTGCGTGTGCTCACTGGATAGAGAGACAGAGACAGTGAAAGGGAAAGTGAAAAATCACCCCCCAGGGAAGATGGTCATGCCACAGTTCCTTCTCCATTCTCCTCCTGGGATCTCGGGTACACACACACGTGCACCTGGTGTGATTTCCAAGCCACCAGGTCCAGGATTTGAACTGTAGTTGGCCATGTGGAAGTCTAATGACATAATCACTATACCATCTGCTGGTCCCTCTCCCAGAATTCTTTAAGAACAGGCAAGAAAAATGAACCTCAGATGAGAGTCTTTAGGGTTCTCCAGACCTTTGTCATTGCTCCTTCTCCCATATTCTTCTCTCCATTCTTCCTTCTCTTTCCTCCTTCATTCTTCTCCCTCTCCCCTCTTCCCCTCACCTTGTTACCTCCCTGCCCAGCCCTCTTTTAGCTGTAAAAGTTAGGGGTTCGCTATCTATTTGTCAGCATCAAAGTTTGAGAATGCCTTTAAAAATAGATGTGTTAGAGGGAGTATGTTGGATAGAAAGGCGAAATCTTGTTTATGCCCAACAAATAACTTATATTTAGACTCTTCAATTTTTCCTTTGAAATTCTGTATTCTAATTTCACTTGAATGACTCTGCATGGAGCATTTAAAAGTAGATCAAACAAAACTCTATAAATATGTTGAGTTCTTTTGGGCATTTTGCCTAAATCAGCCTTGCTAAAGCAGGGAAAGGCAGCGTGCTTTATATCTCGGATTTTCTCCTCTGAGAAGCCAGGCTTCTTCCTCTAGAGATCTAGGTGCTTGGGTCGGGGAAGTCAGCCTGGGGACAACTTGTGGAGGTGACCATTGGTATGGGCTCTGTAGGTTGGGTCATTGAGATTGAGGGCATGCTGAAAGGTCAAAGTCAATTCCTGGGAACAGCTTGAAGAAAGAAGAAAATCAGAAGGATGTTTAGAGATGTCATTGATTTTGTTTTTCAGTGTGATTTCTTTGTATCGCTCTGATAGAAGGCTGGTGAAAAGAAAGTTGGTGGAGCTGGTATAAATAATTAACAAAGCTGCCTTTTAAAAGACTCATGAATGTAAAGCCAAATGGAAAAAGGGAAAGGAGTCAGGTGGAAATAAACCCTCTTGAAAAGCAGGTCTGTTCCACCTTCCCGATTTTATATGAGAGAAAACCCAGGCGAAAGGCCAGGAAGTGATGGATCCATTGGGCTGTCTCTTCTGTGTTTTGAGCTCAGGGTGTTCTTTAGATACCCATGAATAGCAAAATCAGAGTCCCTATGACCCTTCAGGTGGCCAGTTCAGAGCACCATTTTTTTTTTTTTGGAGAGATTTTCGCTATAGGGTGCATGCACTCGCCAGACAGACAGAGAGAGACATAGAGACAGAAAGAGAGAAATCACCCCCCAGGGGGGATGGTCACGCCACAATCCCTTCTCCTCCATTCTCCTCTTGGGATCTTGGGCACGCACGCACACGCGCCCGGCGTGAGTTTTAAGCCACCGGGTCCGGGATGTGAACCGTGGTCGACTACGTGGGAGTCCAGCGACGTAGCCATTACACTAACTGCTGGTTGCCCAGAGCACCATTTTTATAAGATGGTTTATAAGATGGTTAGGGAGGAGGACATGGAGTTCTTCATGCCTGTAGCACCAAAGTTATAGATGTGCCTCCTAAGGAAGTATCAGATGGTGGCATTAACATTGAAAATGTTCATGTGCAGCTCCTCTTTGCAGAAGCTCGGCCGATTAAATAGATGCCCCGTTCTGGCAGTAGAAGCTCTGGTGTTGTGGTCGTATGTAAATTGACTATCTTTAAGGGTGCTTTCAGTGGTTTCTTTAAACAGGGCCTTAGACTGAAGTTTCAAAGGCTGGGGCGGGACTTCAGCAGAGATTTGCATTCTCTCTTTTTCTAGACATGTGGCACCTGTGCCCACATATTGATTGAGAGTGGGCATTTGTGATTAAATGACATGTCATAAACATGATGAGGATGAGGGTGTTGGTAAGTAAATGAGTTGAACTTGTTGAAAAAGATGCAAATGAAAGAGCTGAGAGGTGTCAGGGTTGACAAGGTGGAGATAAACACAAATTGACAATCACAGATCATAAATTGCAATGGAGTGAGGGCAATACAAGAGAAAAGCGATGGTCGTTAGGGGAACCCAGAGAAGTCGCCTCTTGCTCCATGATAGTTGAGTCAGTGCATTCCATGATGTGCACATGCACTGTGAGTGTTCCATTGAATAAGTGAGTTGAGCTAGGAAGCCCAGAAGATGGACCCAGGCCCCTCTACCTGGAAGTAGATGGCTGTTAGGGCTGTGAGGGCTGAGGGAGTCAGGCCAGAACAAACAACCTTGCATGCGTCACTGATGGGATCTTGTGAGCCTCCTCAGGTCTCTGTGTCAGCTTCTGATCAGAATAATGACCAGCGTGGGCTCTAGCTCCTGCTGTCCTCATGGACTGGCACAGCCAGTTATCACTGGGGGTCACAGCCCCCTTGTCATTCAGCCTGTGAAAAGCACCTTTCTGCCTTACTCAGTTGATAATTATTTCCTTGCAGAACAGAGCCTAACTTAACTCTTAATGTCATCAAAATATGATCAGAAAGGATATGTTTCATAATGCAGGATAATTATTTTAATAGGTGACTGTGATGTTGAAAAGAAAACTGATTACAGTGTATTATGTGCTCTTTGTAGAAACAAATTGATATGCAGAAGCATTTAAACAAGTCTCTCTGCTTTCCCCAACCCACCTCCCCATATGTACTATAATTGCTTTGGAGTGTAGCTTTCCATACCCTTTTATAGGCTTAGACAAGTGTGTTTGCGTATATACACATCCTTTCTCTCATTCGTTTAATTGTATTACATCCTCACATATCAGTTGGATAGATTCATTTATTTATTAATAAATGTTTGAGTGCATACTCTGCTAGGTTCTGGGTGATCAGATGTAAGCAAGATAGTCCATGATGCTTTTAGGTATGGAGTGAGAGAGAGGGTGTGTGTGTGTGTGTGTGTGTGTGTGTGTGTGTATTTATAAAATTGGGATCATAGCACACATATTTGTGATGTGGTCTTTTAACTCAATATATTGTGGACACCTTTTCACATCAATATACAAAGAGCTACTTGTGGTACTTACTGGCTGCCTGGCTAAATCGTGATTTATGTAGCCCTTTCCTTCTCAGTGGACATTCAGGATGTTTTATGTATAGGTCTTTGTATGTATTTATGTATTTGTATACATATATGCATTTGCTATTAGAAATAATGCTGCCCTGAACATTCTTGTACATACATCTCTGCCTTCTGAAAACAAATGTTATCTTTTTTAAAAAAAGAATCATTTAACTTTATTTATTTATTTTGATTTGACCTGAGAGATACAGAGTGAGAATGAGAGAGAGAGAGAGAGGGAAAGTGAGAAAGCAAGCCACCAGGTCCAGGACTTGAACCATGGTCAGCCATGTGGGAGTCGGGTGCCCTCAACCACCACACCAACTGCCAGCACCAACAAATGTTTTCTTTTTCTTTTCTTTTTCTTCTTTTTTTTTTTTTTGAGAGGGTTGTTTTGCTATAGGGCGCGTGCGCTTGCCAGAAAGACAGAGAGACAGAAAGCGAGAAATCGCCCCCCAGGGGGGATGGCCACGCCGCAATCCCTTCTCCTCCATTCTCCTCTCGGGATCGTGGGCACACACGCACACACACCCGGCGTGAGTTTAAGCCACCAAGTCCGGGACTCAAACCATGGTTGACTACGTGGGAGTCCAGCGACATAGCCATTACACTAACTGCTGGTCCCCCAACAAATGTTTCCTTTTAAGAGGACCAAACTTAAAATCAAATATAGAGGACCAGCAAGTGTTATGGAAATTAAGGTGGCTGGATCCCACATGACCAACTGTGTAATTGAGTCCTGGACCTGGAAGCTTGAACAACACACCAGGCATATGTGCATGCATGCCCGAAAGGGTCATTTTGAAGAGCCATTGCTTCCAAAGGGGGTAACAGACAAATCAGCTGACAATGTTACTGTGTATGTCTGTGTTCATGCCTATGCCCTGGCCTCTCCTTCCCTGGGTATTGATTCTTTCCACTGTGGTTTTCAGATTTTCTTTCTTTGTCTTCTGTTAGGCTATCTGCCTACTTCCAGCTCCCTCCCCCAAGCCATCCTGCATACTCCTGACACAAGCACTTCTCCCTAGATGGCTCTCCTCATCACATCTTCCACACTTCCCTGTCCAGAAACCTCCTCTGGTTTCTACTTCCATAAAATAACGTCCTCATCCAGAAATGCACTCCCAAATTGCCTTGGGTATTATCTTGGGTTGGTGGAAGAAGAGGGCCGAAGACTACAATTTCTTCTACTCATGTACCCAGACAAGTTCTTTCTGTGCTCATCTGTAAAGATGGGGCTAGCACCCTAGACCTCACAGGGCTGTTGCAAGGACTTTGAGGGAAGGCACAGAAAATACTGAGCTCAGTTCCTGGTACATAGTAGACACTTGTTCATTTCTTTAATCTTCAACAAGATTAAGTTGATTTTTCTATGTGACTTTGGACTTGCCTTTCCTTCTTCCCCATCCCCTCATGGCTCAGAGGCCCTAGTAGGTGATCCACTACTGGTTCTACATGTTTCTTCTTTATTCTGGCAAGATTTGTGAGGAAGTGAGCACAGCTATAACCACTTTTTAGATGACCTCTGCCTTCACCATAGCAAGCTAATGGGTTTCCTGTTCTCTGCCGTGCAAAGATGCTGATTATACACATCCCTGTGAGAACCAAGCAGGTTCATCTCCAGGGAACACGTAGTGCTGAGTCATTAAATATTGTACATTTCCATTGCAGTAGTCCAGTTGCAGCTAAGAGGGGTCTTTTTTCTTTTTTTGGAGTGCCATTGGCATCTGAAGTGTCCTCCTCTTCTGAGTTGCATTACATTGAAACAGGATGATGACTGGAAGTGTTTCCAGTGAAGGGTATGACACAGAATCTGCAAGACCAGTAATTCCACTTTCTCTTCCTTGTACCCAGAATCCACTGGATTTCCCAAGTGAAATGTATAAGTCTCCACATTTATTTAGTTCAGTTGTATTGTTTTTCTAATCCTAAGATATGAAAATTGTCCTCTTACATAAATCAAGGTTTCCAACTCAAGAACAGCTTTTTCAAGAAGCTGGCATGCCGCTGTGTAACTGGGGAGTCGTCACACCCCCAGCAGTGTTTGCTAATGAGTCATAGCAGAGACCTCTTCTCTGCCCTCCTGCCCCCCAGGGAACACATCGCCAGAGCTAGAGATGACTTAGCGCAACTGTTTTAAAGGTCTGTGAAATTAAATCACAGCACAGCAGCATTCTCCTGGGTTATATATTAGGATAATATTGTCAGGTGTTTAGATGTCTTATTTTTCTATCTTGTCAGAAAATACATTGAATATGAGACCTAAAATAACATAGACCTGGAAAAGTCCTATTTATTTTTGGCCTGATACTCTTCTTTGGATAACAGGTCTGCCTAGATATAACTTGACCTTGGCTATACATTAGTATCATCTGAGGAGCCTTTAAAGTCCAGATACTTAGGCTGCACCCCAGACCAGTAACATCAGAAGCCCTAGACGTAGAGCCTGGGCATCAGTATTTTTTCCTTTTCCCATCTAAAATTTTTATTCAGAAAAAGTTTTAGTGTACAGAAAAGTTGTGGCAATAACACAATGAACATGCATCTAGATTCACCAGTCATTAGCATTTTGCCACATTTGCTTTTGAGCTTCACACATACTCTTTGTTTTTTTTTTTGTTTGTTTGTTTTTTTCCTTTTTTGAAAGATTTTTGCTACAGGGGCATGAGCTTGCCAGAGAGAAAGTGAGAAATCACCCCCCGGGAGGATGGCCACACCACAATCCCTTCTCCTCCATTCTCTTCTTGGGATTTTGGGCATGCATGCACCTGGTATGAGTTTCAAGCCACTGGGTCCAGAACTTGAACTACAGTCAACCACATGGGAGTCCAGCATCTTAAGCATTATGCCACCTGCTGGCCCCCTCTTTGTTTTCTTAAACTATTGGAAAGTAAGCTACAAACATCAGGACACTTCATCCGAGGTACTCCAGAATGTGCCTCCTCAGAATGAGAATAGTCTGCTATGTAACCACAATAGAATTAACACACTCAGGAAATGTAACATGAATATAATGCTATTATCTAGTATTAGCCCATATTCGGATTTCTCCAGTTCCCCTAGTAACGTCCTTTATAGCCTTTTAAAAAAACCCAGAATCCAGTTAAGGATCATGCTTTGTATTTAGTTGTCATATCTCTCTCCACTCCTTTAAAATCTAGGGCAGTTCTATAGCCTCTTAAAAATCTTTTGTGATACTCACTTGACAAACATCAGGTCGGGGTTTTTTCTGTATTTGTTTGTTTTTCAGACTGTCTCTCGTTTTGTATTTGCTTGTTTATTTTTTCATGATTAGCTTTAGGAGGTTGTAGAAGAAGTATTCTATAGGTGTTGGTAAGTCCTTCTCAGTGGTGCCAATCAGGACGCACATGTCAATTTGTTCATGATAGGCAACGTTAACCTGGATCAGATCACCTGGTCAAGGTTGTGTCTGCCAGCTTTTTCCATTCTAAGGGGACAGTTTTCCTTTGGTAATTAATAGTAGTCTGTGGGAAGATGCTTTGAGATTTTGAAATATTCCAATCTCCAATAAGCCTTCACTTAGTGGTTTTAGCAACCATTGATTCTTGCCAGAATCAATTATTACTGTGATGGTTATAAAATGGTGGTTGTGTATTTCTATATTTATTAGCTGGCATTCTATTCCAGAACAGAGCTTTCACTTCCACCCCGTAACTATGTATCTAATTGTACCCATCTAGCCATCGAGCTATGTGAACATGTCAGTATGGATTCTTGCAAAAGTGAGTAAATTGCAATGTATCCATCAGTCCTGTTGATGTCCCAGATGTGGCCAGTTGAAGCCCTGTGAAGCTGACTTCTGTGTCCTTTTGAAATTACTCCTTAGCTGTTTGGGCACTTCATTAGTTTTGGCACAACTAGATATTTCAGTCTCAACTTGTATTTTTCTTGCCCCAGTCCTGGAAGAAGCCATTTTTCCATGGAGACCTAGTTCCTCTGGGACAGCCATTTAGGATGGCATTGGCAAGTTGATGAAAACTCCCCAGGTGATTTTAGTGTGCAGCGAAGGACGAGAACTGGGCTTGGAGTCCTCCAAAGGGAGACCTCCTGTTCCTGTATTCCCATCACTTATAATTTGTGGTGTTGATTTGTTTCCTTGTTGAGATTTAGATCATTGTGAGTTTTATTCTTTGTGTGGGGAGAGACAGATTTAAATGCAGGTCCCTGGATCTGACCCCATAGAGTGAGTTCATTGGGTCTGCCCTGTATTTCCATGTTCTGGCACAGGTGGTCCCCAGGCCATGCCTGGAAAAAAATGCCAGAAGTAACCCTGGAAACTAGGAATTTTGATTTTCCTCTTTGACTTTTATCAATGTTTTCTCTTTTGCAATATGGGAGATCTTCAAAAAGTTAATATAAAATGCATATTATGAAAAAGTTGTACATAGATTGCAAAATATTTTTGCACCAAAATAAACTTGTATTTTAATTCCATTTTTTCCCCCCACACTTTTTGGAGTTCCCTTGTCTGATTTCAGAATATTACCATGTTCCCTAGGTTTGTGGTAAGGATCCATTTGATTAGCGGATTGTGTGACAATATCAAATGATTTAAACACTTATGGCTTTACTGTTATTCTGCTATGGGGGATGTGGGATGTAAACAAATTGACTATGTGAGTGTTGGACGTTTTCAGTTGACCCCAATATTTTTTTCATCACAATATCATGTTCTTCTGTATTCATGGTCATTGATTGAATTGGCTTACTAAGGTTTTCATGTGCCATAAGACCTTAGGATAAAGGCTCTAAAATACATGTGTGTGTCCTGTTTCTGGGACTGCGTCAATTTCTGCTATTTCATTTTCAGAGAAGGTGAACGTGCTGCAGTGCCTCCCCATCCAGCCAGCCTTATTTAGAAACACTCCTGATTTGTGTTTTTTCACTTCCTGATTTTTAACTTTGAACCATGTGCCATGTTGGCCCTACAAGTCCTTTCTGTAATCTCATGACCCTTAGCTGAGAATACTTAAGAACAGTCAGACATGAGAGGCAGGGTCTCTGAAGCTGCAGCATCTGGTTTGAACTCTTAGACCTCCATCTGCTAAATTTAAGACCTCTGGTAAATAACTTGATTAAACCCCTGTGTGTCTCTTCAGTCTCTTCATCTGTAAATCTACCCTGGAGGTTCAGTGTGAGGATTAAATGGGGGTAGTATGTGTAAAGTGCTTGGTAGACTTTGGCACATAGTAAGTGCTCAAAAAATGTTGCTTGTTATTTTATTAAACAAAACTGGTGAGAAATGGAAGGTGGGTTTGGGGGTCTTGTGAGAGAGTGGAGTGTATCTCTGCCTTGCCACATGTGTGTGCCTGTATTCCTACATATGAGTTCATGCTCATGTGTGTGCATTTCATGGCTGTCATATGTATGCCTTGTGAATTCCATCTTACGCCTACTTTTTGGTAAGCCATGTGTGCATATATATTTGCATGTATGTGGATAACACTTGTGTCTCTTTCTTCTTTCAATTATGTATAAAGAGTTAAGTGGCCCTGCCTAGAAAACCTACCCATGGGACAGTGGCAAATAACATGCATGTGAATGAGGAAAAACGTGGGTTCTCTTCCCTTTCTAGCTGTTTTAATATACACTTGTATTGTTGACCCAGTCAACAAATATACTTAACTTTTTTAAGGAAAACTTTTCTTTTATGAATTGATTTATTCCATAGGAAAAAAAGCCCAATAGAATGTGTTAAAACAGGAGTTCATATCAAGAACCCCGCAGCCAATTCACCTGGGTATGAAGGTGGTAGGTCAAACTAAGGGATATCAAACCCGAGGTGTAGGCAAGTCATACATTTTATTTTTCTCCAATTTATACCAGCTATTGAAAGGAGATGGCACTGTGGTCCACCTAACTCTTTGAAGAAGGTCAAGGTTCACTAGTAAACATCGGTGAAATGCCAGGAGAGGGGAAAAAATGGCAAACGACATCCGTACAGTTTCTCAAGTTTAAGATAGACAGGTGCAACTGAAATACAATTTCACTCAACTTCAAGCATCCTCCTTGAACTGGTCAGATAGCGCTGGCAGACGAGTTCAGATCACTGATACGCAGAAGTGGAGGCCTGAAGAAGCAGCATGCAGGAGTTCGGAAGCTCTCTGAAATGAGACAGGCATGGTAGAGCCCTCAGGTGATGTTCTGCAGTTTTCCAGGAAGCACTTCAGTACAAATCACAGAGATGGGGACAAGATGTGAATTTGAATTGCTTCATCCCACATTGGAGAAAGCGTTCTGAACTCAGGCCAAGGAGATACTGCCCCTTACTAGTGTGATGACCTTGGGGAAGTTGCTGAGCCCTGGTTTTCTCATTTGCAAAATGGTTGCTCATTCTGGCACTTTTCTTTTTAACTCATATGGCTGGCAGGATGTGATAGGGTGATGGGCATCGGAAGTGCTTTAGAAATGACCTTGAGTTATGCCAATGTGAGGGGAAGTGACTCTCTTTGAGGTCAGGTCAGGTGACCTTCAGCACTAGTCGCCTCTGGGTTCTTCCCCTGTGCCCTCTGTAGGGTTGACTTTTCTTGATATGTTGGCAGTGTGCTTTATAGGACTTTATGCCACCAACAAGTGAAGCTTTAAGAAATAGTGATTCGGCTGGCAGAGAGACCGTAGTGAATGCATCCTTCTCTTCACACTAGGCAGGCCATAATGGAAGACCAATGCAGAGATTTGGTTTGAGAGAAATCTGGTTCTCTTCCAGGTCCTAAATCTATTGGATTCATCTTTTCTCTAAGAATATATTAATCTCTTCTTTGCCATTTGTGCCGTGTTGGGTTAGATGCCACTTTTTACAGAGGGGTTTTTGAAGATATAGTTACATATACTGTAAGTTTTATGACTTGAGCCAGCTCTAGGTCTTCAGATGTTATTTTTAAATCACTTTCGTCAGGACTTTGGTGATTTCTGTGGCTGTGAGGGTCAGTTTTCAGATGTTTGTCACTTGACTTGTTTCATGTCCAGACTTGTGTCTCCAGAGTTCATTTTTAACATAACATCTAGCAAATAAAAACTCTTAAGGATTTATCATAGAATATCTTAATGGATATCTGTGGGGGTAGGGGGAGTCACAAAAGGCAGGAGAAGGGAGTCATTGCCTTGTCATCTAGACTGTCTTTGCTAGAATAAGAAATCTGAATCCTCTATTTGCCTTCTGCTGTGTTGGTAGCCAAGGGGGTTGGTGGTGTCCTCTACCACAATACTGCTCCTCCTTGGAGAATCAAGTTGAGGTGGGGCGTCTGCCCCAGGGAGAACCAGTTTGCTGACAGTACTGCTAGCACCTGGGAGTTGGCCTAAGCCCTTTTCATTCGTTCTCATTAAGACCCTGGGGGCTTGTGATTCTGTCCAAAGGAGACGATTTGTGTAGTTGTCCAAGATGTGAGTAGACAAGAAATTCACTCTAAACTTCTGCCCTCTTCCCTCTGTTTAACTCTGTTTCTCCTTAATCAGGTACAGACAGAGAAAAATGGAACAGAAGAAACTAGGCCACTGGCTTTTGAAAAATATTGATCAGGGAGCACATTAGATATAGTGCAGAGACCATCCCCTTTGTATGATGTCATGCTGTGTAGGGGCCTTAATGGGCCCTGTGATCACTCCTGCAGGGACTTCCTTTCTCAGGGAAAAGATTAGAAAAGCAAAAGAATCCCTGTAGGCAGTGTCCAAAAATACTGTAAGCATTTCTAAATGTGTTTCTTTGAAGTCAGTGATCCCTTTGGTTTTCTAGGCCATGTGGTGGTGAAGGAATGGTGTGAGCAACCAACTTCTGAGTGGCAGCGGTGTCACTTTCTATGTCCCTCCACCTCTCCCTGGCTTGGGCCTCTACTGCTGCATGTCTGTCTGTCTCTCTCTCTCTCACATATGCCAATGCATGTTCTTTCTCCCCTCAATGCACATCTGTGGTGTGGACAGTACATCTATATTTGAATCAGCTCTAAGCCAGGGGCTCCCAGATGGGCCACACTGGGTGAGTGAGATGGTGTAACCTTGAGCATCCGCCAGTCAAGTGAAGCTTGGCTCTGGCTTATATAACTTGATTTGTCTGGGTTGGTTCTGTGTTAGCAGCCAGAGATCCTGTTAGCGATCTCCTGGGACAGAGGGAAAAGGACTGAGTGGATTTTTTGAACCATGTGTGGCATTTGAAATGGTACCAAGGACAGGCTGAAATCGAATTGGCCTTTATTTATCAGGCCTGAGTTTCAGCATGCTGAAAGGGTGATGATTAGTAAGAAAAAGGCCAGGATACTTTATCTTTTCCTTTGCACATTTGAAAAACTCCCTCTGCCTTGCTAGCATTAGAAGCAGACCATTCTTTTTTCTCTACCACATCACATCAGCATTCATTAAAAATCAGCAGCAGCAAATGTAAAGCCCCATCCATGGAAAACCGTTTAAGGCAACACTGTGCCCCAGTGCTTCAGGGGTGGGGTTTTGGCCTTCTGCACCAATGGATCGATTTCTCATATCCATGCCTTTCTGACCCAGCAGCTTTGAAAAGACCAAGAAGCATTGCTCTGCTTTCTACTGCCTCTCTCTAAGAGACCAGGGCTGCCGTGCCTCTAGCCATGTCCCAGAGAGCATATTTGAGACAAGTCAGCTTAATTTGCCTGCATGCGTAGGAATCCTCTCTTGAAAATCTTATTTTGGGAGAAGAACTGTATCTAAATATTTTGCTTTTCCCATCCAGGAGAACGACGGAGGCGCCGATGCCAGGTGGCATTCAGCTACCTGCCCCAGAATGATGACGAGCTTGAGCTGAAAGTTGGCGACATCATAGAGGTGGTAGGAGAGGTAAGCAAGTCGGCCAGGTGGCGTGGCTGTTCGCGTGGGCTGTCAGACCCACCTGCTTTCCCGCTTGTGAGGAGCCCTTGCTGCACACACACCAGCTGTTTGTCTGGACACACTAGATGTTAGAACTGGAAGAGGAGACCTTGCTGATCACCTCATTGAGTCTCTTATCTGAGGAATGGGTTTCCACAGAGGAGTGCTTCCAAGCCAGTTGGGGTCAGACATGGGGCCCTTTGAAACCTTTGTCTTTCTAATGCTAAGTACCTCTGAGTTTCCAACCCAGTGCTACCAACTTTTTCTTCTGCTTTAATTGATAATAGACTGTGGGTATCCTGTGTGACCTGGATCCATCACTAAGGTATGGACTCAGTATTCTTTGTAGAGAACACTGTGGGTTTAGAAGGAAGGGAAAGAAAGAATTTATTAGGAGACATAGTATGTGACAAGTATGGCAAGGTTCTTTACACACCTCAAGCACTTTGTTGTGTCACTGAGGAAAAAGGCCTAAGAGAACCCTCGAAGAGTCACGGCTGAGGGTTGAGGCCAGTTCCACCTGACTGGAGGCCCTCAGTCTTTTCACTGCAGCACATTCTCTTGTTCCTGGTTGGACCTGGTTACTCAAAGCCAGGCCTGTTGATGAAATGCCCCTCCAGATACTGGGATCGACTCCTCAGGCTCCATTCTCTCGGACCTGGTAGATCCTGGCTTTCAGACTTAGAGCCTCATCATTGATTCTGATTTACCTCTTGTCTTTCTATATAAGACATAGTTGTCCAATTGCTTTCATTTCCTGAATACCATTTGAATTTACAAAAACCCACAATATATAGAAAAGGATGCTAGAAATTAAGGAAGACTTTTTTTTCAATGTCTCTATATATTTTAATAAAATTCCATTATTTAGTTTTATTTAATTTAGTGTTCAATTACTCTCTTCTTTTTCATAATGACTTCCTCCAAATTTTTATTTATAAATAGAAAAAAGTTGGAATAAGGAAATGAACTATATAATTTTGCAATTAATAAAAATTTATCTTCTTGCTGGAATATAAGCTCTATGATTTCTTGTTCTTTACTTCAGTCACAGTAATGTGCTACATGTATAACAAAGATTCAATAATGTAATTAATTAGTGAAGGTATATTATAATCATTAGAATTTTTAAAAAGAATTATGCATTTTATTTGTAAATATTTTGTTTATTTATTTATTTATTTATTATCATAATCTTGTTTATATTACATTGAATCACATATAACTTTACAGTGTATTACATTTATTTTTCCAGAAGAAATACCATGCATATCAGTCAATACAGAGACATTAAAATCCCCATTTCATCATCCAATAGCTTTTCATTATTTTTCCCAATCATCATCATTATTATTATTATTATTGTTCTAATTAGTTTTTTAAACAATCACTATTTGTCATTTTGCTTGTTAAAAGACTTTATCCTGGGACCAGCAGTTAGTGTAATGGCTATGTCGCTGAACTCCCATGTAGTTGACCGCAGTTCGAGTCCCGGACCCGGTGGCTTAAACTCACGCTGGGCGCGTGTGCGTGCGTGCCCAAGATCCTGAGAGGAGAATGGAGGAGAAGGGATTGCAGCGTGGCCATTCCCCCTGGGAGGTGATTTCTCACTTTCTGTTTCTCTGTTTCTGTCTTTCTGGTGAGTGCACGTGCCCTGTAGGAAAAACCTCTCAAAAAAAAAAAAAAGAAAAGAAAAGAAAAGAAAAATACGTCACAACTTTTCTAATGACCCAATAGCTAGATTTTCTTTCATTTTAAATAAAAATCTTTCTGTTTATTTTTTTCAAGAGAGATATGGACACACACACACTCACATACCCAGCAGGGTCTTCATGTCTACCCCCAGCCTTAGCCACCCTAGATCACAGGTACGTGTGTGTGCCTCTGAAGCCAGATTTTTCTGACTCTGATGCAAAACTAACCTGATTGTGTAGCCAAGTTTGACTTACCACATTAATGAGGGACTCTATAAGATGGTAGGGCTGACTCAAAGAGCCAAATATTTAGAATGACTGAAAGAAAAAAATACTTGATTAAGATTGCGAAGTTAGATGCACAACTACTGACTGTCCTACAGGGCAATAAGACTATAACCTTTGAGGTCATCTCTCATTTGCATCTCTGCTGGTCAGACTTGATTTTCTTTGCTATCTATACTCTTTGCTTGCACTTTTCTGCCAGTTAACATCTACACTAATGGTTGAATGGTTGTAAACTAGCCTCATAAGTAAATGGTACATCATACACATAGGTACATGACCCTAAAGAAGCAGTCAATGGAGTTCCCAGTGTGACACTGGGAGGATATGCTACAACCGCCTTGGCCTGTTTTTGAGTTTGGGATAATTTGTTTTACTATGTCATTTATCTGGTTTTTTTAATCCCTGGTATCAAACAAGAAATATAGGAGGTACTTTGAAATTTGAATGAGTGAAAAAAATGAATGGACAACAGAGTAAAACATTTATCCCAATGGTAGAAGTACACATTTCCTAAGACTGTGGCCATGGAAGAGAAAATATTTTTTTCAGAGGAAAAAAATAAACACAGTTAAAATTTTGTTTAATTGAAAGTTAGTATAGTTAAAGAGAACAAAAAATAGGGGAAATGTAATAAATTATGAGAAAAAATTATGTATGTGACATATGACAGTATATTAGGAAACTATTATAGCAAGGATAAATGATTGAAAAAGTGCCGTAAACACAGATTCCATAAGGGGAAGAAATATTAGCCATAAGAAAAATCTATCTATCTGTCTACTTATTTATTTTACTTTTGCTATAGGGCACATGTACTCACTAGAGAGAGACAGAGCGCTAAAGAGGGAAGGTTAGAACTCACCCCCCACCCCCAGAGGAGATGGCCATGCTGCAATCCCTTCTCCTCCATTCTCTCAAGATTCTGGGGGCACACACACACACACACACACACCTGGTGTGATCTTCAAGTTGCCAAGTCTGGGAGTCAAACCACACTGTTGGCTAATAGGAATCCAGCTGTCTTAACCTCCATGCCACCTGCTGCCCCCACCCCACCTTGTTATTAATTAAAGAAATACAAATTAAGGGCTAACTCCATAGTGTAGTGGTAACACACTGCTCAAGAAAAGACAGATCCCACATGGTGACTACAGTTCAAATTCCTGGCCCTGTTGGCCTCAGGCACACCTGGCGTGTGTGTGAGTGACTGAGAGTTGATGCACTGCAGGAAGGAGATTTTGGTGTGACCAGACCCTGTGGAGAGTGCTCCTCTCCCCGATCTTTCTCTCTTGTGTGTGCACATATTCTATCATGAATAACAGGGAAAATTGAAGAAAGGAATACAAATTAAGACAATAACTGGTTTCTACTTCTGAAAATCCTAAGAAAATAGTGGTAAGACTGTTGGTGAAACAGAATTGGTGAATTTGTGTATCTGTATGATCTTCATATCGAGCTATTTAGCCAAGTGTGTCAAGAGCTATAAAAATTTGAATAACATTCTTTTACTCTGTGATCTTATTCCTGAGAATATAGCCACAGAAAATGGCTAACAAGAAAAAAATAATGTGAAATGTATTCGTTGCAGTAGTGGCTATGATAATGAAAATAATCTCTAAAGGGAACAGAGTACTATCCAACTAGAAGATTATGAATCCATTAAGATGCAGGACCAGCAGCTGTCATAGTAAGGCACTGGACTCCCACATGGCCGAACACAGTTCGAGTCCTGGACCCAGCAGCTTAAAATTCAGACTGGGTGTGTATGTGTGCATGCCCAAGATCCCAAGAGGAGAATGGAGGAAAGGGATTGCAGCATGGACATTGCCCCGGGGGGTGATTTCTCACTTTCTCTCTCTCCATCTCTCTCTCTAGTGAGCACATCCACCTTATAGCAAAAAATCCCTTCCCCCAAAGAAGACAGTAAACACAAGAGGCCTTTAAATATGTATTTATCACTGTACTTTGCATTGTAATTATCTGTTATATTTCAGTAAGTTGAGAGCTTTTCAAGTGTAGGAACCTGGTTTTTATCTGTCTTTATATTCATAGTACCTAGAGTAGTGCCTGAAACTTAAAAAGCACTTTAATAAATGCTTGCTGAATCAGTAAATGAATGAGTAGAAACATGAAAACATTTTTTTGCAAAATAAATGAACACATTGGAATACTAATTACATATACTAGATTATAATCATGGGAAATACATCTATATGGATGTGATCAAAAACTGAAAAGGAACAAGAATTTGAAAATGGTTTTGTCATAGCAGATGGTTTTTCCTTTGGGATGATGCTTTAACAAGAAATCCAAATCAAGATAAGGAAAATAGTCCGTGCATTTCTTTTCTTCTTCTTCTTCTTCTCCTCCTCCTCCTCCTCCTCCTCCTCCTCCTCCTTCTTCTTCTTCTTTTTCTTTTGAGTGGATTTTGTTATAGGGCTCGTGCACTTGCCAGAAATACAGAGAGAGACAGAAAGCGAGAAATCACCCCCCAGGGGGGATGGCCACACCTCAATCCCTTCTCCTCCATTCTCCTCTTGGGATCCTAGGCACACATGCACATGTGCCCAGCATGAGATTAAGCCACTGGGTCCGGGACTCGAACTGCAGTTGACTACAAGAGAGTCCAGCAACATAGCCATTATGTCAACTGCTGGTCCCTGTTCATGCATTTCTGAGAAATATTGCCCACTTTTGCCTGCCCATTGGCTGCAGAGAAACCAAGTATGAATTACCAAAGGAGAAGAATGAGTGCAGAGCTGTTGCTATACTCACCTGGATGATGTGGTAGACCTTTGCCACCACCTTTTCTATCCACAGCCAGCTAAATGCTAGGCTTCATTCTGAGCTTGCTTCCAGTAGGACACTGGAAAAATAACCATATAGTCTATGCTACTTATATAAAACAAAATGTAAAGGCTGGCCTTTTAATCCAATTAAAAAAAAAGTTTTTATTTATTTATTTTATTCTGGATATATTCAATGATTTTTATATTTAAACTGAGTGTTTTAATCTGTTTTGTTACTTAACAGCTGAATACATGAAGCTGGGTAATTTTAAAAATATATTTTATTTGAATTCTTTTATACATTCAATCACTGTACATCACTTAGCTTGTAAAGCAAAGTTTTCCAACATGAGTACACTACACACCTACCCACAGAGAGAGACTGTTGAGGCAGTGCCCTTACCAGGGTCTTGATGCCTGATCCACCACAGGAAGTCCTGTATCATGGGTACAGGGCTGTGTGTGCTTGGCATATTCAGGGAGGTGTTCAGATGTGTGAACCTCTTATCATTGAAATTCCCTGTTATGCCAATTTAATTGTAATGTTGCAGATAGTGGGGCATTGTCAGTGTATAATATAAAATCTGTCCTTTTCTCTTACAGTGAGTGCTGTATAACTGCTAATGGTTGACTTTTCTCTGTTTGCATTGAAGATGAAAATAAATGGAAACCCAAAATAAACAAAAACTGTTAAATCACAGAGATAGATCAACAATAAGAATATAATAATAGTTGGAACCAGCAGGTGGTGTGGTGGTTAAGGTGCTGGACACTCCCACATGACTGACCACAGTTCAAGTCCCAGACCTGGTGGCTTGCTTTCTCACTTTCTCTCTCTCTGGTCAAATTAAAATAAATGAATGAATAAGTAAAATTAAATAAATAAATCTTTTTAAAAAAGAATATAATAATGGCTTTGTTATTATGTAGAAATAATTTATTCATTAATAAAACATTATGTATATTTATTATATTTCTGTTGATTGATAGATTTATTTCTACAGTATTGCAAAGCTACATAAATATGCACAAAAGTACACAAATATTTTTTGTCCTGACAGACAGCTCTTAGGATTTTGAATATATGGAGTCATGTTTTGAAATAGTTAAATTAAGCAGAGAATCCTAAAATATGAGGAGTCTCTAAAAGTTCATGAAAAATGTGTATTATGAAAAAAAATTGTGGATTTCAAAAATTTTTACACCAAAATAAGCTCATACTTTAATGCCATTTTCCATGAACTTTTTGAAGTCCCTTGTACATCTACTTTAATATCTAATTGTAGCTTATACTATCACAGTATTTAGCCACTTGTCACTTATCCACACAACCTATGTTGTCTGATGTCGGGCCAAGGCCTTTCCTTCACTGTGGTTTGCTGGTTTGAGAGTCATCCTTTCTGCATCCAGTATGTATCCTCTGATTCCCACCGGTTCCTTTGAATGGAGTCGTAACAACCTAAGTGAAGCAGTTGGAGTATATAATCCTTCTAAAGTTCTCCAACCCCCCACCCCTCATCTTTTCTAGTTGTCTGTTCACACCTAATATGGCAGCCACTTTTTTTTAACCTTCAAATCATTACCTTTGTTCCTTCTCACTGTTGTTTTCACCCCTGTGATTTTTGTGCTATTTACCCAAACGTCTGTTCCTAGTAATGAGCAACTGGCTGAAGCGGTCTGACCATTGGTAGGGAGAACAGCTTGTTCATCGGGCAGGAGCCGGCTACCAGCCCAGAGCTATAGCCTGAGCCGGCCTCAGAGCACACCAGCAGTCCTGGCCAAGTGGAGCTGGTAAAATGAACGTTGCTCCAGAAAGCATTTACCATGCTACTGCCTGCTGGCTGGAGAGAGGTGGTTCTGTTGTGAAACCAACCCTCCTTGTGAACCCAAAGGAACTGGCTGCCAGTCTGAAAGGGAAATAGCCAGGGATGAATTCCTGGGTTGATGTTTTTAAAGAATCGTGAATACACACTTAGGTAACTTTCGTCCAGGGTGGAGAGGACAAATAAATGCAGGCCAAGTTCTAATGATAAGAAGAACAGAGATGGAATATGGACAGAATTACCAGGAGAAACAGCAACTGAGGGCCTCCAGAGTTTCAAAACTGGCTTTTTGCCTTCTCCCCCTTTTTTTTGAAATATGCTTTGAAGCCACTTTGTTTTTCCTGTCTATGTTATCTGGAGCCTGAGAAAGGAGCTGCTGTTCCTCTCATGTTGGTTGAGTCTGGTCTTAACCAGTCTCTTTTAGTGGTGACCCAAAGGATGTTCAGAGATTCTTGCTTTTATGTGTTCTTTCTGGTTAGATTTTGAGTTATTTCTCAGTGGCCCCCAGTCAGGCTGGCTGGAGACCGATGGCTGCAGTCTCTGACTTAAAGCCTAAACTGTCTTTGTGGTTTGCAAAGATGATAACTTACACTTTCAAAACAAAACAAAACAAAACAAAAACCCCTTCTGCATCTTCCCTCTTGTGCCCATAGAAGGAGATTTAGCTTATTCATTTAGAGAGAAATAGGCCCCTGACATTCTTCAAAACTTTAACTCAGTCATGTAATCTTTCTGGGTATAGATGGCCAATCCAGCTTTATTTTTGCCTGTGAGATGTCAAGTTCATTTAAAAGTTGGTTGATAGGTGATCAAAGCATTGCTAAATTCTTAATTGTTAAGGCAATGCCTTGCTTTAGGATTTGTATCCCTTTTCAGAAAAGATAATGTTCATATAAAAATCTGTTTATTGGAATTTGAGAATCCAAAGAGTTCAAGTTATTCCACGATCATTTCTCCAAATAACTTTGTGGTGAACACCTCTGACTTGGCAATGCACAGAAATGGTAAGCATTCATATTGGGAGAGACAAGCCATGTTTTAGATTTGAATCATAAGTATACCAAACAGGCCACAACCATACACAAGTGACATGTTTGGGAGCCTAGCCACAGTGGCATGTACTGCTAAGATGCTGTGCTTCACAGGCTGGGACTACATGGGAGACTTGGTTCAAGTCTCAGTCCAACCTAAAGGCCAGGTATGGTGGGGTACACCTGTAATCCTGATAACTTAGAAGCCTGAGATAGGAGAATTGTGAGCTTGAGACTGGCTTGGGCAACATATTGAGACCCTGCTTAAAAAGGGGTCAGGCCTAGGTGTGTCTGTAGTCCCAGCTGGTAGACTGAGGCAGGAGCATTATGTCACAGCAAGATCTTGTCTTTAAAAAAAATTAAAAAGCATGTATTTGCAAGTTTAAATGTATTTGTAATTGATTTGCATATCTATGAGATTTATCAAATATTCTAGTGCTTACAGTTTGAAAGAAACTGTGTTTATGGAGATTCAGAAATTTATTTAATAGAATCTGTATCTTGAAACATGCTCAGTCTAGTCAGGGAGGATAGGTATACACAGCTAAGAGGATAACTTACCGAACAGCTCAAGATGTTACCAGAGTGGCAAATGATGGTATTGACAAATGAGAGAGGAATTTAAGAATGAGAATGCTTATCGAAGGCAACAGGTGGAACAGATTATGGAACAGTATACCACAACAGAATGAAAAATGTTATTGCCAATCTAATATAGGCCTCCCCATAGACTAGTATCCCATTTGGCCAAATCCCAACCTTGTTCAAATCCCAACCTTAGTGGCTTGAAAAACACTCTGGGTGCACGTGTGTGCATGCCCCAAATCCTGACAGGATGGAGAAAAGGAGAAGGGATTATGGTATAACCACACCCATGGGGGGTGCTTTCTCCCTCTCTTTTTCTCTCCCCCTCTCTTTGTATCTCTCTCATGAATGCATGTACCCTCTGAAAACTAAAAAAGGAAAAAAACAGTAGAATGAATATCAAATGTATACAGCATAATATAATGTTCAGTGTTGATGATGAACATGTTTATATCTTTGATTTGATTCTTACATACTATAGGCATGCTTTGGAAAACCATACTACACGCCACAAAGATATACAGCAGTTAAATGTAAACCAGAAATTATAATTATTTATTTATTTATTTTATATCTTGAATTATATACATCTCTTTGCTTGTAAGTTGAATTTACCCAACTTGAATACACTTCACAACAGTCCAGTTGAGGATACAAAACACATCATCAACAGATAATAACCCCTTTCTGTGGTAACATTTTTTGAAATGTTGTTAGAATAGATAAAATTTCAACTGGACATGTGAAACATGAGCAGTGTGTGGATTAATGCACCAGCAAGCACAAGTTGTATTGTGTAAGACCCTGAGCTAGTCTGGAGAAGGGGGTCAGAGTGTTACTACAGCCTTGTTCTGAAGTAGGGGGTTACCCGTGAGCATTTGGGACAGGTGTGGAGTATATGAAGCAGGTGCTGGTGAGCGCAATGAAATGAGGTTGCAATAACCTTATAGTGCTATCCACACTGAATTTCCAAAGGAGCACCTGTTTAAAGATTCCCTATTTAAGAATTTTCTAAGGTTAATACATCCCTGTAGACAATTTTCTCAACTGGGAATAGTGACAGGACAAAACTTGAGGACCTTGATTGATCAGAAGGGTTATCTTGGTAGCTTTATTTACTGTTTGTTCATGCTTTCAAATTGGAATGATAGAGAGACCTTAGCATAGAGTCACTGGGGAATTTGGGGACCTGTGGAATAGCCTGTGGCTGTTATTAGGGACAGGTCTGTCAAACACTGCTGAAGGATGTCTCCGGAAACTCTACTGGGAAATCGTAGATGTTGCTCTGTCTTGTTGGACAGAGTTTGCCTAAATCTTAAATAGAAATTGTTGATGTTTGCATCAATCATTTCCTCTTAATTACTCTACAGATGTCTCTTCTGAGGGCTCCTGCTCATGTGGAATGGGCTTATTCTCAGAAGGGGAAGAAGACAGTCAACTTCCCCATGTCTATGGAATGTTCCAGCCCAATTAGAAAGAGATAATTGTACAATAAACTACATAGGAATTGGGGGAAAATATTGGCCCAGACATTTAGGACCTAGATAATACTTGTTTATGTTTGGCACCACCACCTTTCCATAATCTAAAATCAACAGGGATAGTTGTTTAAAGCAGCTAAAATGAAAAATAATGTAGGCGTTTATGCCTTCAAGAAGTAGCCCCCTTACAATATATTTTTATACTAATTTCACTGATTAAAAAGGTGTTTTTCATAAACAGTATTTTTAGCAATATTTATAAATTTAAGCTATGCCTTAGCATATTTACATGAAATTCTAGAAGAAGTAAAACTAATGGAAGACGATAGTAATCAAATTGGTAGTTACTTGGGGCTCAGTTGACTGGGAAGGGGCACGAGGGAACTGTCTTTAGTGAAAATGCTTTCTGTGTGATAGAGGTGTGGGTTACAATGGGTAGCTCTCAAAACTGACCTTCTACTATTAAGATCTGCATATTTATGTTGATAATACCTCAATCAAGAAAAAATTTAGGCCCGCAATAGCATACACTATACACTGCTGCTTGGCAGGCTGAGGCCACATAAGAGGCCTGGTTTCAATTCCTAGGTCACCCTAAAAACTAGGGCATGGTGGTATGTGCCTGTAGTCCCAGCTACCCAGGAGGCTAAAGCAGAAGAATTGCAACAGAGTGAGACCCTCTAAAATACCACACACACATGCTATTTTAAAAAATTATCTTAAAACGTTTCCAGTGCTTTAAATTTTTTTCAAAACACCTTCCCCATGGGCAAGCTGGTGGCTTGGTGGTTAAGGCTGCTGGATCCTACATGGCTGACAGTGGAATTTGAGTCCCAGACCTGGTGGCTTGAGGAACATGCCGGGTGCATGTATGTGTATCCAAAATCCTGAGAGGAGAATGGAGGAGAAGGGATGGCAGTGTGGTCATCCCCCTCCAGACGGGTGTTTTCTCACTCTCCGCCCCCCTTTCTCTCTCTGGCAAGCACATGCACCCTATAGCAAAACTAGAAAACAAAACAAAATACCAAAATACCTTCTCCCACCTTTCACTGGTAGGAGATAAGGGCAATAATTGAAATTCTCATTTAATTATTTCTGATAAACTTTTGAGGAAAGTTGTAGGACTATTAAGGTGTGATTCTTTCCTCAGAGTTTGATACATCAACTTTCTTTTCTTTTTTTATTTTTAAAGAGACATTTTTGGTATAGGATATGTGTGCTCACCAGAGAGACAGAAAGAAAGAAATCACCCCTTGGGGGGGATGGCCACACCACATTCCCTCTTCTCCATTCTCCTCTTTGGATCTTGGGTATGCACGTACACGCGCCTGTTGTGAGTTTTTAAGCTACCGGGTATGGGACTCATACTGCAGCTGACTACGTGCGAGTCCAGCAACATAGCCATTATACCATCTGCTGGTCCCAATATATCAGCCTTCTTTGAGGAAAAGAATAATAAAATGGCTCTCAAGATAATAATACCAGCGTCATTGGCCTGTGTGCCTCTCACATCCTCATACTTCCCTCCAACCCTCCCCTCCAGTGTGCTTCTGACTGGGGTTTGGGGAACAAAGCGTCTGTTGGGTAAAAAAAAAATTCTCTTAAATTTTGTCCTGCTACTTGGAGTCTCGAACTTTAAACTAGGTAGATTGGATGTTTCCCTTCTCTGTTATTGCCTGGTAAAACTTTAACGGTGATAAATAGAAACTGTTCTGAAGAATTAGATACTCCTAGGCAGCACGTCATCTTCATTCACATGCATTCTCTCTAGTGCCTTACTAATGCAGATGATGTTTGCAAGGTTGGATGGGAGTGCCGGTAGTTTCTCCAACTTCCCACAGGTCTAAGATGTAGAAACTAGGCCCTGAAACCCCTTAGATGCTGTTGATTGTAGAAGCATGGAAATTGCAGGGTACTCAGATCCAAACTGTTTGTTTTACTCCATCTTTCTCAAATACTACCAGGTATAAGCTGCCTTGCTCCTTAGCTCTGGGCTAAAGGCAAGGGGTGTTTGTTCATGGGCACAGCTGTGGATTCTAGAGCTGACTAGGTTGGTCACAGAGGAACACAGGCGGGCTTCGTTCTCAGCTTAGCGCCTCTGACTGCAAAGGGCTGTTTATGAGTGTGCGTGTTGGGAGGAGAAGATATCTGCCACCTTTTATTGCTTTCTTGAAGCACAAATTGTAAGCCCTTGGTGACATCTATAGTTCCTACTTTACTGTGAAGGGATGCGTTTCTCTCTCTCTTTAAATACAGAAGCATAAACATAAGCAACCTTGATTTTTAAGCTCATGATGTACAAGCTTTATATGTTTCTGTCTTTTGTTGCAGAAGCTTCTTGGGAAGGAGAACAGGGTCTGTTTTGTTCACCTTTGAATGTCTTGAGGTCCTGAAGCAGTGCAAGAAGAGTGCTCATTAAATACTGGTGGAGGGACCAGCAGTTGGCGTAATAGCTATGTCGCTGGACTCCCATGTAGTCAACTGTGGTTCGAGTCCCAGAACCCATAGGTCACTCCTCTTAAACTCATGCCAGGCACCTGTGCATGCATGCCCAAGATCCCGAGAGGAGAATGGAGGAGAAGGGATTGTGACACTGATACAGGCATCTGGGGGTGTGGCGAGGTGAAGATAGCCCTGTTTTCCCAGAAGGCAGCCTGCTGATCCTACATACTGGGAGTGCTTGCTTTGGGGATCTCAGGCTGGAGCTGCCTATTATTAGAAATACCCTGGGGGGTGATTTCTTGCTCTCTGTATCTCTCTGTCTTTCTGGCGATTGCATGTACACTATAGCAAAAAACTGTCCAAAATAAAAACTGGTAGAATTGGTGGAACTGGGAGGACTGCACAGATCTGGGTGTGGCAGTGCCTGATTAAGGACAGTGACCAATACAGAGTTTCTTGGTCCCTTTTGCTCCTCACAGGAAGGAAAAATTATTTTGTGGTCGAATCTGGCTTTTATAGGCGCTCATGAAGGAGTTTCCCCAATGATTTCCATTTCTTTGTTTCTTTTCGTTCATTTATTCATTCAGTGAGTGAGGTGCTGTGCTTTACTCTAAAATGAATGAATGAATAGGGACCAGCAGATGATGTAATGGCTACGTCACTGGATTCCCACATAGTTGACAGCGGTTTGAGTCCTAGACCCGGTGGCTTAAACTCACATTGGGTGCGTGTGCGTGTGCGTGCGTGCCCAGGATCCCGAGAGGAGAATGGAGGAAAAGGGCTTGCAGCATGGCCATCCTCCCTTGGGGGTGATTTCTCACTTTCTATCTCTGTCTGTCTCTGTCCTTTTGGTGAGCTCACACACCCTATAGCAAAAACCTCTCCAAAAAACAAAAGGAATGAATGAATGTAATCACTCTTGGCTTCAATGTCCTCATCTTTATGCAGAAAATTGAGCTAGAATATCTCTGAAGAGGGATAGTGTGAAGGTGAGGATCATTTTTTTCATATCTCCAGCCTCGATCTCGACCCCAAAGCAGCAGGCTATAGGAAGAAATAGTGCTAAACAGCTCTCATTTGTACTGAGGCCAGATACCACCCCCTGTCCCCATGGAGGGCTCCAGCTCACAGAGAAGTGAGCCTCTGCCCATGGCGCCTGTGATGGGGAGTGTGCCCGCCTCCAGACGAGGAGCAGTGGTTTTATTGTCTGTCCTTGCACACACTGCATGGTTAATGATAGATCCCTGCATTTCCCCGTAGGCCACTCCTCTCAGACTGTGCTCTGACACTGATACAGGCATCTGGGGGTGTGGCGAGGTGAAGATACCCCTGTTTTCCCAGCAGGCAGCCTGCTGATCCTGCACACTGGGAGTGCTTCCTTCGGGGATCTTGGACTGGAGCTGCTTATTATTAGAAACAGAAACGTTTCAGACATCATCCAACACAAGGGAATGGAATTGGCCCAGCCGTCCTATGCTATCGGGGATTATGCCAGGGACTGCTCATTTGTGGTTTGTGCCCTTGGTTTTTCCCCTCCTGCCTTGTGATTCCTGGGAGAAAGAAGGCCATTTTATGGTTCCTTATTCAGGACTAGCACAAAGGACCAAATTCTGTATCTATTGGTATTCAGGCTCGTGGTGAATTTTTCTAATCATTTTAATCCTATAAAAAGCTCCTTGAAAGAATAATACACATCAGTTAAGTTGGCATAGAAACATGGAATGCTTTCAGCGGAAATGTTGTCAAATGCCATGGTTTGGTATTGAACGGTCATTGGGATGGTTGTGTATGGATGCCGTTGTCTGGATTCTTTCCCAAAGAAAGAATGTAAATGTGGTGATGTAATGTAATCGCCACTCTGCAAGTCTGTATCTAGGAGTTCCCGAACAAACTCTCTAAACATGTGACTCTGGTCATCTCTGTTCAACGGACTCCATCAGCTCCTTGCTTTCTGGAATGTCTCACACATACCCTCCCCTTAAAACTGTTGTTTCTACCCTTAAAGGCCTACCTTAATTTTGATTTATTTTTTTCACATGACCTTTCTTTAGCATCACAGATCTCAGTGAGCTCAACTTTGTATAACAAGTTTGATTTGTGCCTGCCAGAGTATTTTCTCATTTATTTTCCTTGCATTGCCAGTTTTTAGTCATACCTTTCTACCTTGGTAGATTGTCAACCTCTTGAGGAAAAATAAGGGCATGTCCTCTACAGTTCTCTATCCCTAAACTCTAGTGTAACATCATAGTGCATACACCTCTAACATGGGTCAAGGTCTTGCCTCAACACAACAACTGTGAAGTGTGTTAATTATCCCCATTATACAGATGGGAAAAGTGGGGTTCTTTTTGGTAGGAAACATTTGAATAAGGTAACACAACTGTGTGGTTTCAGATTAGGATTTGAACTGGACTTTTGACTCTAATTACTTTTTGTTCAAATTATTTTCACTTTTACATTACATGTATTGATTTGGGTTGTTAATACATACAATTAGTAAAAAACAAAACAAAAACAAAGGTTCTGACTCTCTATTATACCATACCATACTGGTAACTTATTATTTGATTGTTCTTAAAATGACCTTCTTTTCCTCCAAGAAGGCAACTCACTCTTCTGACTTCTGTTTTGTTAGTGGTTCCATCACAAAGATCTTGGGACAACTATTTTACCTTTCTCTCACCCATCCTAATTAATTGATTGCTCAAGGCCAGCTCATACCTCAAAGGGCTTCAAGACTGAATCTGCCTTGTCCATTCTGTCTACTCCCCTGAACCCAGTCTTCACTCTCTACCCAGATGACTGCAGTCTTGCTATCCTCTCTAACTCCCTTCACCCCCTTCCAGTTTATCCTAGGGTGATTTGGAACCCTTCAGAAACCCACAAGAAGTTCTTCTATCTTCTGATTAAGTTTTAATCCCGTGCATCCTTGACTGTTTTCATTAGGTCTGTGTAGTTACTTTTGCTATTCTGGGGAAACCAGTCTCAGTTTTTAAATAATGGTTTTAAATGCATAAAATAACGCATAGGATTACAAAGGGAGCCACTTATATTGAAGTAGTTATAAAACTATCTTAAAAGCAAATTTTGAGGGACAAGCAGGTGGTGTAATGGTTATATCACTGGACTCCCACATAGTCAACCATGGTTCAAGTCCTGGACCTGGTGACTTAAACCTCATGTGGGATGCATGTGTGTGCGTGCCCAAAATCCCAAGAGGAGAATGAAGGAGAAGGGATTGTGGTATGGCCATTGCCCCCTGGGGGGTGATTTCTTTCTCTCTCTCTCTCTGTCTCTCTGGTGAGTGCACAGGCCCTATAGCAAAAATCTTTCTCGCAAAAAAAAAGCAAATTTTGATATATTAGATTGTTAGGAAAGTCATGATGTATTTTTTTTCTCTATGCAAAAAATGTGTCATGACTTTCCCGACAACCCAACAGTAATCTGTTTCCTTATTAACACATTAAACAACAAAGGTCTCCCAGCCTGTGTAGTAACTACAACCATTTTAAAATAATGATGAGCACAGATGGAATTTTGAGATGCCCACAACTTCTGTGATATGATATGCAAAGATCTGTGATTTGGTTAGTAACGAGTCACAGGTCTTTCTTATAGGTCTTTACCTATTGTATATTTGTAATCAAATGAAATGCCAACTTTTAGTTAGAGGCTAATGAAAATGAAGTGTTAACATTTTGTTCATTTGCATTTATAGACCCGAGGTTAGCCCTCCTTCCTTAGTTTGCATCTCAAGACTCTATGTGGTCTTTACAGGGAAACTCTGGGAGACATTGGCATAGGCAAATACTTCTTAAGTAAGACCCCCAAAGCACAGGCAATAATCTCTAAAATAGACAAGTGGGACTATATCAGACTAAGTAGTTTCTGCACAGCAAAGGACACAGTAACAAGTGTGAATCAACAACCCTCAGAATGGGAGAATATTTTTGTAAAATATGCCTCAGACAAGGGACTGATAACCATAATACACAGGGAATTCAAGCACCTTACACACAAAAAAAGTGATTAACCCAATTAAAGGATGGAAAAATGAGCTGAACAAAAATCTCTCTAAGGAAGACATACGAACAGCCAAAAAGCATATGAGGAAATGCTCAACATTCCTCATCATAAGGGAGATGTAGATTAAAACTACAATGAGATACCACCTAACCTGTCAGAATGGTAAAGATTAAAAATATAAAAAGTGATAAGTGTTGGCAGGGATGTGGTGAAAAAGGAACTCTCCTACACTGTTGGTGGGAATGTAAACTGGTTCAGTCACTGTGAAGAACAATATGGAGGTTGCTCAAAGATCTACAAATAGAACTACCATTTGATCCAGCAATCCCACTTCTGGGTATCTACCCAAAGGACAGGAGAATGCTCGATTGGAAAAGTGCTTGCACAGCAATGTTTATTGCAGCATTATTCACAATCCCTAAGACATGAAACCAACCCACATGTCCACAAACTGATGAATGAATTGAAAAAGTGTGGCATATATACTCTATGGAATACTATTCAGTCATAAAGAACAACAAGACCCTGGCATTTGATAGAAAGTGGTCAGATATGGAGGATCTATTTCTGAGTGAAGTAAGCCAGGATATGAAAGAAAGATATTGTATGTATCCATTTAATATATACCAACTACCCACACTTTATGGTAGAGATTGAAGTATTGGAGGGCATAAAAGCAGTGAAAATAGTTAGTGATAATGAAGACAGTATGGAACGAGGTGGAAGAAGAGAAGAGTATGGAGAAGGATAGCAAGAGAACAAATAGGCATGATATTAGTGGGACACAGAAATGGGTTATTACCTGTTGATGATGACATGTATAGTATTCTCTTTTTTAAAAAGGAATTATTTAATTTTATTTATTCATTTATTATCACTTTTTTAATTTGATCAGAGTGAGACGCAGAGGGAGAGAGAGAGAGAGAGAGAGAGAGAGAGAGAGAGAGAGAGAGGGAAAGTGCGAAAGCAAGCCATCAGGTCCAGGACTCAAACTGTGCTTGGTTATGTGGGAGTGTCCAGTGCCTTAACCTCCACACTACCTGTTGGTCCCCCATGTATAGTATTCTCAACTGGACTGGTCTGAGAAGTATATCATGTTGGATAAAGTCTTTTTATAATCAAAATGATAAATATTGAATGTTTAAAAAAATTGGAATAGTAATAATCTGGAAAAAAATAACGAAAAGCTATTTGAGGATTATGGGGATTTTAATGTCTCTATATTGACTGATATACATGATATTCCTTCTGGAAAAAGAAATGTAATACACTATAAAGTTATATGTGATTCAATGTAATATAAAGAAGATTATGATAATAAATTTTAAAAAGAACTAAAATTAAAAAAAAGAAAGAAGAAAAAAAAAGACTCTATGTGGTCTACTTTCTAGTTCCCTGTTACCTTTTAGGCTTTGGGTCTATCCGCTCTTCCTGTGTGGGGCTCTGCACTCTGGACCATACAGAAGGACACGAAACTGGGAACCATAATGTCTAACCTGACCCTTGCGTCTTTGTTCTGTTTTCATCTGTACAGGTAGAAGAAGGATGGTGGGAAGGTGTTCTCAATGGGAAGACTGGAATGTTTCCTTCCAACTTCATCAAGGAGCTGTCAGGGGAATCAGATGAGCTTGGCATTTCCCAGGATGAACAACTGTCCAAGTCAAGTAAGACAGTCCATCCCACCAAGCAGGAAAGGGGCGGGGGACCATCAGGCTCTGTTCCAGCCTCTTTTCTGTTCTGTATCCTATGCTGAGAGGCTGTGACAAAAGCTCCAGAGTGTCTTCTTGGTTGTACTGCCTTACCCCTCTGTGCTTTAGTAAGTGTATCATATGAAAGTGTGACCTACAACCACACATTCTGTGCATCTCTGGCTAGGTGCCTGCCAGCCCTCCTGCCATGGTAATACTGTCTCATGGGTGACCCATGTTGCTGTGCCTCCATATACTTCTAAAGTGTCACTAATTGTAAGTTCATAATTATTTTTAAAATGAACCAAATGATATTGCCAGTATTTCTCAGCATCCCTTGAGGAACTTGGAAAAGGATGTTTAAAAAAAAAAAAAAACATTCATTAGTGGAGAGAAGGGCTGTGGACAAGATGAGTGCATGCCAATTCCCTCGAGTATATGACAAGACAACTGAGAACCCAGGCCCTACCTTGGGTGAGCATGTGTGTCCTTCTGTGATGGTGAGAACAAACTTCAGGTCTTTCTTTCTCCAGGGCCTGAAGGTCTCCCTCCAGCTTCTCTGCTGCCCTTTCCAGCTCACGGAGCAAAAGGTCAGGACCGGGAGGCTTTGTTCTCCCAGTCGCTAGCCCAACTTCCCATATGGGCGTCTGTGTATCTCTTGTGCCGTCTTGAGCCAAGGTCATGGGCGTGAATGTTGTAGGAGACTCAACTGTGTCATGGTGGTGTGACACTGTGTAGGGTTGCAGACTTTCCTTTCTGACAAGAGGAGGACAGCTCAGTCCTGCCAGAATAATTCCTGAAAGTCTCCTTTCCTGCAAAAATCTGACTTGAGTGGCTTTCTCACATTAGCTTGTATCTCTTTTATTTAACCAGTAACATGATTGGACAACTGCTGATTTGGAGGTAAAGCCATTTCCGGACAAATGCACCGGTGACCTCTTACCCTTAGTGTGTCAGCAGCTCTGGCTATGCAACTTGGTGTATATAGAAACAGCACACTGGCTGGTTGGCTCTGTGGCTTCCCCAGAGCTCCTGCTCTCCACTGCCAAACCTGGGACCCTCCCACCCCTGAGCCCCATTCCTAGAGTCTGTGATAGGAAGGGCTGGAGGGGATTTTGGAGCAAATGAGGTGCTTGGATTCTCTACTAATATGGCGCAGCTAGTGAATATGGCCAAGAGAAGAGGTGTCTTTAATCCCATGATAGTGTGAGCTGCTGTTCCTCTTGAAGTCAGTATTAGTCCATATTAGAATTTTAGCTGCTCTGGTGTCTTCTTTTGAACACAAGAATAGAACTGTACATGATAGTTAGGTCCTATAATAGTGATATTATACAGGGGCCAGCAAGGGGCCTGGTGCTTGAGGCACTGAACTCCCACATGGCCAACCATGGTTCAAGTTCCAGACCTGGAAGCTTGAAACTCATGCCCGTTGCATGTGTATGTGTGCCCAAAATCCCAAGGGGAAAATGGAGGAGAAGGGATTGCAGTGTGGCTATCTCCCCTGGATGGGACTTTCTCGTGTTCTCTCTCTAGTAAGCACACATGGCCTATAGCAAAAATCTCTCTCTTTTAAAAATAATAATAGCAACATTGTACAATACATCAGGGACATTGAAAGTAAGTGGGCTCTTTTGGAGGGAGGACCAAATCCGGTCGTAACATTATTTCTATAAGGAATTGCATTATGAGTTCCCATAGCAATTCTTTATATAAACCACCTCATTTATAGAAGGCCCTCAATAAATGGTAGCTATCATCATTAATCAGGATAAACTGTTGGGACATAACCAGTTAGTGTCAGCAGCACAGAGGCTGATACCATGTTCACCGAAGCATCATGTCTGCATTTGCAAATCACTTCGGGATTCCTCTGTTGATACAGAGAAAAAGATCTGGGGAGGTACTGGAAAACCTCTCTGGGAGAATGTTGACATCTTGGTGTTTTAGCTCTGTTCTCAGAGCCAGAATGTCAGAAAAGTCATGTGTCTTGTAGTTTTGGGCTTTATACACACACAGACACACATGCACACACACACACACACACATAGATAAATTTTTATATTTTAATTTCTTTTCTACATTCAGTCATAAACATCACTTAGCTTGTAAAATGAATGTTCCAGCATGAATACATTTCTCGCCAGTCCAGTTGGGGATACTGTACACTTACATTATCATCAAGAGAGAATAATCTATTTTTATGTCAATGATAGAGACTGCTGACCCTGCCTGACCCCTCAGTTCAAAGTGCATGGTGCTGGATTTCTGGGTGCCGGAATAGTAGGAGACTGGGTCGAATGGTCTTCCCAATTTTTCAGCCTTCCTTCAACTGCTCAGAAAGGGCAATTTCTTTTCTAGAGACTGCCCCACAGCCCCCAATTCTCAATCAACTAAAAGCCTTCTATTCCAGGACCAGGAGAGCCCAACAGTCAGGTTTAGTTGCCATAGAATCTGTCCATTGTTGAGGGAGTTTTGAGGTCCCTGGAGAGGCATGGTCTCCCAACAAAGATAGATACTTCTGATATAAACTACATGTCTTTCATAATCTTCCTATAGGTACAGTTAAGGAAAAAGGGCCCAGCTCTACATCTGTCTAATCCATCTCTCCAGCCTTCTTTGTCTCCTTTCTCTTTCTGTTCTTCATTCATCCAGTCTTTATTGAGGCCCCTGTTGTTACGAAGGCACAGTTCAAAGCATTGAAGATACAGAGACAAATCAGATAGAGTCTTTGCTTCCAACGAGCTCACAGTGTGGAAAGGGGGGCATGCAAATCATCACAAGTCCAGGAAGTGCCCGGATGCTCTGCTAGCAGCATGTCTGAGGAAGAGTGGGAATACAGAGTCAGAGAGGCCATTCCCATAGGGCTGTGGGGGCAGTAGTGGTCATTAAGGGATTTATAGAGGAGCAGATGTCAGAATAATGTACCTATAGCTTGCTCAATTGAAATAATCCTTTGACAGAGAGAAATAGCATCTCTCAGTGTTCTGACAGGATTTTCAGTAGCTGTTTACATGCAGGTTTTACTTCAGCATGTGACTGTGAAAATTTACATAATCAGATCAGATCAGATGCAGAAATTATATATACTGGTAGGATTTGTCTAAGTAGAACCTTTGGTTTTAAATTGACTCTACCCCCAGAGAATGGTGTCAGTAGATTTGATGTGCTTTTTAAATTTTTTTATATCCCGTGAATCTATAATTTCAAAACTTTTAGTTTTGAAAATTATATTTTAGTTGTAAAATAATTACAGAGTCACAGGATACAAAATAAGCACAAAAGTGTATAGAGAGAGTCCATGTACCCCTCACCCAGTCTCCCTCACTGATAATCTTCTATAATTATAGTAAATGCATATATACTTTTGTCAAAAAGCTGAAAAAGATGAAATGTCGAAAATGTACCAAAGACATCCAACTTTATACTTTGGTGTGAGCTAAAATGTACTTAGTCATGGTCTTTGTTAGGTCAGCCCACTCTTTATAAATTACAGTTAGTTTTTCTCCAAGATTGTTTAATTAATTTATGGCTCTGAAAGTAAGTTAAATTTCTAATGTTTGTACCATACTGGTAATTTTTAGAGATCATAATGACATCATATAAAAAATCTCTTAATTTACATGATACCAGATATTAGGGTGAGGGTTTTCTTAAGGCAGATGAAATCTGTATCCTGGTACATATGAAGAGAATCTATGTACAGTGAATCCTTGTACATCTCTTTGTTTCTAATGCCTGTGTGCACATGCACAGATGCACACGCATCCCTGCCTCTGTATGTGTACAGATTTATTTAGTATTTTTCCTCTTCACATTTCTACTTCCAGAAAGTATTTGAGGTAGTTATTGAGTTAACTTTTGTATACCCGTGGATGAATGTGATAGAAGAATCATAGGCATTATATTTATAAGGAAGTGTGCCAAGACTGCTTGACACATGGTAAGTGTTTAACACATGCTTGTTGAATTCTTTATTACTTGAAGGAGGCATTTTAATCTTTGAATGACAGATGAAAATTGCTTGAACTTGCTTTTCTCTTACTCTGATATACATATGGTGGTCAGTAAGGAAAATCTCTAAACCTTCTTAGATCTTAGTTCAGGATAATCTGATTTATCAAGGAAAGAGTTACAACAATGGTGTTGGTTGATATTTGGTTTAAACATTTTATTTCAGGGAAAAAAATTCATGGGTATGTAACAGCAAAACCTTGCTGCATATTTAAATTTAAAAACATCCTTACCATTCACAGAACTTACAAAATCTTAAAGGCAGATTTTTTTTTTCTTTTTTGGAGAGATTTTCACTATAGGGCGCGTGCGCTCGCCAGACAGACAGAGACATAGAGACAGAAAGCGAGAAATCACCCCCCAGGGGGGATGGCCACGCCGCAATCCCTTCTCCTCCATTCTCCTCTCGGGATCTTGGGCACGCACGCACACGCGCCCGGTATGAGTTTTAAACCACTGGGTTCGGGACGCAAACCGCAGTCGACTACGTGGGAGTCCAGCGACATAGCCATTACGCTAACTGCTAGTTCCAAGGCAGTTTTTTTAACAAAAGATTTTTATAAACTTTTTAATCATAGACAATTTCTATCATATGGAAAGTAAGAATAGGTCCAGATGGTGGCACAGTGGTGAAACATGATATTCCCTGAGGCTGACCCCCCGAGAGAAGATTCCAGGTTTGTGTCTGAAGACATCCCTGAGTATGCCAGGCATGTGAGTGCACAGGATCCACGGTTTACTGAGGGTGGATCATAGGCATCAAGACCTTGTTTGGGTTGCTATCACTCTGTCTCTATTTCACTCATGGAAGTAATTTTTAAAATAAAACTTAAAAAAATAATAAGAATAGTATAATGCGCCCCCTAGGTATCCATCATCCATCTTCAGAAATTATCAACCTGTGGCCAATTTGTTAAAATTATAGCCCTACTGGGGCCAGCTGGTGGCACGGTGGTTGGCACAGTGGGATCCCATATGGCCCACAGTGCACTTTGGATCCTAGACCTGGTGGCTCGAGAAACATACCAGGTGCATGCACTAGTGTGTGCAAAATCCTGAAAAGAGGGAGAGAGAGAGGAGGAAGGATTGTAATATAACCATCCCCCTAGGGGGTGCTTTCTCTTTCTCTCTCTCTCTGTCTCTCTCTCTCTCTCGTGCTAGTGCGTGTGCCCTTTGGAAATTTAAAAAAAAAAAAAAGAAAAGAAAAAATTTATAACCCTACTCACTTCTCTCCCATATTCTTTTTTTATTCTGTTTTTTTTTTTTTTTTGGAGAGGTTTTTGTTATAGGGCGCGTGCACTCGTGAGACAGACAGAGAGAGACATAGAGACAGAAAGCGAGAAATCACCCCCCGGGGGGATGGTCATGCCACAATCCCCTCTTCTCCATTCTCCTCTCGGGATCTTGGGCACGCACACACGCACCCGGCATGAGTTTTAAGCTACCGGGTCCGGGACGCGAACCTCAGTCGACTACATGGGAGTCCAGCAACATAGCCATTACGCTAACTGCTGGTTCCCTCTCCCATATTCTTGAAGCAAACTCCAGATACTGTATCATTTTTTTTTTAGAGTTTTTTTGCTATAGGGCATGTGTGCTCACCAGAAAGACAGAGAGAGATAGAGATAGAAAGTGAGAAATCACCCCCCAGGGGGGATGACCACACCGCAATCTCTTCTCCTCCATTCTCCTCTTGGGATCTTGGGCACGCACGCACACATGCCTGGTGTGAGTTTAAGCCGCCAGGTGCAGGACTCGAACCATGGTCGGCTACATGGGAGTCCAGCGACATAGCCATTACGCTAACTGCTGGTCCCCAAATACTGTATCATTTTATTCATAAATACTTTAATATGTATGAGTAAAAGGGTGTCTTACAATACCATTATCACAGACAAATGTTCACATAATACCTGATCAGTATTTACTTTCTCCTAAGAGTGTTCTTTTTGGGGGAATACAATTTATTAGTTTGAATTTGGATCCAAATAAGATGTATACATTATAATTAGTTAATAACTCTCCAGTCTCTTGATAGATTTTTTCCTTCATGTCCTTTTTTGCCTTGCAATTTTTTGCTGAAGGCCCATTTGTACATTAGTTTCCCATAGTCTGGCTTTTGCTGATTTAATCTCTGTTGTATCATTTTATTTGTATTCTTATAAATTGATAATTAGATCTAGGTTCATGAATTGATTCATGTTTGCTATGTGTATATATTTTTGACAAACCTGCCTCCTCAGTGGTGATGAAGGGTCCCCGTGGAGATTCATAATGCCTAGCTGGCTTTTGTTTTGAATATTAATAGCCATTGAGGATTATCACCCAGACCTTGTCACTTGTTAGGGCTTACAAAATAGTATCAGCTAGAAATTTTTAAAGAAAGAACGAAATGGGTTCCCGTGTAGCAGATCAGTAGTCCAAAGCAGTGTTGAATAAATTAGGTTTTCATGAAACAAACCATCCAAGTGGTTGCACTAACAGTGCAGGCAGAATCTTATAATGATAGGATTGGAAAGGAATTTAAAATATTTTGTATTGCCTGAGGGTACACATGTTCCTCAAAGAGAGAGAAAGCACCTCCCTCCCCCGACGAGATTGTGGTCATGTCATAATCCTCTTCCCAGCATTTTTTCTTCCTGTCAAGCTTCTGGACACACACGTGTGCCTGGCACATTTTTTAAGCCATTGAGGCTGGTAGTCAAAGCATGACCAGCCATGTGGAATCCAGCTCACAGTGAACAGCACTTAACTGCTTTCCTACTGGGCCAGCCTGGAAAGGAATTTAAAACAAATTTTATCTGTTTCTTCAATAAGTGAGAGAGAGGGACCAGCAGTTAGTGTAACGGCTATGTCGCTGGACTCCCACGTAGTTGACTGCAGTTCGAGTCCCGGACCCGGCGGCTTAAACTCACGCCGGGCGCATATGCGTGTGTGCCCAAGATCCCGAGAGGAAAATGGAGGAGAAGGGATTGTGGCATGGCCATCCCCCCTGGGGGGTGATTTCTCGCTTTCTGTCTCTCTGTCTCTCTCTGTCTGTCTGGCGAGTGCATGTGCCCTATAGCAAAAACCTCTCAAAAAAAAAAAGTGAGAGAGAGAGTGACAGAAATAGAGGAGTGAGACAGTACCCCCAGCAGAGTCTTGACACTACAATCCACTCCTAGCATCAGCCAGCCTAGGATCATGGGCACACAAGTACCTGGTGTTCTCAGGGAAGTCTCTGGGCACGTAACCATAACTTTCCCAAGTGGCTCAGCCTTGTGGGATATTGTGTCTTACCACTGTGACTCTGTTCAACCTTGGAAAGGAATGTACAGATCATTTAGCCTGGTGTCAGATGAGAACACTGAAACCCAGTGAAATTAAGTGTCTGGCTTATAAATGATGAGGCCAACATGACATGCAAGCCTTCCACACACACTCTGGTGTTGCCTCCTCTAGGTGCACAGTGTACCTTTCACAGAGCATCGGACACATGTCAAACCTGAGTACAAATTATCTTGTTTCTTCTTCTTATCATAGATTATGACTAATTGTCTTTTTGGTTACAATTTTACACATGGAACTATTGACTAAACAATGTAAAATAGGGCTAATTATCAAATGCTATCATCAGATTATCTGGACTTTATAAGATTGATTTGGACTTAGTAGCAGAGAAATTCAGATCTGACTGTTGTCCAATTTCAGTTTCATACATAGTTTGCCTCATATTTAAGATACATGTCTTTTCAGGCTTTTTGACATCTTTTTGATGTTTTTTAATTTCAAGTAATTGTTGTAGAACTAAAAATATTCTTATTAAAAATCTTATAGCTATAGGAACTTTTCCAGTTATTTCCTGTAATCTTCAGAGGGAGAAAGTTTGTATTTTCTGTCTATGACCACTGATAATTGAGTTTCTGATTTTCCTAATTCCTTACATAAAAAGTTAAGGTCCTGATAGTTTAGTGACTTGTCAAACTAAGGGAAAGGTAAAAATGGCCGGTAAACTTTTTTTTTTTTATTCCTGACAGCACATCTATGCACACAAGAGAGAGAAAGAGAGGATAGAGAGAGAAACACTTTTAATAGGATCTCATTACACCACAGTCTCCTTTTCCCGTCTCTCAGGCACAACAGGATCTTGGGCATGCACATGCCCAGTGTTTTCAGGGCAACCTGGGGATCCAAACCTGTCATCAGCCATGTGGCTTCCAGCACTGCAGTTCAGTTTGCAATACCAAGCTGGGCCAAAGATGCCCTTGTAAAATGTATGGCCAACTCCTGCCATGATACAGCAATATCGTGTTTCATTAACTTTAAGAAATGAATTGCTTGGGACCAGCAGATGGCATAATGGTTACATCAGTGGACTTCCACATGGCTAACTACAGTTCAAGTCCCAGACCCAGCCACTTGAAACCCATACTGGGCACTTGGGTGTGCATGCCCAAAATCCCAAGAGGAGAATGGAGGAAAAGGGATTGCAGCTTACCTATCCTCCCTAGGGGATGATTTCTTTCTTTCTGTCTCTCTGTCTCTCCAGCAAGCGCACACAACATACCCTATAGCAAAAATCTCTCTCAGAAAAGAAAGAAGAAAGAGATTGCTCAATGCCCCTTGCCTATAAAAATGAAAGCCAGACTGATAAATTCCACTCTGTGACATCACTAGACTCTTTTTTTCTTTTTAATATTAGGTGATATTTGTTCTGTTTATCATATTGTATTAGCAATGAAGAGCAATTAGCAAATTGATGAAATAGTTTCAGGCAAAATGAGATGTTAGCAAAAGCATATGAATTTTTGTGTTCAAATTATATTCTCCCTTTTTATAGTGTTTGCTGCCTTCAAGTAATAATATTTAATAGTGACAGAACACTATTTACCCCAATAAGATAAATGTCACGCGTCTTCATGACCTTTCTAAGTTCCTGTCTCTTTGCCCTTCAGATAGAATGCCTGTGTGTCCTCCTCCAGACCCAGCCCACATGGCAGATTGCCTTGCTGTTAGTAGGCAGGGAGATTTTGCAGAAAGACTTAATGATTCAGGGGCACTGGGGTGAGCCCTGGTCTACTTCACTTTGTCTCAGGCTTGACCCCAAGGAAAAACACATGGAAGTTTTGTTGTACTTGGCAGAATGTTATTGAAATACTGATTTTTTTAAAAAGTTTGTTATAGGGTGCATGTGTTCACTGAGAGAGACAGAAAGAGAGAGAGAAAGAGCGAGTGAAAGTGAGAAATCAGTGGGGGTGGTCACACCACAGTCTCTTCTCCTCCATTCTCTTCCCAGGATTTTGGGAATGCACACACATGTACTCAGCATGTTCTTCAATCCATCAGGTCCAGGACTCGAACAACTCAGTTGGCTGTGTGGGATCTAGCTGCTTTAATAGCCATGCCACCTGGCTGGCCCAAAAATATTGATTTTTTTTTTCCTGATTGTTTTCTTCTGACACTGAGAGGACTGCTGCTGTTTGATATTACTAGAGTAGTGTTGACTTAATGACTATAAAGTTAAGCAGAATAAAAATTTGCTCAAAATAACTAGCCACTGTGACTTGCTCTACATTTGTTATCAAAGTCCTCAAGTGCTGCAAGTCTAACAAGAACATTAGAAACACTGTTCTCTGGATTAGTCTTACATAACCAGTGATTTGAATGTCTAAGTTTTTACTTTAATTGGATAGAACATACCTGTCAAAAGACAAATTTCAAAACAAAGGTGCCTACCATACCCATAGGACATGAAAGTTGGAAATACTTGACTCCATTTAAGCTGTTGGTCTCATCATTCACAATTCCCTTCACATATTAGGAGTCCAGGGCCCCAAAGATGACACTGTGGTTCCCACTGGATTTTCTGTTTTCATGTAGAGAGTTTCTAAAAAGTGAGACAAGTTATCCTCTCCCCTCTACATTTTGCTCTTTGCTTCTCTGTAAATATAGCCTACCTTTTTATCTCTTGAACTTATTATAAAGCTGTATGACTAGCCTTCAGTTTGAGTATTTTTTCACAAGCCCTAATAGAAGCTATTTCTTAGGTAATTTAGACTATTGAAGGCATTAATTGAATTTGCCTTTAGCAAATCATTTTACCATCATTGGTACTCTCTGGAGGACGTGTGTGTGTGTGTGTGTGTGTGTGTGTGTGTGTGTTGGTGGGTGGGCGTGAGTACACTTAAACTGGGGCAATGTATGTATGTTCTGTGTACTTACTCATGGTTTCAGAGATATTTGGGCTTTGACCATGCATTCAATCTTATGCTGTTGATAACTCCTACTTGTAACAACAACAACAGCAAAGATAATTTGTCATTTGGTACTGGGTGAGTCCTATGTCCTCATGCTTAAGTACAGTCTCATGACTGATAGGACAAAATCTCAATTACAGTGTTTCAAGAAGTAGGGTTTTCACTGCTAAGCAGAAAACCCTTTCCATTGATGTGGAAGCCACTATTCATTTCAAACCTCACTGGTGATCCCCCACCCCAGCATATTAATAAATTTTCTGGCTTAAAGGTACTGAGGATGACAAATCTTTTAAAGAGAAATTTGTGTTCTGTTCAGAATATTGGGGTGATGAGTGTCAGTTTTGATGATATAGGGTTGTGGGGGAGAAGATAAAGAATATGGACCTAAATCTGGATTGTGATGAGGCTCTACTTTCCAAAGAGAAGATTATGATGTACAATCGAGTTGATTAAGGAATCCGGTTAATTGGATTCCCTCTGGTTAATTGAAGTTTTCCTGTTCTTGAGTAACAATGTCAAAATGACTTGCAGGTTTGAACCGGGCATACTCTGCATGCCCATCATTTGCAGAGGCAAGCCCCGATTCTGTGTGCTTGTTGCCATCACAATTGCATGGGGACTTTGGGCTCATTCTGTAACATTCTTAAATTCTGCCTAATGTTCTTTAATTAATTTTGCGGATGAAGCTCTTGCAGTGGATTCATTGAAGGCAAGTTCAGTTAAAGACTCTTCCTCTTCCTTCTTTTGCCATCATTTGCTCCCCCTTTCCCCCTCTCTTGTTTTTCTCTCCCCTTCTCTTCTCTCATTCACTGTCAGGAAAGACTACCTTTGAAGGGACAATTCTGTACCGAGCTGCACCGGGAAAGACGGAGGGCCACAGACGCTATTACAGTGAGTGACCTTAACAGCAGGAGGCAATTGTAAAGATAAGATCTGGGTACTTGTGTTTTTTGATGCAGCTGCCCTTTCCCAAGCTGCTCATGCTTATGCCAAGTGTCTGCGTGAATTTCTCACCCAAGGACATGAACTTATTTGCCTAAGATAAGTGCCATCTCCTTGGTGTGTGCTACAGGAGCATTCTCACTACTAGCCCCTGGCGCTTTCTTGTTTGCTTTGTGCCTCTATCATGTGTGTGACATGTGTGCATGAACCATGCGTGCAGAGAAGGGAACAGGAGCATTTGTCATGGCTTATGTATTTGTACCAGTATCTCTGGGCTTCTGGGAGTGGTGTAAGATTGCTTCCCGCAGAGATGTCGAACTCTCAACGGTTATCGCTTTTTCTGAGTGGGTCATTGGAAACCACTAAACCATTTTGTCATTGTGTGGTTCAAAGAAATAAGAATTTGGCATGGAAGTCCATGCCAGAAATGGTGTTTTGCTTTGCTCATTCAGCCAGTCAGCACACGGCAGACTTCTTTGGCAGAACCGATGTGTAGCCTTTTGCGCTGTGAAATAAGGCTGCCAAAAGTTGAGGGGGAAAGAGATGAATGAGATGCATGAATTGATCTCATGACGCCCTTAGAACAGTTCTCGCCACACGATAAGCACCTTACATGTGTATGCAACATTAAGAATAAATAACACTGGCTCACGGATCTGAACTGATCAGTGCTGGTCGAGTTGGGTAAATTACATAACAGTGGACAGTTGCAGGACTGGTGGAAGCAAATTTGAGGAGACTTTGTTCCTTTTTTTCTCACCTTGAAGGGAAAGCATCCACCTAATGTGCATATACATATATGTGTACATACACATGTGCACAGACGTGATGAAAGAGGAGGTTTAGACATGAACACCAGGATCATGCTTCTCAAACTGCCTGGAGGAACGTCTATTTTTCTTTCCGGCCCACTGTAGACAGTGGTCCCAATGCACGTGACTTTACCACGCATGCAGCGTGCTGTCTGTGCCTCCCTGTGGGCGTCTGGCATCTGGAGAAATCCTTCAGCCACATCCACAAGTCCCATCAGTGCACACTGCTGAAACACTAAAAGCATTTCCAAACAAGCACACTTTCCACACTTACCTTACTGAGTACCGGTAGGGAGCCCTTCCTGAACTGGCCCCCCGTCTACAGTCTGCAAAGATAATTTGTCATTTGGTACTGGGTGAGTCCTATGTCCTCATGCTTAAGTACATTCTTATGACTGATAGGACAAAATCTCAATTACAGTGTTTCAAGAAGTAGGGTTTTCACTGCTAAGCAGAAAACCCTTATTACCTGTGGGTAATACTGCTTAGGAGTGTCACCTGGCCTTCTGAGCATGACATGGAGACATTTTAAAGGATAATGTGTGTGGCCAGCACCAGTAGCTACACGATACAGCATCAAACAGCCATGAAAATGAAAAGTCACCTTGCTTTCCCTCCAAAGAGAAGGACCTAGATTTTGAGTTATTTCATCAATACAGATATTCAGGTATTTAATTTACATACTTGGAAGTGATCAAACTTGGCTGCCAGAATTTCTGGAAGAAAAATCTGCCGTGTGTTTCTTCCCCGGATCATGCTCGTGTGGTTGAATGACTGTGCAACCTCTCCCTGTGCAATGTGAAGAGTATTTCTCACAGTGATTCATGCAAAGTTATTAAGATGAGCCTAGAAGGCAGCAAATTCCTAAAAGCAGAAGCTCAGTGAAATTAGGATAGCAGTGGTTGAAAATATGGTTCTAGCTAATGGGGAATGATAGAATAACCCTTTGAATTCCTTTCTTGGAAGAACTAAAACAGATTTGCCCTAACCCATGTGCCCTGCTGCCTTCTGGTGGTGGTGTTAGTGGCGGTGGTGCTGCGGATGTGGGAGGAGGTGATGGTTTCTTTCCTCTAACTGTTTCTTTATTTCACCCTCAAATGATTCTTTCCAAACCAGAAAAGAATATTCGAGCCATTTATCACATAGAAAGAATCCATACGGCAAAATGAGAACATGTTAAGGGGAAAATGACACAATATTTGGACTCCCAAATTATATCTCCAGCAGGGATATTTCCAGAAACAATGAACAGATAAACACACGAACGGATAGCTAATCCAGGGGGTTCTCCATGTTTGCACACTCAAATCCAGCCCTATGAATTGCGGCCGACCCTCTCGTTGTGGGCTGCTTCTCGTTGTTCTGTCCTCTGTTCTTGCTCACAAATGCTTTTCTTTAGCTAATTAAACTGTACACCGGGGATCGTCCTCCTCCCCCCACCCTTTTGGCTTAAAAACTACCATTTTATGGAAAACAGCAGCAACAACAAATGAAACCATTGCTTTAAGGATTTGATTTTGAAACCTGTTAGCAATTTATAATGACCTTTCTATATTTTGTCTGTTTTCATTTTAACAGTTTCTTCCTGCACTGAGACTTCCTTATTTGAATGACTTCAACATTTTATACCATTATATGTGAGCAATTATTTGGTGTATCATTCTTATGGACTAGGAGGCCACCTTACCTTGGCTAATCGAGAACAAAATTCGATGGCAGTAGTTTCATCCCAAGGGCACCGTTATGGTCAGGACACATGTAGTAAATGTTCAGGAGCAATCCTACACTTCTAGAGGCTTTCAGAGGCAGGTTAAAATGACAGAATTTAGTTTCATAAAACTTCCTTTGGATCCTGCCCTTTGATGGCCTAATTGATGTACTGACCACCAAAGGAAGAAAGTACACCCAGAAATTAACCAGGCACAAATAGGCTCTTCCTTTTAGGAACATGAGTGTGGGCAGAGCCTGGGGAAAACAGACTCTGGGGAGGTAAGTGTCCATATTGTCTTGCTGATAACCATTTTATGACTTCTAACATGTGCCACGAGAGGTCAAAGAAAGAGTGTCACGTCCCCAGGGTTCTTCTCTGGAAGGGGCTTCAGCTGTGGGAAAACAGCGATATTAAAAAGAGGGAAGAAGAACTATAGGCTTGGGGGATTCTGGCCTCTGGAAGGGCGAATTCCTTCCCCTCTTTAACAAACACGATCATCTTGCTAGTGAAACTGTTTTAATGTCAAGTTTGGTTTAATGCTTTCCTAGAGAAACATGTCTGCATGCATTTATTCCTTGCGAAGCCATCCAAAGATTGAATTCTTTGGCAGTCGTAATTTTGTGTGGTTTCTTTAATTGCTAATTTGTTTAAATGGATTTTAGCTTTACAGTTTCCCTTTAGGAAATGTTACTTTCATTGCTAATTGCTAATTGACATGAGTCATAGAGATTGGAGGTACAGTATGTGGTACTGACTGGGCGGGCAGGCGAGAAGCGGGGAGGGGAGGGTTGTTATTGCCCAGGCTATGGCAAAACAAATTTGAATTGGAACCAGGCTCTGGCTGAAGAGGGGTGAAATTTCACATTCCAAAATGATCTGCTTTGGAATTAGATTTTCTGAAAAGTTGTCTTGACTAACTTCTTAAGATCAGAGGCTGGGGATATCAAACAAAACTCAAAGCCAGTCAAGCTCAACCTACTCAATGCACTGAATCCCGAAGCCCAGTGCGAGTTATCCTACACCCAATCACACTTTTAGAGGTGACTCCTGGCTGGCTGTGAAGTTCTTCAGAGTTCTGGATGATTTCTGAGCTCTTGCTTTCCCGATCCCCCCCTTGACAGGTTTAAGGGAAACCACAGGCTCCGAGAGTGATGGGGGTGACTCGAGCAGTACCAAGTCCGAAGGTGCCAATGGGACAGTGGCAACTGCAGCAATCCAACCCAAGAAAGTGAAGGGAGTAGGCTTTGGGGATATTTTCAAAGACAAGCCAATCAAGCTAAGACCAAGGTCAATTGAAGTAGAGAATGACTTTCTGCCGGTGGAAAAGGTATGTTTGACGGTTTCTGTTTTATTGCAGCATAATGTGGAATATCCAAAAGAACACTGTGGGGTTTGGTGCCTGGGCCTTCAGTGCCTCTTTTGGGGTTTCAGTGTCCTCATGCGCTAGCTGTTGCCCTTTCCCCTTTTTAAAGCTCTATGTGGGGATGCTTCCCTCCAAGGATGCGTGCTCTAGTTTGCTGCTTCCTTTCTGACTGATCTACTCTCTAGAGAACGTTCCTCAGGATGACTTTTCAAATGGAACAGCGCTTGTTCATCTCCTTCCCAGAAACGCACCTTGTGCCTGGACCCAGCTAAATATATGACCCTGACACTTTTCAAATATCCACCAATCTCACTCTTCTCCCTGTACATTTCCCTAGTGCTTTGTAGCTGGGTGTGTCAACTGCAGCTCTGCACTGAAGAAAAGGAATTGTGCGTTTTTTTTTTTTCTCTAAGAGTTAAGTAGAGACAATTTTAAACCCCTGAAAGGAAGTCTCCCGCATTTGTGAATGATGGCGATGGCCTGCACTGTGACTCTCTGGGTTGTTACCATCAGAAAGCTGGCTGTTTTCTTCTGCCTCTGGTTCTGGGTTGGCAAGAGGCAGACAGCATGGTGCTGCTGAGTACGCGGTTGCCATGGCAACACACCTAGAGCCATCATACTTGTGGCTGCAGATGACGTCTACTGTGGTACACTTCTAAGCATCATAGCTTGCTTAGGAGTTGATAAATACTGTGGAATTTTCCAAGTTGTATTAAGCTACACTCATGCTGTGCTTAAGGAATGTTTGTTAATTTGATTTAATACTGGAAGTTTTGCTTTGACGTTTGTGCCAGCAGGCTTGGGAGTTGGGGTACTGGCATCATCTCTAATGCAGGTTTATTGGTGGCTTTGAAATCTTTTTCATTTTTTTTGGTTAGATGAAATTTTAAAGGTTGCATCACCTTCTGCAGCTGTAAAACTTCTATACCGACCTGTCCCCAACAACCTTGTCCAGTGTCATCAAGCATTAGAAACAGAATCTGAAAAGGAAACTTTCGGGACCCTTAATCGCCTTAAAGATGAATAAGGCAGAAAGGGCAGATACCTAGAAATCACAGACTATTACATTTATTTTATTTTTTGTTTTTAATATATTTTTTTATTATTTAATACATTTTATTTTATACATTCAGTCACTATACATCACTTAGCTTGTAAAGTGAATTTTCCAAAATGAATACATTTCTCACCAGTCCAGTTGGGGATACTATACACATTGTCATCAACCTATAATAATCGATTTCTGTGCCTCATAAATGTCTTGCCTCTCTGTTTCTCCTTAATGTCCTTCCTCAGACTCCCCTCCTTCTCCCACCCTCTTCCCACACTGTATCCAGTATCTGTAACCATTTTCCATGTTTCTATAGGCTCTAATCTTTCAGTTTCATTTAAACTCAAGTTTGGCTGAAGCTTCCTTGAACCGGTATTGTTCCTTTCAGTAATTAATATATGATATTTCTCAAGGTCTGAAAACTATCTGGTTAGTGTTCTAACCTGTGAACTTACTTTTGTTTCACATGGTCACATTCAAATTCCTGTAAATACTTAGAAAAGAGCAAGTCTTTGGGCTGGCTCCTTGGTACAGCGGTAATGCACAGCGCAAGAGAAGCTGCAACCGCCATGGTGACCGTGGTTTGAATACTGGCTTGATCAGCCTAAAACATACCAGGCATGCCTGGGAGTGCCTAGGATCTGACGGCCTGGAAGACTGGAGGGGGGCGATTGCAGTGTGACTAGAACTGCGTAGGGTGCTTTCTCTCTCTCTCTCTCTCTCTCTCTCTCTCTCTCTCTCTCTCTCACGTATGCATGTGCTCTTTATGAGTAAAGGGGAAAAAAGAGCAAGTCCTCATCTTGGGAAAGAACAATGGGTATGGCTTTTCTTCATTTTATTCAAGTGGTTGAAATGAACATGACCACTGGCTCAATGAGCAAACAGTTCATTTCTTTCTTTTGTTTTATGATTATTGCTCTTTTTCTTTGCAGACTGTGAGAGAAAGAGAGACTTTTAGTTTTTGCTGTAGAGCATGTGCATTTGCCAGAGAAAGACAGAAAGAAAGAAAGTAAGAAATTACCCCCCCCCCGGGGGGGATGGCCATGCCACAGTCCCTTCTCCTTCATTCTCTTCTTGAGATTTTAGGCGCGCATGCACACATACCCAGCTTTATTTGGAAGCTGCCAGGTCCCAGACTGGAACTGCAGAGTTGGCCATGTGGGATCCAGTAACCTGAACCTTCATGCCATCTGCTGGCCCAGTGTGTAAGTGACTTTTATTATTGTTATTTTGTTTTAACTGCTAAAAAAATCGGATGATTACTAATAGCCATGTCAGTGTCAGCTATAATACTCTCAAGATTGTATCTTAGCACGCTTCTTTCGATAAAATCGACCCACTCCTTTTCTCCATGAGAGAGATAGACAGACAGACAGGAAGACAAGAGAGACAGAGAGGGTCATGATATTGTGATTTGTCCCCGGCCTCAGCAACCCTGGATCATGGGCAGACATGTACCTGGCATACTCTGGGAGGTCTCAGCCTTATACTGGGAACCTTCCCATGTGGGATTGCCTCGCAGAATGTTACGTTTCCTGCTGTGCGATCTGGCTCAGCTCAGCACGGTTCTTTGATGAGCTCCAGAGCTATGTGTGTCCAGCTGCCTACTTTGTATCTCGATTTGGAGGTCTTAAATTCACATTAGTTTGTCCAAACTTTAACTCCCAATTGTCCCTCCCCCAACTACTCTACCCACAGCTTTCTCCCCTCCCATCGCTTAGGACAAAATCCCTGGGGTTATCCCTCATTTCTCTTTCTCTCATATCCCACATCTGATCTATCAGGAAGAACCATTAGCTCTGCCTGCTGAGTATATCCAGCATCCCCCCTCATAGCACCTCCACTACTCCCTAACATGGTTTCCTGCTTCTCCTCCTCCCCCTACAGTCCAGTCTCAACAGTGAAGCCAGGCTGACATCAATAATGTCAGGTTGTAATACTTGTCTGCTCACACCCTTCTCTGAGAACAAACATGAAGATCCTCACCAGTGCCCACGTGACTCGCCCTCCATTACTGCTCAGCCTTCCTCTCGCACTACTCTCCCCATGCTTTACTTTCTCAAACACAACATGCACACTTCGTCTGGGGAACATTTGCTGCCACAGTTTCCTTGGGCTACTCTGCTTCTATCTGCCACATGAATGCCACACTTTCTTCCCTGCAGACCTTGCTCAACCCTTTCCCGGCACTACCTGTTTTGTTTTCCATAGCAAGTATCACTCTATAACATGTTATTTATTTTTCATTATGTTTGTTTATTTTGTTCACTGATGAACACTATGTGCCTAGAACAGTGAATGGCACGTGGTAGGTGATCAATTATATGTTTGTCACCAGTAATATTAAAAAAACTGTTAACATAGCATTTTAGAGATTACAACATCTGTAGAATGAGGAGACTGGGTGGGATAATATAACAGATGTATAGCTAAAAATGTAGCAGTTGTATAATTCACTGCACTTTGTGAAGCATATTTTCTGCACTGGAATTGGTGACATAAAATGATAACTTCATCAGAGATTTTGCATGTGCATGTGTATGTGTGCATGTATGTATTCTTATTCCTGTTTGCAGAATAAAACCCTGTGCTTAAAGCACTGTGAAACCTTTGGGGAAAACATAAACTTTCCAGCCGGCTTTACTGGCTACACACAGTTTTTACAATGTCTAAGAGCATTTGAAACTATCTCCGCCCCTTGTTGTTGGAGCCACAGATAGTTGTATAGATTTATGGATCCATTATGTTATTGTACAACTTGGCACAAGAGCTGATGAGTGTAATATTGTTTTATTAATATACAACCCAGTTCTCATGACTTTTGAGACAGTTTTGTGTACAAGATTTATGTTTAAGGAAGAAAGCTTTCTTTGAGAGTTCAGTTCTCTGTCTTGATTTTGCAGAAGCAAAAACTGGATTTTAGGTGACAGAATTTGGTAGGTCGAGCCAAGGAGGTTCCCCACTCAGGCTGGAACAGTCAGCCTTCTAACATGACTGGTTTACTAATTTGGATGAGGGGAAAGGAGGAATCTGACAATTGTTAACAGCTGCAAGCATAACATTATGCTTTCTGTTCAAGTTTGTAAAGTATTGAGAGCCACTTTTATGAGTTGGTAAACAATTTTGTACTCATCTTACCTATGTTTTAATCTATCTCACTCTACCCAAAGTTCATCATTAGATTGTACACCAGGAGAAATATTGCATAACAATCCCTCCACCAACTGTGAATAAAGAAGTAGGGTAGATATTACTACTTCTCTTATTAAGCCATAAAGAAGGATCCCATTTATGAATCGTTTTAATACTACCAAATGGATGTGCCTGTGAATGATGTGTTTAATGCACCATTTAACTGAAATATTTACAGATGAAATGATATAATGTCTGGGATTTGCTGCCAGTAGTCCAGAAGATGGAAAAGTATCATAGATGATACAAGATTGGTCATGGGTTGAGAATTGTGGAAACTGGGTGGTGCATACATGGAGGTTTATTACACTATACTCTATTTTTGTATGTGTTGGAAATTTCCCTTGATAAAATGGTTAAAGAAAGAAAGGGCCTTGTGGAAAATGTACCATTTCAACTAAGCTCAGATCTAAGTATGTGCTATATCAGAATAATGGAAAATACTGTGTGGCTAAAGATGAACCACGTTAATTATCAGCATATTACAGATACACGGTACCATTGTCCTAGCTGATTGACCTTGACAAAGTCTGCTCCAGTTGTCTCATCCATAAAATAGGAATACTCCGTTTATGTATCCTACACCATAGGACTTAAAAATGATTTGTAGGGACCAGCAGGTGGCTCGGTGGTTAAGGTGTTGGGCTCCCACGTGGCCAGCTGTGGTTTGAGTCCTAGGCCTGATAGATTGCTTTCTCACTTTCTCTGTCTTCTGTCTCTGTGTGTATGTGTATGTCTGTCTGTCTCTGGTGAGTGCATGTGCCCTATAGCAAATCAAAATAATAACAATAATAATAATAATAATAATAATAATAAAATTAAATAAAGAATTCTTTAAAAAAAGAAAAAAAGAATTTTATTTAAAAAATTGATTTGTCGGGGCCAGCAGGTGGCATGGTGGTTGAGGCACTGGACTCCTACACGACCAACCATGGTTTGAGTCCCAGACCTGGTGGTTTGCTTTCTCACTTTCCCTCTCTCTCTCTGGTTAAATTAAAAAATAATAATAAATAAAATTAAATAATTCTTTTTAAAAATTAAAAGAAAATGATTTGTAGCTGAAAATACTTCATTCATTGGGACCAGCAGTTAGCGTAATGGCTATGTTGCTGGACTCCCACGTAGTTGACCGCTGTTCGAGTCCCGGACTCGGTGGCTTAAACTCACGCTGAGCACGAGCGCGTGCGTGCCCAAGATCCCAAGAGAAGAATGGAGGAGAAGGGATTGCGGCGTGGCCATCCCCCCTGGGGGGTGATTTCTCGCTTTCTATCTCTCTGTCTCTGTCTGTCTGGCGAGCGCACACGCCCTATAGCAAAAACCTCTCTCAAAAAAACAAAAACCTTTGTTCATTGTAAATGTGACTCATTTCAACTAGTGTTGAAATTAAATTAAAATTAATAATAAATAAAATTTAATTTAAAAATAATAAATAAAATTAAATAAATAATTTTAAAAAATTATTTGTAGCTGAAAATACTTTGTAAATGTGACTCATTCCAACTAGTGTTTATTGAGTGCTCACTATATGCTCAGCACTGGGGATACATTGGTAAGGGAGCCTAGATCACTGCCCTCAAGGAACTACAGAAAAGTAAATAAGTGATAATAATACAGTATGGGAAATGCCATCATCAGGCTAAGAAGACAGAGTTATGCCATAGGAGCCTCAGATGTGGGAGGAAGTGGTGAGTTGTTATGGAGCCTATGTATTTGTGTGTAAGTATGCATGCATCCACTTCCTACACAAAGTGATGTTTAGGCTGAGAACCACAGGTCCAGTCAGTATTCATCAAGCAAAGGAGCTTAGAGTTATCAAGGTATAAAGAACAGCACAGGAACCAGCAGTTAGCGTAATGGCTATGTTGCTGGACTCCCACGTAGTCGACCCCGGTTCGCATCTAGGACCCAGTGGCTTAAAACTCACGCCGGGCACATGTGTGTGCATGCCCAAGATCCCGAGAGGAGAATGGAGGAGAAGGGATTGCAGCGTGACCATCCCCCCTGGGGGGTGATTTCTCGCTTTCTGTCTCTATGTCTCTCTCTGTCTGGCGAGCGCACGCACCCTATAGCGAAAACCTCTCCAAAAAAAAAAAAAAAAAGAACAACACATAGAAATGTCTCAAAGGGGGAAAGAGCACAGATGTTGTGTAGAGGTTCCAGGGGGAAGTAAGGAAAGATGAGAAAGGGGAATGAAGCAGGGCCTAGATCATGGAGAGCCTTGTGAGACTTGACCTTGAGGGAAATGGGAAACTGTCAGAGGATTTAAGCAAGAAAGTGACATGATGAGTGGATTACAGAAGGCAAGGTGACTAAAATTCAGGACAGAGGCAACAGAAACTTATATCGGCTCTCTTGATAAATAGGCTCCCCACCCCAATCTAGGTTCCAAACTTGTCAATTAATAAAATAAGTCAATGAATGGAGGGTCAAAATATCATGTTTTGCTATTTTTTATTATAGATATCTAGTTCACCCATTACTATTTATTGAAAAGAACATATTTTCTGTACCCCACAGCTGTATCACCTTTTTTACAACCTAAGGACTTATTTAAGTGTGAGTCTGCTTCTGGACACTGTTCTGTTCTGTTGGTCTGTTTGTCCTTGCAGCCTTTCTTTACTGCCTAGATGATTTTTATTCCTCTTCAAAATCACCTAGGCTAGTCTTAGCTCCTTGCATTATCATTTAAAATTTCAAATCAACTCATTAACCCCTCCCTCCAAAAAGAAAACTCTCTTGGGATTTTGATTGAGATTGCATTGAATCTGTATATATATCTGATACTTTTCTAATCCATGAACATGGTATATCCCTCTACTTATAAGATCTACATATCTCATTTTACTTGTGGAAAGTCTTCAAGCTATACTCTTATAATTTGTGCATCTCTGTGTACATATGTCATATTGCAGTGTTATTACCAATGAACGCAAAGTTGGAAGACGTAGATTAGTGTGAGAGCCAAATGAGCCTGCCAGCTAATCCCCGCAATTAGACTCACCTGCCCAATCTCAACAACATTGGACTGCATTGGGTCTATGTGAGGCACAAGGACCTGCCTGCCTCTTGAGGAACAACAGTGAAGGCTAATATCCAAGAAGAGGGAAGAGAAGAGTTGAGTTGAGCTGAGCATTCCCAGTCAAATTTAGTTTTAAATCACCTATTAATAAGTCAGTTTAGGGACCAACACTTGGAATAATGGCTATGTCGCTGGACTCCCATGTAGCCCACCACGGTTCAAGTCCCAGACCTGGTGGCTTAAACTCACACCGGGCATGTGTGCGTGCGTGCCTAAGATCCCAAGAGGAGAATGGAGGAGAAGGGATTGTGGCATGACCATCCCCCCAGGGTGGTGATTTCTCGCTTTCTGTCTCTCTGTCTCTCTCTGTCTTTCTGGTGAGCACGTGCACCCTATAGCAAAAACCTCTCCAAATAAATAAGTAAATAAATAAATAAGTCATTTTACTCTCCCAGGAGATAATGGATAAAGGGAAAGAGAGTGCCAAGAGTGTCCAGTTGTGTCAGAGTCTTCACTTGAACTCCCTTCACATAAGGAGGAAGCATCGAGGTTTAAGAATGTTCTCTAATAGCTTGGACTGTTGTCATGGACAGAAATGAATGGTTTGGGGAAACATTTTGAAGGTAGAATCTAGCAGTTTGACAGTATGTGGGGGATAAAGAAGAGGGGGCACTTTAAGATGATGTTTTGGACAACTGGCTTAAGCAGCTGTGTGGATGGTAATACTATTCCCTGATTAGAAAACACTGGAGGAGTAAGATATTTTGGATGGAAGATCATGGGTTTGATTTGCTGAATTTTAATGTACTTGTGAGCCTATCAAGTGGAGGCATACAGTATATAGATGGATAAGCAAGTTGGTGATCAAGAGAGAATAATAAATGTCATCAGTTTGGAGATTGGGAAGACTGTAAGCAAGAAGGCAGCCCAGACAGGACCTTATTCTCATGAACACAGCTAGTACCTCTGTCTCTCACCTGTAGAAATGAGGGGGAATTTTCTCAGCAGGCTGCTTCCCTGTGACCCCAGCCTAGCCCTAGTGTTTTCTTCTAAACTCTCTCTTTCTATTGATCCCTCAAATGATTATTCCTAACTAACCACTCAGGGAAAGGAGGGTCAGATGTTAAGCAAAGGTAGGTAGGTTACAGATATTTGTGTGAGTCCCAGGACATGACCTGACATGGTCTTATATAAAATAATCCTGGCTTTTTGGTGACAGTTCATTCCATACCCAGGTTCTCTAGGTACTACCTAGAATAAACTGGTAGAGTCTTGGGTCTCCTTAATTAGTAAGATAAGCAGTCTCTTTTGCCTGGTTGGAAAAGATGTTTTAAAACCTCATGAGCTTGCCAAGTTGGTTGTTTACTGTACCCTCTACAAAGAAATTCTTTAAGAAGCTTCTTTTTCATGGTCTTCCTGTCTTAGCTGATTTCCATTTAGTGACTTCTGACATGTCTCTCTTGAAAGGATTTTGTTTTTCTACATTTTCTACTCGTTGTGTTTGTGACAGTCTCTTTTTTCACCTCTCATCATCTTGAATCTCATTTATGAATCACAGTCACCCAAATTAATGCTTTTCTGATATCAACGTTGTAGCTTTTACTCATGACACAGAATTATAATGAAAATTGCATATAAATGAGATTCACTAATCGATTTTTTTAATCAGCCAAATTGCAGAGAGAGAATTTTAATATTTTCATAGTTATGTCAGATTGTCTTTTATCCATTCTAGTAAAAAATTCATTAAGCTGTATATATATGTGAAATTAAGACATGTAAACATCTACAGTGATAATCATAGTTCCTTAAAAAGGAGAGAGCTATGTCTCTAATCCTTTGAAGACTAGAAACAAACTCTGGGAATCTCCCAGGGCTAATGATATATTCTTTGACTAATGAAACACAACTGGGTCAAAACCTTGTTGTGATTATCTGAGACTTAGAGTATTGGATGTCCCTCATTTGGATTGAAATATCAGATTATGTGCCATCTCTTGAGTTGCTGGAAAATCCATTTTTAATAAGCAGATGGTATTAAGATACCCACTGGTTGCCCAACCGAACAAAGTATTCAGGATCTTCAAACTTTGGCTTATCTCTCTGTAAAGTGTCTCTGTTATGTTTCCTAATCTAGGAAAAGTAAGGAGGAGTTGGTGGTAGTAAGGAAAGGGTAACAGAAACAGGATTGCAGGGTTACTCTTTGCTATGTTGGGTACTGTTTACTATTTTTAAAAAGTTATTGCCAGAAGGTGCATGTGCTTGCCAGATAGAACCCCAAGAAGAGAGAAAGAGAAGAAAGTACCCTCCAATGGGGCGTGGTCACTCTGTATCCTGTCAGGACTTTGCACATGCTCATACCCACACCCAGCATGTTTTTTAAGCCACTGGGGCCAGGATTTGAAAATGTGGTTGGACATGTAGAATCTGACTTACTATGCACAGCACTTAACTATTGTGTTATAGGGCTTGTCCTGTGTATTTTAATTTTAATTTTTACTTGTTTTTTGCCAGAGGGTTTGTGCACTCACCAGAGAGAAAGAGAGAGAGAGAGAAAGCACTCCCTGTAGAGGAGTGAAGTCATGCCACAGTCCTTTTTTAGGAACACATGCACATACACCAGGCATGTTTTTCAAGCCGCAGGGCCAGGATTCAAACTTGGTAGTGGTGGTGGAGGTGAAGGTGGGTAGCAGGAGGGGAAGTAGTGCTTGTCCCTGCAGGGCTCTGCCAGCAGCTCACAGGCTGTACTTCTGAGTGGGCTGAGAAGTGAGCGAAGGAGTTCAGTTGGCCATCATGATCAGGTTCTCACTGTAGAGAGATAACTGGGGAGGTGCCTGGGAATGTGGACTGGAGGAGATGGGAGAGGAAGTAGCTGGGAGAGTTGCCAGCCCCTGAGCTCCGTGGTTGATGACTAATTGGCCAGGCACCAGGAACTTCTAGTAGCTCTTGGAAAGGGGCAGATGGGCCCACCTCATGCATACTCCTTAAGCTGGGCCAGCGTTGTCTGGGTTGGCAGCAGAACTGACATAAGAGCCAAGTTTCCTTTCAAAGAAAATTCTTTTTGTAGTTTGAGAACCAAAAAACCAGGAGTCAGCATTCCACTATCTTTGTTAATAGAGAGGCTAAGGATATAGATATAATTTGAAAAAAATTAAGTTAGGGTATTGTTACATGTACTTACCTATGTATACATGTGGATATAATGTATAGATTATACATGTACATTTATGTATATGTATGCATATACATTTAGCAGCTTAGATAAATGTTTTTTAAAGAATTATTCTATTTAATTTTACTTTTTATTATTATTACTATTTTAAATTTTCTGTAAGGTACATGTACTCACCGGAGAGAGACAGAGAGAGGGAGAGAAAATGAGAAAGCAAGCCTCCAGGTCTGGGACTCAAATCATGATCAGCCATGTGAGAGTCCAGCACCTTAACCACTATACCACCTGCTGGCCTCCCACTTGTTTTTTTAAACAACATTTTATTTTAGAATAGTTTAAAATTTACAGAAAAGAGGGGTCAGCAGATGGTGTAGTGGTTATGTCACTGAATTCCCACATGGTTGACCATGGTTCGAGTCTTGGACCTGGTGGCTTGAAAAATACACTGAATGGAGGAGAAGGGATTGTGGCATGGCCATCCCCCCTGGGGAGATGATTCTTTAGTTTTCCTCTCACTATCTCTGTCTCTCTCTCTCTCCACAGCAAGTACAAGTGCCCTAAGGCAAAAACCTCTATTCCCCAAAAAAATTTACAGAAAAAAGGTGAAAATAATGCAGAGTTCTCACATACCCAGTTTCCTCTATTGTTAATGTCTCACATTAATATGGTACATTTATCGTAACTAATGAGCCAATACTGAGATGTTGTTATTAACTGAAGTCCACACTTTATTTAGATTTCCTTAGTTTTTTTTTTTTCTTGGGGGTGGGCAGGGAGAAGTTTTTACTATAGGTCGCGTGCACTCGCTAGAAAGACAGAGAGACAGAAAGCGAAAAATCACCCCCCGGCGGAGGATGGCCATGCTGCAGTCCCATTCTCCTCTCGGGATCTTGGGCACGCATGCACACACGCCCGGCGTGAGTTTAAGCCACTGGGTCTGGGACTTGAACCACGGTCGACTACATGGGAGTCCAGCGACATAGCCATTACACTAACTGCTGGTCCCAAGATTTCCTTAGTTTTTACCCAGTGTTTTTTCCTTGTGTACCAGGATTCTGTTCAGGAAGCCACATTACATTTCTAGCTATCTATTTATTTATATTTAATTTTATTTATTACTGTCGTAGTATTTTTTATATTGCATTGAATCACATATATCTTTACAGTGCATTACATTTCTTTTTCCAGCATGATTACCATTGGAGTCCTCATGGATGTACCAGTTTTTTAGATTTTTGTTTTTGATTACCTTAGCAAAATTGAGTTTTGTAGAATGTCCTTAAATATGCATTTTTTCTGAAGATTTTCTCATGATTAGACTGAAGTGATGAGTTTTTGGGAGGAAGTTTCACGGAGGTGAAGTGTCATTTTCATCATATCAAGGGTATGTACTGTTGGGTCTCTGGAAAAGTCATGGCATATTTTTTTTTATCATTTTCTGTGCAAAAATTTGTCATGACTTTTCCGAGTCAAGATGATTTATCACTGTTAACCTTGGTCACGTTGGCTGAGATAGTGTTAGTCAGGCTTCTCCACTATGAAGCTGTTCTGTTTTGCCCTCTTTGCATACCTGACTCTTCAGGAAGAGGCCACTCTGAGCACCTCACACTGACAGAGTGGGGAGTTATGCTTTACTTCCTTGAGGAGTATGTAAATTCTTTGGAATTCTCTGCACAGATTTGTCTATTCTTCCTCATCCTAATTACATTTTGATAAGGTGATTCTTATCTGTCTTCTGAATTCCAAATGCTAATTCTGTAGCACTTGTGTCACATTTGTCATTTACCTCCTAGTGATATCTCATTTGTATTTTTGTGTGTGATATAAACAGATCTATGTCTGATTTACCCAAGCAGATTATAAATTTCTTGAGGACTGGAACTGCATCTTATTCGAAACCCCCCACAGAGTTGGACACAGTACAGGCAGTTAATAAATGTTGAATAAATGGTTTTTAAATTAGCTTAATTTAAAACTTTAAATATTAACCATAGTTAATAACTGAATCAGCATCTTATTATGGGAGAAAAGTGGTAAGGTAAGGATATTGTTGACTGGCATCCTGATTCATGATGTCATCCTAAACTCACAGTAATAGCTAATGTGGTGTGTGAGTATGCCAGGTACTTTTGTAATCACTTTGCATATATTACTTAATCTTCTGGGCAACTCTGGAGGTTAGTACCATTATCCCCTTTTATAGATAAGGAAACTGAGATGACAAAGGTTAAATAAGTTGTTTGAGATCACACAGCTTGGAAGTGGTCCAGCTGAGATTTTGATTTCAGACACCCTGGCCTTCGAGTTTTTGAACTCTTTGTATTTTATTTTATTCATTTCATTTCATTTTGTTTGTTTATTTATTTATTTTAGAGGTTTTTGCTATAGGGTACGTGCACGTGCCAGAAAGACAGAGAGAGAGACAGAAAGTGGAAAATCACCCCCCGGGGGGATGGCCATGCCTCAATCCCTTCTCCTCCAGTCTCTTCTCAGGATCTTGGGCACACACACACACATGCCAGGCGTGTGTTTAAGCCACTGGGTCTGGGACTTGAACCGTGGTCGACTACATGGGAGTCCAGTGACACAACCATTACGCCAACTGCTGGTCCTGAGTTTTGTTTTTGTTTTTGTTTTTGTTTTTAGAGGTTTTTGCTATAGGGCATGTGCGCTCGCCAGAAAGGCAGAGAGAGACAGAGAGACAGAAAGTGAGAAATCACCCCCCTGGGGGGAATGGCCACGCCGCAATCCCTTCTCCTCCATTCTCCCCTCGGGATCTTGGGCACGCATGCACACGTGCCCGGCATGAGTTTAAGCCACTGGTCTGGGACTCGAACCGTATTCGGCTACATGGGAGTTCAGCGACATAGCCATTATGCCAACTGCTGGTCCTGGTCCCGTGTTTTTGAACTCTTTACTACTGGGTTCTAAATTCATTGAAGTGGTGATCAAAATGGTATCTCATTTTGGAGAAAACCAAGATTGCTATTTAAACACTTCATTCTTACCTGTTAGAGTACTACTGATGACTTGCAGCCTTCTTGCTGTATTTTTCCTAGGAGAAATGTTTCCATAATGCCACAGCTGTTTTTCCTTCTTCATTTTTTTAATGAGTAATTTTTTATATAGTACAACTAATTTCATTTCTTACAGTACGAGCCTTTACATGATTGATATTTCCTTTACAGACCATGTTCTAGATATCCCTCACTCCCCCAGCTATATGATCTGTTGAAAGATAGTAGGCTTTTTATTTCCTCGCTGGCATTTTTAAAATGAAGCGGTCACTGAGCCCTGCCTAATAAACACTCCCTCAGTGTGTTGCTTGTCCGAATGGTCACACCTGTGAGCCCCAGGAGGCAGCCTAGATTTCTGCAGCGACGTAGGCGAGGGAGGAGGACTTCTCGTGAAGCCACCCAAGCCATGAATCGGCCCTGGCTTCCTGAACCATAAACAAATACGAGCTTTGTTCTCCCCATTCCTCATTTGGTCCCAAGTATGACTCAGGGTTAGGCTGGGTCCTCAGGCTCCGTGCCTTTGGCTGTTGGAAGGAAGTGGGAGGATTCCAGGGTAGTTCTGGGACCTTTTCAAACTGAAGAGAGGAGGCTGACCGCATGATGGGAGAGGAGGTATTTCGTTTTTTTGTTTTTGTTTTTGTTTTTGTTTTGCTTTTAGAGATGTAATTAATCTTCTTAACTTGTATTTTATCTGTACCATTGTGTAACAAGACTTGTAATGGGTTTGCACTAGTGGGTTAAAATGATGTGTGTGCCTGCTCGGATCCCATACAGAGGGGGAGCTGTGGGTACGCTGAGGAGGAACCTATCAAGTGTAAGGATTATTTTCTAAAGTCAACTGTGGCACTGGAGCTATTCAGCTAATTTAATCCCCCCCACACACTTTGGTTAATTCTGCCATTAATTTTTACAGATGTTTCCAATTTCTCTGTGTCTTGGGTTTTCATGTGTCATACTGCAGAGAGTAATTTTAGTGTGCAGTTTGCACAATCAGTAACAGTAACACCATGTCACAGAGATGTTTAGCAAGTACAGATGTTTGTGCAGTAAAAAATCCAGTTTGCCTTTCAGGTTAGTTTGGGAAAGAATATGTCCACTCAGAGTGAGCCAGCTATGGGGCATTTCACTCTTGTGGGACTCAGACATTTGGAGTTTTCTTGTGAATATTGAAGCTGTTAGTAGAGACTTTAGGGTGCTGTTGAACTGTTTTTAAGAGAGGTGAAGGTATTTGGCTAATTTTGTAATGCCAAGTGTTTATATTTATTTATTCATATAGAGAGTAAAAGAAAGACTAATTTATTCGGTTTCCTAAAGGTTTGCTAGTAATAGGTAGTCTTGTTTCTCCCTGTGAGTCGTTCATGTTTGTCTACCTAAAAGCAGAAGTCTGTCATTTTCCGAACACAAAATAAAATTCCCTAAATAAACCACAGGATAAATTGGACTTACAATGCGTCATATGTCTTCCATCTCCCTGTCTCTCACTGAAAAGAAATTTTAAGGGGAGAGTTGATGAGGCCACTAAAACATGTCCCTTTTGAATATTTTTCTGTTTGGCTTTAACTTATAATATTTTCAAAATTATAAAGAAAGTAAAATAGTGTGGCAAAAGGAAACACATTGTTTAAACACGTTGTTTTAACAGCAGCAGAACTTCTTATGGCTTTTAAATGGAGTCCTTTGATTGCCTAGAAGGACAGAGGCAGAGATGTGAAGGGAATGCAGGCAAGGGTTGGCTAGAATAAAAATATATTCATCTCCAATGGTTTGAGAGGACTTTCCTAGGGAAAGAGATCTTAAATGTACTGATCTTATTCCCAAATGTCATTGTTCTGAGTTCTGATAAGCGTAAATCAGAAGTAGATTTTTATATGTAAAATTATGATGTTGGCCCTTCATTGGGAAAATGAGTGAAAGCGTGAAGGAATGTGAGATACGCAATATGGAGAAGTCTTAGTGGCATGGGCTTCGTCTCAGGGTCTTCTCTGCCTCCCTCAGGCTCGGGCCTGGAGATGGGGAAGGTTAGGTTTTCCTGAGGGCCCTTCAAGTTCTGCCATGGTTCTCTGACCTGTCAGCTACACTTGCACTGTTGAGTGGGTGCTCCCTGAACCTGTCCTTGTTCGTTTCTCAAAATGAAAATAGTTCCATGATTTCTCTCATTACAGAGCTCTTCAAAATAATTATAATAGTAATAACTCAGAACTGAAGATTATGAAAAAATATATAGAAATTACTCTTAATCTTATTATCCAGGAACAAATAGTTAACATTTTGTACGTATTCCAGCAGACATTTTTTTTTCGGAGCCCGAATATGTATACAGTACACACATGCTACTCTTCATGCAATAGTGGGAGTCATAGTAAATGTTGCCTAGTTTTTTAAATTTTTATTTATTTATTTTTGAGGGTTTTTAATTTTACTTTTTAGATTACATTTAATCACATGTATCTTTACAGTGTTTCACTTTCTTTTTCCAGCACGATTACCATGCATATCAGTCAAGACAAAGACATTACTATCCACATCATCAAATAGCTTTTCTTTTTTTTTTCAGATTACTATTATTATTATTATTATTATTTATTCTCATTATTTTTTTAAACATTCACTTGCTATACATCATTTGGCTTGTAAAGAGAATTTAACTAACATGAAATACTTCTCAGACCAATTGAGAATATTATATATGTTATCATCATCAATATGTCTGTGTCCCACAAATGTCATGCCTATTATTTTTCTCCTGCTTTCTTTCTCTATACTCTTCCTTTCTCCACCCCTCCCCACTGTCTTCAGCACCCATAACTATTTTCACTGCTTTTATGCCCTCCAGTATTTCAATCTCTACCATAGAGTGTGGATAGTCAGTATAGATTAAGTGGATACATACAGTATCTTTCTTTCATAGCATGGCTTGCTTTACTCAGCAGTAGATCCCCATTTTTGACCACTTTCTATCAAATGCCAGAGTCTTTTTTTATATATATGGCTGAATAGTATCCCATAGAGTATATGGAATGTTGCCTATTTTAAAAACATGACATATTATGGGCCCCCCTTTTTCTGTCAAATAGTTACATGATGTCTTGAGGTTCTCTGTCCATCACAGTGATGCAGCACCATTTATTGAACAAATCTCTACTTGATCACTATTTATTTGCTCTTACATTTTAAATATTAAAAGCAACATTCTTGACCAGCAGTGGTGGTGCAGTGGTAATGCAACACTCTGATGCTGGAGCCGTGTGAGAGGGTCTTTGTCCTTGTGGGTTTCTTGTCCTGAATTCCCTGTGTTTGCTGGGGATGCACACATGCTTGCCTATGATCCTGCCTGGCTGGGGTTGAATGGTTCATGAGGACTCTGTTGAGGACCTCTGTCTTTCTGTCCCTATGTCTCTCTTTCAAGGAAGAAATAAATGGATAGGTTTTATTTATTTATTTATTTATTTTTTTATTAGAGATTTTTGCTGTAAGGTGTGTGTGGTCACTGGAGAGACAGAGAGACAGAAAATGAGAAATCACGCCCTGGGGAGATGGCCATGCCACAATCCTTTCTCCTCTATTCTTCTCTTGGGATTTTGGGCATGCACACACATGTGCCTAGTGTGAATTTTAAGCCACCTGGTCTGGGGTTCTAACCACTGTTGACTACATGGGAGTCCAGCAATATAACCATTTTGCCATCTGCTGGTCCCAATTATTTATTTTTTATTTTTTATTTTTGGAGAGGTTTTTTGCTATAGGGCGCGTGCGCTCGCCAGACAGAGAGAGACAGAGAGACAGAAAGCGAGAAATCACCCCCCAGGGGGGATGGTCACGCCGCAATCCCTTCTCCTCCATTCTCCTCTCGGGATCTTGGGCACACACGCACATGCGCCCAGCGTGAGTTTTAAGCCACCGGGTCCAAGACGCAAACTGCAGTCAACTACGTGGGAGTCCAGTGACATAGCCATTACGCTAACTGCTGGTTCCCCATGGTCCCAATTATTTTTAAAAGATTTTTGCTATAGGGCGTGTCCACTCACCAGAGGGACAGAGAGACAGAGAAACAGAAAGCAAGAAATCACCCCCCAAGAAATATGGCCACACCGTAATCTCTTCTCCTTCTGTCTCCTCTCGGGATCTTAGGCACACATGCACATGCGCTTGGCATGAGTTTCAAGCCAGCTGGGTCCAAGACTCGAACCACAGTCAACTACATAGGAGTCTACTGACATAATAACCATTACACCATATGTTGGTCCCTGGATAGATTTTAAAACAAAACAAAACAAAACGACAAAAACCATTCTTGTATATGCATCATTGTACCTTCCCTAATTATTTCCTGAGGCTGAATTTTTTAAAGAAGAATTTCTAGGTTAAAGGCCAACTTAATTCTGGTTGGTTTTATTTTTAATGAAGATAACTAGAGTAAAAAAATTCTAATTGAACAAAAGCAAGACTTTCTCAATCCTGCACACTTAGCTTTATTGGGTTGTTGGGAAAATCATGCTGTATTTTTTCTGTGTTTTTCTGTGCAAAAATGAGTCATGACTTTTCTAACAACCCAATGCTTCCCAGTGTAAATCTCCTTAAAAGCTTTCTGTGTAGTCCTGTGGAAATGTAGAATTGGTTTTTTAAAGTGTAGTGAAATATACATAACATAAAATTTACCATCATAACCATTTTTAAGTGTTTTAAGTGTTTTTAAGTGACAGTAAATACATTCACATAATTGTGTGACCATTATCACTATCCATCTTTGAATCCCCATTCTCCCTTCCCAGTAGTTCTGAGAAACAACTATTATACTTTGTCTTTATTAATTTTACTGGGTATTAGTAAATCACACAAATTTGTCCTTTTCTGACTGATTTATTTCACTCAGCATTGTCTTTAAGATCCCTCCATTTGTAGCATGTGTCAGAATTCTCTTCCTTTTTAAGGCTGAATAATATTCCATTGTATGCATATACCATATTTTGTTTATCCATTCATCTTTTAATGGACATTTAGGTTGTTTCTATTTTTGGCTACAGTGAACATTGACATACCAGTAACTATTGGGGATTTTCTTTTGTGTGTATCCCCAAAAGCAGAATTGGTGGATCATATGATAATTCTAATTTTAATTTTTTGAGGAACCAGCATATTGTTTTCCACAGTAACTACTATTTTACATTCTCACCAGCAATGCACAAGGGTTCCAATTTCTCAATATCTTCCCAACAGATTTTTTTGTTTGTTTGTTTATTGCCAGAGGTCCTGTGCTTTCTCCAGAGACAGAGAGGGAGAAAGCACCCACCCCAATGGGATGTGGTCCTGCTATTATCCCTCTTCCTCCATTTTTCCATCCCATCAGAATTTTGGGGATATATATGCATATAACTGCATGTTTTTCAAGCCACTGGGGCCAGAATTTGAACCATGGTCAGCCATGTGGGATCCAGCTCCCTTATTCACTGCACTATGAGACCAACCCTTCTGTTTTTGTTTGTTTGTTTTTATAGTATCCATCCTAATAGATGTGAATCAGTTTCTCATTGTGGTTAGAATTAGTGTTTAATATGTGTTCATGTTGCTTATCACTAAGGAGGGAAGGGTGTTATTCTTCTCATTTTAGGATGATGAGTTGAGGAAAAGTTCTTCTGTCTGTGAGTCACCATTAACCAGTCAGTTGCACAATCAAAGGAATTTCAAATTGTTTAAAGGAAGAACTAGGACTCCCTGGTCCCACAGCCTCTGGAGGAAAAAAAATGAAATGCCCAGGTGGTTTCTTGGTTTCAGAGTTTTAAAGGTGACCAGAACTGCTGCTTTTCATGTAGCTACACTCAGTTACTTAAATCTATAGTCAGAAGTTTATGGAGAGTGGATTCAAAGAAGGATTTTTTGTTTTGAGAAAGATGAATTTCTGCTTTGTGCTATTGTTATTTCTAAGTGATAGTACTTTATTCATGTTACATAGTGGGGAAAGCCAGTTTTATGATTGATTTTCTCTCCTCATCTTCTAGTTTGGGATTTCTTGGGGATAGAAAATGAAAGTCTTTCTTTTTACAGATTATTTGCTGAATGGTTTGATTTGATATTCTTCAGTAGGGCTGATTGAAGTATCTGTAAATATTTAATTGTCCCTCTTTTGTTCACTACTTTTATAATCATGTGATAAAATTTATATTCTGGAGTTTGCAGATGCTTTTGGTTTCTGAAATTCAAGGTTTTAAACATGTGAGTGCTTCCAGTCAGGTAGAGTGGTGGTTAATCCAGCTGGATCCCATATGGCCAGCTTTGTGGTTCAAGTCCCAGACCCAGTGGCTTGAAAAATATGCATGTATGTGTGCCCAAAATCCTGAGAGGGGAAAGGATTGCAGTGTGGCTATCACCCCCTGGGGATGCTTTCTCACTTTCTCTCTCTCTGTCTCTCTCTCTCTCTCTCTCTCTCTCTCTCTGTCTCTCTCTGGCAAATGCATGCACCCTATAACAACAAAAAAATTCCAAGTAGCCATTTCGTTAAAAGGACCATGCCTCGGGACCAGCAGTTAGTGTAATGGCTATGTCGCTGGACTCCCACGTAGTCGACCGCGGTTCGAATCCCGGACCCGGCGGCTTAAACTCACGCCGGGCGCGTGTGCGTGCGTGCCCAAGATCCCGAGAGGAGAATGGAGGAGAAGGGATTGCGGCGTGGCCATCCCCCCTGGGGGGTGATTTCCTGCTTTCTATCTCTCTGTCTCTCTCTGTCTGTCTGGCGAGCGCACGCGCCCTATGGCAAAAACCTCTCCAAAAAAAAAAAAAAAAAAAAAAAAGGACCATGCCTCTCTTCTTAGCTTGTCTTTTTCTGTCTAATATTCTCACTAGTTGTAAAATTATATTCTAGCCAACCCAGTCCCATTAAGTGGGATGAGATGAGTTTAATGCTACATGAAAACTGGCAACTTTAAAATAAGCTACCCAGCTTACTTTGAGTGCATGTTGGTATGTCTTTTCTTACATTTAAATAATTTATTGTGTTGTCAGGAAAGTCACGATGCATTTTTGCATAGAAAAACAGAAAATTATGTCATGACTTCCCTGACAACCTAATAGATTACAGAGGTCAGTCAGTCAGTCAGCAGCTTGCTTTGTCCGTGGCATTTGAGGCCATTTAAAAGGTACAGGCTGACAGCCTTATTCCCAAGTCAAGCTCTTACTATTGGAGGCCATACTCCCAAGTAAATGTATACCTATAATGTAAAAGCTCTAGAAAAGTAGAAGCATACGCATAGTAAGTCCTACTTACACCTCTAATAGATATTTCTCTCTCTCTTTCTATATCTGGGTTATAAAATGAACAATTCACAAATTAAGGGTGTTCCAGAATTGCCTTGATAGGCACTTCTTCATCAAAAGGTCATCTTTAAGCCATTTCATGAATGGCCCATGATTCAAAAGTGTCACCTCAATTAAACTCATCCTTGAACTTTTGGGAATCAAATAGGCAGGGTTTGAAAAAGTGAAAGCAGAAAGTTGAGGTCTGATGGATTTAGTTGAAGTAAAGATGGATTTACTGCCTTGTTTTCTTTTTCTTCTTTTACTTGGTAAGCATTTTTACCCACCAATGATTTTAATATGTTTTGCTCCATTTGTTTTGGTAGCATCTGTTCAGTCTGTTCTTGTTATTTTGACTTTCTAGTTGGGCTTCTTATTTTTCTCTTTCCACTAGACGAAACTCTTTCTAAAACATCTTGGGTACATTTTCTAGACAGTTAACAAAGTTGAAGATGAGTGAAGTAGTGGCATAAAAGCTGTCAAGATTATAGATCCTGGAGTAGTCTAAGTTTGTTCTCTCAGTGCGGGGCTTAGCACTGTCTGCTTACTGCACTGGGCGAGCTAGCTGCTTCCATGGCTTTCGTATCTAATTGCACATCGAATTTCTTTTGCTCCAAACCTCAGTACCCCCTCAACATTCAGGCATCATTAAAAAGGGGGAACACAGATTTGCTCATATTTGTTCATCTTTTTAAATGATTGAAATGCAGATACTGTTTTTGGTTCAGAAAAGGCTAAAATATTGAGAAGCTGGTAGCTCTATTTTTACATATGGAAGTGATCTACTTGAGCAATACATATCACATTATCACTTTTCACTTTTTATATTTATGTAAAATGTAAATTTTATATAATAATTAATATTAGTTTATATAATATTAGTTTATATATAATTAATATTAATTAATTTGAATATAATATTAATTATGTTCACATTTCAGAATATAATTATTGGGCAAATTTACCATGCTTTACAGTGAAGGGTTATAGGACCTCTGATGTTTTCATGAAATTTTTATATTCAGTATCCAAGAGTTCAAACAATTCCAGGTTTGGGGGTTTTGTTTTTGTTTTTGACGTTCAGTCATAAGTCGTGAGGCAGGAGAGGAAAAAAGCAGTCTGGATAAGAGATGAAAAAGGGTCTCAAAAATTAATGAGAGACCAAAACAGATATGACTTTCTCAGGGAGGGATCACTAAACTTCCAAGTAATAAAAATGGTTCTCTAGGGCCACAGAGCACTGTATTTGTGTGTAGCCCAACTCTTGACTTTCTCATCTAGCCCAACTAAATTAAATGAGCATTCTAAAGTGGTTTGATCATCTTATTATAAAATTGAAAGTTTAGAAAGAGGCAGGAGTATCCTTAGAGGTGATGAGGCAAGGCAATGAATGAAGATGGTCAAGAAATTAGAAATCAGGGGTTGTGGAGGAATGGTGGCCATTGCAGCAAAGAGATGACTAAACACAGTCCATGAGGGAAAGAAGGATTATGTAGGGTTTTATGGTGGACTGTTCTCTGGTTCCATTGATGACTGAAAAAGAGAGCCCCATTTTTTTTCTTTGTTTGGAGAGGTTTTTGCTATAGGGCGCGTGCGCTCGCCAGACAGACAGAGAGACAGAAAGTGAGAAATCACCCCCCAGGGGGGATGGTCACGCCGCAATCCCTTCTCCTCCATTCTCCTCTCAGGACCTTGGGCACGCACGCACACGCTCCCGGCGTGAGTTTAAGCCACCGGGTCCGGGACTTGAACCGCAGTCGACTACGTGGGAGTCCAGCGACATAGCCATTACGCTAACTGCTGGTCCTGAGAGCCTGATTTAATTGAAGACATGATGATCAGGTTGGGAATAAAAGAGAAATAGCCAAAATTGAGGGTTGATAAACTCTTTGTTGTCCTGTGGGCAAGGGTGTGGAAATTTTTACTGAAAGTTCCTGTAAATTTGGGTAGATAACCATTGAAACCCAATTGAAATAGGTGAAATATGATAGAAGTAGAGAATGGGTTATGAATTCCAGAAGTTTCATTCCTGGTCTTTGTCACATCTTCTGTGAATCCAAGTCATATTTGCTCTGTGTAGAGCCTATAGAAAGTCTTTGTGAAAGCTCAGAGGGATTGCTGCTCTCAGGAACTTACAAGCGGAGGGCATTGAAAGGAACATTCTCCATTGTAACAGAAAAGGACAAAGAATTTCTCAAGACCAGAAAATATATAAATTGGGAAATTTTACTGTGCATCTTGTCTTTTCTATTCTCTTGAAAATATCAAAATATACCTTTTAAAGCTAATATAAAGCTACAAAAAGTTCCATTTAAGAAATCATATAATTGGGGGACCGGCAGTTAGCGTAATGGCTATGTCGCTGGACTCCCACGTAGTCGACCGCGGTTCGAGTCCCGGACCCAGTGGCTTAAACTCACGCCGGGTGCGTGTGCGTGCGTGCCCAAGATCTCAAGAGGAGAATGGAGGAGAAGGGATTGCGGCATGGCCATCCCCCCTGGGGGGTGATTTCTTGCTTTCTGTCTCTCTGTCTGTTTGACAAGCGCACACGCCCTATATCAAAAACCTCTCCAAAAAAAGAAAAAAAAAAAGAAAGAAAGCATATAATTGGGAGCAGCAGTTAGCGTAATGGCTATGTCGCTGAACTCTCATGTAGTCAACTGTGGTTCGAGTCCCAGACCCGGTGGCTTAAACTCACGCAGGGCACATGTGCGTGCATGCCCAAGATCCCGAGGAGAATAGAGGAGAAGGGATTGTGGCGTGGCTATCCCCCCTGGGGGGTGATTTCTTGCTTTCTGTCTCTCTGTCTCCCCCTGTCTTTCTGGCGAGCGCACGCGCCCTGTAGCAAAAACCTCTCCAAAAAAATAAAAAGAAAAGAAAAGAAAGCATGTAATTAAAATAGTAATTTCATGTTTTGCTTTGTTTTTTTTTTTTAAATGAGAATTTTATATCCCTGTATTGTTGTGTAGTCTGGTATTTTTGCATATGTTACCAAGAAAGGAGAAGAGAATGGACAAGTATTTTAGTACAGGAAAATGAGAATATGCCAAATGAGCAATGAAAGTCTTATCATTTGTTCATGTGGTGAAGATCTAACCTGCCAAAAACTCAGGCATCTTAAAGAGAATTACAGCCTTACGAGGACTCTCTTCTTCCTGAGACTTGCTATTAAGCTGAAGTTAAAATGAATGAAAAAGTGAACAAAATATGAATAACAGCTAAGTACTGTCAGTTGAACTTTTGCTCCACTAGGCCAGAAATTACTCTACAAAAGTTTTCTCTAAAAAGTACATTTACTCAATCTACCCCAAACTTAAATCCATTTTTTTAAAAAAAGAAAAGAAAGTCCATAATTTCTTAAAGCCACCAAAATCCAAGTGTGTTCATGTTAAGTGAAGGTACTTGTCAAATAGCAAGGAAATAAAAATATCTGTGAGATGTGTATAATTTAAAAATTGTTATATACTTAAATATGTAGTTCTAGGAATAGTAGAAAAAAATAGAACCTCAAAATTTGGTGTGGGGCTGGCTTTTATCATGTTTGTTTTTTTCTTCCACTTGAGAAACTGTAATAATTATTTTGATTTGTGTTTAAAGTAAGTTTTTACTTGTGAAGAACTGAGAACTGCTAGAAAACTGAAGTATTAAGTTCTGTACCCTGTGTATTACATTTCTTAAATCAATACTTCTCCAAATACCTGGAAATTAGGAACCTGTTAGCATTGTCTTCAATTATACATGGAAAAACAGTTACCAAGTGAGCTATTATTAACTTTTTTTCAGTCCCTGTCAGACGTATGAATAAGAAATCGATGGGTTTAATTAAAAGGGCAGAAAATATGCCCTTGACTTTGAAAACATTTGGTAAAATGTCTCAATACTGTATTTGAAGCAACATTAATTGGAAATGACTTTACAGCATCTACTAAGTCACTGAGGATAGGAATTGATGAGTAGCTATAAGTAAAGCATGATGATAAGTGGCATGGGCTGTTCTGTATGGGTGGTGTCTTGTGAATTACTGTCATGACTCATTTTACATCTGATGTTCTTAACATCCTTACTAATGACTTGGAAAAGGAAATGTAATGCCACTTGAATGAAAACTGTATGTGATTTCTAGTTAGGAGGTATTGCAAATCAAATCATACCTTATGGAAAACCATCAATAATGTGGAGCAGCAAACCATAATTTTTAACTACATTTGTAAATGTTGTCTTCCTAAAACCTTATTTTTTCCCAATTATAAAAGTAGCAACTGATTTGTAGAAAGTTAAATAAATAAATAATAAATAAAAAGGAAAGTAAAACAAAACAAAACAAAACAAAAACAGATAATTGAATCACCCTGGATAACCACTGTTAACATTTTTTTAATGTTTACCTTCAGTCCTTTTGCCATATATTTTTGAGTGGTCGAGATCATACCACACACATTCTTTTTTCCCACACACATAATATTGTACCTTTTTTACTTAACATTATAAAAAACTGACCATATCATTACAACTTTTTTGAAAATATCTCTTTAAATGAGCTGCATGCAGTGCTCACTTGTAAGGCCCTAGATATACATAGGGGATCCAGGAGACCTGGAATTTGGTGGTTGCATCGATTTCCATCAGCGTAATGTTTAAATCTCCCATGTTAGAGCTGAGAACACAACGTTTTTTGACAACCTAAAATTAAAAATAATGTAGAAAAGCAGTCTTGGCTTGTGGGCTGCATAGTGGTAGACATTCTGCAAAGACTTCTTGAATTTAATGTACTCCGTTAGGATCTGAACAGGATCCCAGTTCTCTCGTCTCTGCTGATCTTAAAGGAAACCTTTAAGAGCAGCCTTTGGCAAGAGGCCTGGCCACTTGCAGGTAGAGGACTGTGAATTCAGCTTTTCACATCTAAGTATCTATCTGTAATTTCCACTAGTAGCTTTAGAAGTCTGTACCACGTGAGTTTGTGGTCTCATTTGGCCCGTTTCTTAACTGCCCTGGGAGGAGTGTCTGTTTGGCCTAACGATTTAGGATTTCTTCATCCATTATTGAATGGGTGCCAAGCTTTGTAAAAGATGGCTTGGGGTAATTTTCTATGGTGGTGTGTTTGCTCCTGAGTATCAAAATTCTCAATAAAAGGCTTTCTGTTCTTTGACAACAGGCCGTTTTTCCCAGACACATGCCTTGTTGTTTTTCTATCGTTAACAGTAGATAACAGTTTGGATGTGGCCAGAAGCAGTTGGCATGGACACGCACTTGAGGGGCTTCTGGGATGGTCTAGTAGCCACCTTAACCAAAGCGTTATTGACCTGAAAGCTCTGTGGGTTGTCAGCTAGGCCCTCATCCTTTCTTCCATCTTCTTTGTTCTGTCTGCTTTTTCTCCCAGGCAATGACTGTATGATGATGGCTGTTGCTTTTTATCCCTTCTCATTTTTCAGAGTTATTGCTTTCCTCTAAGAATGTCTCTGCTGTGTGACTGTCTTGTGAGAGTGGCTTAGTCCTCTGCAGTCCTCAAGCAAAGGAACAGGGCAGTTAACCTCCTGTTTTAAAGCCGTTGTAATCGAAACAGTCATTCTTTATAAATAGCATTCATAAAGAGGCATTATGATGATTGATTTTTTTATTCAGCAAAATTCAATAACAGTAATAATAGTTAAGTACTTTATATACCTTTTTTCATTTAATCCTCCTAGAAAAATCTATGAGATACATATTATTATGTCCATTTTACAAGAGGAAACTAAAGAATAGAGAGGTTAAGTAGCTTGCCCAAAATCACATAGCTGCTAAGTCTATGCTTTTAAGAGACAATTCCTACTTAACACTAATTGACTCTTACTGCTAGATATATTCCTAGCACCTAGAAAATGCATCATACATAGTTCTTTCTCCACCAATTTCAATATTTTTGATGGATATTGAGTTTCTTGTTGACTGGAGTAAATGATGGCTATGTAGCATCTGAAGTGTGCAAAACATATGGGAAGATACAAAGATCACGCCGTGTGTTTACATTCCAGCCCGTTCAACAGACACATAGAAAAGTAGCCAGAAACATGAGGCAGAGGATAGTGAATGCTGTCATTCAAAACATGGTCAACAGGAACATGGAGGAGGTAGCATATTTTCCTAGAGGGCACACATTTGCATTCGCCCCCGTTGTTGAATGTGTCACACCAACTAGTAACTGTAGCACCCTGGGTTTAATTTGATCTCTCTTTGGGGATCTCCATTTTTGAAGCACCTGGGATCATCTTTCTAAGTATCCTGCTATACACTTGGGAGATATAGTAAATGTATGGCTCGCCTATGGCTGTATTTAGGAACTTCCTGTTTCAAATAAGTATGTGACCTGAACCTGTTCTTTCTAATTAAAACAAAATGTATGAATCATATCATCAAACCTTCTTAAGTAATTTTTGATGTAGTTTTCTCTGCCCTTTTGTAAAGTAGATGAGCCCAGATGATTATTTTTAAAGAATTATTTTATTTAACTTTATTTGCTTATTTATTCATTTATTTTTAATTTGACCAGAGATGGGCAGAGTGAGAGAGAGAAAGAGAGAGAGAGAAAGCAAGAAAGCAAGCTGCCAGGTCCAGGACTCAAACTGTGGTTGGCCTTTGGGAGTCCAGCGCCCTTAGCCACCACATCACCTGCTGGCCCAAGAGCCCTGATGATTTTTTAAAAAGGATTAAGTGGAGCCAGCAGATGGCATGGAGGTTAAGGCACTGGATCCCACACCACTGACTCCTTGGTTTGAGTCCCAGATTCAGCAGCTTGAAAAAGAGTCCAGGCACAAGTGCATGTCCGAAACCCAAGAGTAGAATGGAGGAGAAGGGACGGTGGTGTGGACATTCTCTTAGGGGGGTGATTTCTCACTTTGCCTCTCTCTGTCTCCGGTGAGCCCATGCACCCTGTGGCAAACTCTAAACAATAATAATAAGTAAAAAAATAAATTAAAGAAAAGGTGTTATTCTTCAGCAATCTGTGGAGCAGATGATGATCAAATAAAAAAACGAGTCGTATGATGTTGAAGCCAAGGTGATTTAGCATTACCAGATTTAGAGATTATCTTTATGGAGGCAGTAGGTTATCTTCTGTAGCTGTGCAAGGAATGTTTCAGGTAAGACTGAGGTAAATGAACACAGCAGACAGCCCTGAGATGGAAAGCTTCTGGACAAAGATGGTTTTGTTCTCTGAGTCACCTCATTAGATGCTCACTCCATCCCTGTTTGCTTTGTGGTTGAATAAAGTATTAGGATATCTGAGCTTCATGAGCAATATTTTTCTTTTCTTTGTTTCTTTTTTTTTTTTTTTTTGGTCATTCTAATCAGCACGTTTTAGGCCTTTTTTCTACATCTTTAGTTTCACTGCCTTAGTTGGATCATTGTATCAGCCTCCCAATTGACTCCTAGGCTTTCACATGTCCTTTTCTTTCTTCTTCTTTCTTCCCACTACCACAAGATCATTGGCCTTGAGGTCACCAGTTTGATCACGCCACACCTCTGCTTACTTTCATGACTCCCAAATTACCTTTAAGAAAAGCACAGGGACCAGCAGTTGGCATAGTGGCTATCGCTGGACTCCCATATAGTCGACTGCAGTTCAAATCCCGGACCCAGTGGCTTAAACTCATGCCGGGCACGTGTGCATGCATGCCCAAGATCCCGAGAGGAGAATGGAGGAGAAGGGATTGCGGCGTGGCCATCCCCCCGGGGGGTGATTTCTAGCTTTCTGTCTCTCTTTCTGGCGAGCGCACGCGCCCTATAGCAAAAACCTCTAAAAAAAAAAAAAAAAAAAAAACCTAAAAAAGATAAAGCACAAACAGTAACATTGCCCTTAACTTAACCTTGCTGGTCTCTGGGCCTGAGCACCTCTCCCTTCACCTCCATTGCCAGCCTTCTGTCATTTTCCATCCTGTGCTAGGAAGTCCCCATGCCCTGTACACATTTTTGTCTTCCTTCCTGCTTTTTTCAGCTAGAATATCCTTTCAACCATTTCTCTACTTGGTCTCATCATTGCTGTGTGGCTTATTTCCCCGTGTACACAGGTTAATGACTCCCCTTTTTCTCTTCTGTACACACCTTTGTTGTAGCATTCATCCCTTTGCACTGTGATGCATCATCATTTGTCTGTCTCTGCTTCTAAATTGAAACTCACCAAAGATCCAAGAGTCTGCCCATTTCATCTTTGTTTAAGCAGCATCCAGCATAGATTGGGGCCCATGGTAGTTCCAGCAAAGAATGTTCAATGAGTGAATGAGTGAGTGACTGAAGCAAACCTTCATTATAGAGATGTAAAGGAAAATGTAATAAAATGTATCTTTGGGGACCAGCAGTTGGCGTAATGGCTATGTCGCTGAACTCCCATGCAGTCGACCGTGGTTTGAGTCCTAGACCCGGTGGCTTAAACTCACGCCGGGTGCATATGCGTGCGTGCCCAAGATCCTGAGAGGACAATGGAGGAGAAGGGATTGCAGCATGGCCATCCCCCTGGGGGTGATTTCTCCTTTCTATCTCTCTGTCTCTCTCTGTCTTTCTGGCGAGCGCACGTGCCCTATAGCAAAAACCTCTAAAAAATGTATCTTTGCTCTCAATTATGTCTTATGCATAGAGATCTCACAAACAAGTATGAGATACGTGCCAGTAAAAATAGTTACTGAAATCTGCTGTATTTAGCTGGGTGGACTCTTATAGTTGAGGCATGACTCAAATATTGGGATGTCAGAAAAATCACGATGCATTTTTTTTTTTGGAGAGGTTTTTTTTTTTTTTTTGCTATAGGGTGCATGCACTCTCCAGACAGACAGGGAGAGACAGAGAGATAGAAAGCAAGAAATCACCCCCCAGGGGGGACGGCCACACCACAATCCCTTCTCCTCCATTCTCCTCTTGGGATCTTGGGCACGCACGCACACGCGCCTGGCGTGAGTTTAAGCCACCGGGTCCGGGACTCGAACCATGGTCGACTACGTGGGAGTCCAGCGACATAGCCATTACGCTAACTGCTGGTCCCAACGATGCATTTTTGCATAGAAAAATACGTCATGACTTTTCCAATGACCCAATATATTGGGGGATGAGGTGCCACCCCATGGCAAGAGGGGCAGCCTGGACTATGTGATGGAATATATTAAAATATTTCAGATCTGAGAAGGATCTTTGCATGCTAATTGAATTCATACAGCTACTTTGAAGGAAAGTTAGGACTTGATCTACAGGTGGACAGAATGTTTTCTGTTAAAGCACTTAACAAACCACCCAAACAGACCCCATGATACTCACTCTTCTCCTATCAGCTTTCTTTCTCCCTTACCCACACTCTTTTTCTTTTTTAATTTTCCAAATACATATAAAAGGAAGGCATTCTTAATTAAAAGATAAAAATGAATCCTCTGGTAGAAGAAAATTTACAATTTCTTCTCATCTGTTATGACAGCAGAAAAATAGTCTTTTAAAGCATAATAGTGAATTGTGTTTTGCCAAAGTGGTATATAAAATGGAAATTTACTTTGGCTTGTTCATCCTCTGTGAATGAGATGATCCTACAACAAAATAACACACAGGCTTCTCTCGTGGGAGCAGTAGGGGTAAAATATAAACAGTATTTCATACACGGTTAGATGTTTGGAGAGATGCCTCCTATGATTTTAAGATTGTCTGAATGTACATTCTCCACCTCATTGAACACGTAAGTAGGTTTTGATTCTGTCTTCAACAGCATGAGTGGAGCCCTTATTAAACCTTCAAGAAGTTATTCTGCTTTGACAAAGAGATAATCCTGTCCTTCCTGTGACTGTGTTATATGGTTATTTCCCGTTTTTTAGGACACGATCTCTAGAGGTGTTCAAAAGGCAAACAAATGAGCCAAATGGCCAGATCCTAGCAGAAGTTAAAGTATGGGATAAGTTATAGAATTTGGCTCACATTCTACTGGTACACAAATGCATACATGTCTCTGCATGTGTGTGTGTGTGTGTGTGTTTACATGTATAATATAAATATAAATCTGATTTCTTATATGTTCAATAGAACGATCGATACTAAAGTAAAAAAAAATTTTTTTTCTTTATTCACGATAGAACATGCAGTGGGGAGAAATGAGCACCCTCCACAGGGTCTGGTCATGCTGCAGTTCTCTCCCTCCAGTCCTATAACCCAGGCCTGGTATGTTTCGGGTTGACCAGGCCAGAGAGTTGAACCATGGTTACATGTAGGATCTGGCTTCTCTTGAGCAATGCTAAGATTACTGCTTCACCATGGAGCTGGTACTAAAGTGTTTACTAGACAGATAGAAAGAGTAAACTCTGAAGACCCGATTGAAGAAATGAAAATGGGATGAAGTATTTTGTATTCAGTTACATTGCTAGTCTTGAGAGCTCAGGAGGAAGATATGAGCTACTGGGAAAAATGACACATTACAACAACTGGGAGTAAACCCTTGGTTTCCTCTAAACTTTGAGAAGCAGTATATATTTTGTATGGTTTGGTGTAGGTATAGAAAGGTGTGATGGTGGAGGGCAATTTTGTAAAAGGTGAGTTCTATGGGAGATCAATGAAGCTTATTGAACCTGAGAATAAGATCCTTGTCTATAAAACTATTAAAATGGTCCCCATAACAGTTATAGGGCTCTAGACTGGGGTCAAAGAAGAAGGGATGAATCTGAAAGCAGAGCCTTGGTGATGGGTTAGATGTAACCAAGTGCAATAAGAGGGTGAATTCCAAGTTGTGAGCCTAAGAGACAGAGGAGATAGGCAAGAGAATTTAGAAACGGGACACGATGATGATCACCAGCTCTTCCAGAGCCTACTCATTCTTGCAGTGTGTTAATGGGTATCACAAAAAGAAGAAATTCTATAGTCACTTAAATTGGGAATAAAGTTAAATAGTTACGACAGAACCTCTTAGAGTCTTTAATATGCTACAATGCATTGATTAGGCAGAGCATTCTGATTTCCCAAATTTACCAGATTATGGGATTAGGTGTTTTGACAATTGGTTGTTTGGTTGTAAATCATTTTTGTGGAGTACACTTTTGAAAATTATTTTAAGACAAGAAAACGGTGTGTGTGTGTGTGTGTGTGTGTGTGTGTGTGTACACACACCTGGATGATAATGACCCATCCAAGTGAGAAATTTTTAGTCATAATAGATATGAACATGAGAGAACGTGAAGGAGCAGGCTTGTATGAGTGTTTGGAAATTATCGGTGGAGAGATGTCCAGCAGAAACATGGCTGATACTGGATTCCTCTTTATGGTGACCGGTAATTATTAGCGGGCTGGGCAGGGGAGAAGGGTGGGGGCAACACGAGGAAGTAAGACAATGGCAACAGTGCCTAGGAAGACATCCTCGATAATGTGCTATTACCAGTGACTAGACCAGAAAGAGCTGTTAGGTGATAATGACTGAAACAGAGACCAAGAGGCATAGAGGCCCCCTGGTTTGTCAAAGAAGACATCTTACCTCTTGTACCTGTTGTAGTAGGATGCTAACGCTAGTGTAAATGGTAAATAGATGGCATCCCAAAATCCTAGAGAGATAGTGGGAGAAAGGAAGTTAAATTGCCAAGTGTGATAAACTTGACAAATGTCTCTAGAGCAGTTATGAATCTAATGTGGTCTTTAACTCTGATTGGGCAAAGGGGCTTAATATAATTAGAATTGTCTCCTAACTTCTCAAGACAACATCATACGAATAACTCTTATATGGCATGCCCACTTTAATTATCACAAATTACTTTTAAAATTTTTATTTTTCCGTATAGCCAAGTTTAAAAAATAGACTGTGAAACATGCCCTTTGGAGAAGTCAGAGTTGGCTTAACGGCATGGGAAGTATTTCAAAGGTAAACCCTGTCCTTGGAATGGAGCTACAAATGTAGCTTTTGTTTTTTAACTGGCTCATTTTATTTTTAGAATTTTGAGTTGTACTTTACTCTGGCATATCTTCTCTTCATATCAAATAGTTTAAGCTGGGTCCAGCAAATGCGGGTGAATTGACAGCTGCTAATGTAAATTCCCAGTGAGTAGAAAGGCTTTCCAGTGGAAGCACACAAGGCTCTTCATTGTAAGGATCCTCCTTTGTGCTAGTTTTTTTCTGGCTCTGACATGAGCTGGCTCATGAGGCTTTTGCTCTGCTATTACCACTCCCTACAGAGAGCCAAGAAGACTTTTCATAATGCCTTCAGTCATAGGTGTTCATGAGGGGAGCATGTGAAAATAAATTTGAAAGGTTTACGGTGAGTTTTAATAGCAGGTTGGGGATCTTTCTGAGTTACGGTAGTAAACAACAACTGCAAAGTTGCAGATATGGTCATATTTAGATGCTATTTTGTTCCTCCTCCCCTCACTGAGTCCTACATCTTATATCTGTCTACATCCTATGTCTGAGCAGAATTTGGGGTACTGTGCTGAATGATTGGGTCCCCCTCAACATACCACTGAGGAGAACCAACCCCATGAACTGCTGTTTCAGTTTTTACAGCAGCGTTCAGCCTCTTGTTGCCTTTCTATCTGCTTTCCTGCCTCACTTTGACCAGGCATTTAATAAATCTGTATTTAAAAGAAAGGGAGAGAGTACTGTTAGATACTAGTGTTGTAAAAGGAATGCCCTCAAAGAGCCATCCTTTGTCTTGTGCTTTACTAGCTGTTTGAAAAGTCATCTCTTATGTTTGGCTTTGTGTGGGCACTTGAGTAATATCTACATATAATTTCTTAGGCCATCATCCTTTTCTAGAACAGCTGTTAGAAAGCCAGGCCTATGAATGGGAGGCCTTGTCAGCTACTAGAATGCAGGGCACTCACTCCCTTTGCCCTTTTCCATTGAACCTGGTTGCCTTCATGATAGAAGAGTCACGTGTCCAATTTTGGAATAGGAGACTTTCAGAGATGGAACTTAAACTGTCTTCTCCTTAGCATTATCCTATGATTAGAAACATTTTTTTTGATACCAAAGGAGTTTGCATCTGAATTAGAATAGAGTCTGAGGAGTGATTTGGTATTATTGATTTGAGCAGGATCCTGGTCTCACATTCCATCGTCACAAAGATAAACAGATACATTTGTCATTTGGGGACTGGATTCTCCTGGACTCAATCTAGTGATTCTCTTTCCTGTAAGCACTGGTTTCTTCATTTTGGCAGAGAAAAGTACAAGAACATTACTTGCTGCATTAACTGAAATCATATAGTGGGTTATCTGTCCTGATACTGTATTACTGTATCTTATAAAGCTAGGAGTGTATATGATACTTCCCACTGTACACAAAAACCCTCAAAAGTTTATTTAGTACTTTTGGCAAGAGAGCTAAAGAGAAAGGAGCTTGTATTACTAAATGTTCAAAGGGACAAATTTTTGGATTTTGGTATTTATTTGAGAGATTTTTGGTATAGGGTGTGTATGCTCACCAGAGAGACAGAGAGCGACAGAGAGGCAGAAAGTGAGAAATCACCTGCAGGGGAGATGGCCAACCACAACCCCTTCTCCTCCATTCTCCTCTTGGGATTCTGGGTACACACGCACAAGCACCCAGCATGAGTTTCAAGCCACTGAGTCCAGGACTTGAACCATGGTTGGTTATGTGGGAGTCCAGTGCCTCAACCACTATGCCACCTGCTAGTCCCCAGAATTATTTATTTTTAAAAATTAGCATTTGAATGGAAATTGGGATGTAGTAAGAGAGAGAACAGTTGATACCAGCCTGGCAATTACTGTCAAAGCAGATCCATAGTGATAGTCTGTAGAGTTTTCAGCTCTGTAGGTCCATCTGTATGTACATCTACTCCCAGACCAAGTAGTGGCTTCTGAGTTGAGGGACAAGTAGACCAAACTAATGTAGATAAGTGTATGAGGAAGTCTAGCCACTGCACAGAGGAAATGTTGGGCCAAGCCAGGGAGCAGAACCAGAGAATCGGTTTCTTCCCAAAGAATGCAGAAACATGAGCCTGTTTGTAAATCTCTTAGGAGGGGAGTGAGCTTGTCCTGAGCTGTGTCCATACAGACTCTTAAGTGCCCTGCCTGGTGCTTATTCTGGACATCTTTCTCATGGCACCAAGGAGGGCAAAAACTCAGTACTCTATGGAGGAAGCCATAGCAGAGTATCTTCTTCCACACTCACTGCCAGGCTGACACCCTTCTTCGCCGCCTACTAGGTGGAAGACACATGTACAGATAGGATTCCCTGATTTTTGTGTCCACGTTAGCCTGCACCATAACTGACCTTCGGTTGTACATGTCCTATATGTGTACTGGAGCTTTAAAATGTGAAAATCTGTTCATTTTAAAATCAGTGGACCAAGATGTTTGCAGAGATATAGGGAGCTGGAAGGCTGATGGGAAAGCAGTATTTCACCACTCTGTCTTTGTTGTTATATCTAGAGGAAGAACAGGGGCTAGAGGTTCTCACCTAGGCATGTTTGGAAAAGTGTCAGGTATTTGGTGTGAGTATAGTCGTGGTGGTGGTGGGGATGATACCACAGACTTTGAATAGGCAAGAGCAAGACTTGCCCAAATGTCCTTTGGTGTATGAGAGAGGAGATTAGGAAGAAACACCCCACCACCTGAAATGCTAGTAGAGCATTCCTTCCTTACCTGTGGGGGATATGTTCCAAGACTCCAGTGAATGCCTGAAACTGACCCGTCCATATACTGTGGGGTTTGTTTTTCATCTGATAGCCAAGACAATTACCAAGTGACTACAGGAGTAGTTACAGTGTGAGTATGCTGGACAAAGGGATGATTCCTATCCCAGGCAGGATGGAGGGAGACTACATAAGATTTCATCACACTGCTCAGAATGGTGTGCAATTTAGAACTTCAGAATTGTGTATTTCTGGAATTTTCCATTTAGTATTTTCAGACCTTGGTTGTTTGTGGGTAACTAAAACCATAGAAAGTGAAACTGTGGATAAGGGGGCACTACTTAGAGGAAAATACTGCGAAGGAGCAGCAGGACCTAGCTCTCTCTGCAGGTCAGTGCAGTCATGGCAATTTGTGTGCTTGGTCTTCCAGACAGTCTGATTCCAGAGAGGCTAGGTATAGCCTTCCAGTTTGGATATAGAACCATCTTTCCTCTTTCTCTCCCTTCCTCCCTCCTTCCTTCTCTCCCTCCCAGTTTTCCCTTGGTGAAAGGTCAACTACACTTTCTCGTTTTTCCTCAGTGGTGTTGCCACATCATCAGTTCTACTCAATTCAGGTTTCTCTCTAAACTGACTCATTAGACGCAGTGACAAGTTCTTAGACCAGTGAGAGTAGAGAAGACAGAAAACATACAGTGGAAAGGAAAGAGAAAAAAGGAAGACTGAAAATGATGTTTTACAAAAAAAAAAAAAAAAAAATCAATGTTTTACATTGTACCTAACCATAAGAATAGATACGTGACTGATTTAATCCAAGAAAAGGCTTTTGGTTAGTCCTGATGGGATCCCTCACCCATCTAGGTCAGTGGTTTGTGGACCTGAGTGTACATCAGAGGGTGTGTTCTGACAGAGACTGCTGGGCACCAGCCCCAGAGTTTCTGATTGAGAAAGTCTGGGGCGGGGCCTGGGAATTTGCCTTATGAACAAGTTCCCAGGTGCTGCTGATACAGGGACCACACTCTTCTAGGTCTGGGTCCTAGCGAGGAGAGAAGCACCAGAACGGTTTCCCTCTCTGGAACACCCGCAGGACCAGGCCAACATGAGAGGACCATGTCATACTCTAGATTTGTAATGATGACCCATGAAGGAGAAAGGAGGAATTAAGGTCCATCGCCCCTCAGAAGATAAGTATAACATCAGCTTCACCATCACCCCTTTTGCTTGGATCCACACAGAGGCCAGTGTGCTGTGTTTTTTTCAAATAGCAAGGGTCTAAAAAAGAAAGAAAGTTTTTCTTTTTCATATCTTCCTATACCAAAGTAAGAATATTTAACTGGTAGCCTTTTTTGGTGTCTGTTAGGTTGGGTGTTCTGGTAAACCAGGACATCAGTGATGACAGGCAGTACAGTCGTCCCTCGGTGCCCATGGGAGGTTGGTTCCAGGACTCTTGTGGATACCAGAATCCAAGGATGCTCAAGTCTCATATATAAAATAGCATAGTATTTGCATATAACCTATGCATATCATCCTATGTACTGTAAGTCACCTCTAGATTATGTGCAATACCTAATACAATGTGGATTTTATGTAAGTAGTTGATATACTATATTTTTTAAAAGTTGTATTTTTCATGGTACATATGGTTACTTTTTATTGTTTTGCTATTGCTGTTGAATATCTTTGAGCTGCAGTTGGCTAAATCCACAGATGTGGAACTCGCATATATGGAGAGCTGACTGTACTTTCTTTTGTTTCCAAAGAAGGGGAAATTGTAAAAATACAGAGCCTGTGAAGATTTCTAGTTTAAAACCCAAACCATTGCATGTCTCATTATTTTCAGGAAAACAGAGTCAGCATTGGGAATATTGTTTACTATTGCATTTCCTGGTTTCCTCATTCCACTCTCAGTAATAACTGAAGGACTGGTTGCTTTTGTTTTCTTCTTTCTAATGTGTTAACAATAGTGATGCTTTAGTCCAGTCCCCAAAAGGAAAAACAAAGAGATTGATAGGGATGCTCTTGGAAGCATGAACAAAAATGTGAATGAAATGATGTTTTGAGAGCTGCTATTTTTACCGTCAAAACGTGATTTTTCAAGATAATCCCAAGAATAGTTTTTCATCAAATTTGACCTTATGGCAGAATAACATCAAGCTTTTTTCTTCCCTGATGCCTCCTTGGAATCATAAAATGTTATTAGTTTGACTACTTCGCAGCAGTTGAGGGGTGGCATATTATTTTGGTTTCCATTTTTTATCTAATATAGAAAACCCTGCAGCACTAAATAAAAATGTCACCGTGTAAAATGTAAAGGCTTTCTGTCACAAATGTTTTTTAAAAATTCATGAAGGGCTGAGGATTTGATTTATCTTATCTTCTTTCTGTGATTTATTCATATTTAATGTTAGTTTCAACGTTTGAAGCATGAAGAACTTTTTCAAATTAAAAACTGTGGTGAATCAGTTTTAGTTGAAGAAAAATGCCATCATGCCCATTTTTGAATTATGCAGTTCATTCCTCTTCATGTGTTCAAGGGACAAATGTGTTTGGTTTTCGCAGTGGCAGGAATTCTCACTGGTAAACCCCTTCACTGTTGGAGAGGTTGATTTCCCCAGCTACTTGGTTGTGACAGCTAGCTCCCTGGTATCAGTAGACATTTTTCTGGGGCATTAACCATGATCACACAAGTGTGGTGAAGAGTGGGACTGGGCCTCACCTTTGGCACCATTGCATTTGTTTGTTTGTTTTGTTCATGAGCTGCTGAGTAGTTGCTGTTGTCTTCAGGAACATGTTTAGGCAGAGACCACATGCAGCCCTCTCTGTGGATGGTTCATAAATAATGAATGATAGTAGAGTGAGCTTCAGATGAAGGAAAGGAAATGAGCTCACAACAAACTCATCATCTTAAAAAAAAAAAAAACTAGTTGGCCTCTGAGGCACTGGACTTTTTCAAATCCCTAGAAGGTTAAAAGGCTGGTGGGAAGAGAATTGCTGGCCCTCTTTGGATTCACCTTTGAGGCAGTTAGACGTGTCCGAGAGGACAGGAGCATATTTGGTCCTACCCTGTGAAACAGGTGAAATGTAGATGGCTAGAAGGAGACACAGTAGGACATAGTTGCCTGGACACCTTAGCTTCTGCCTGCCTGTCTACATGGCTGTCCAGCAGTCTGTCCTTCTGGCCCTTCTTTCTTTCTTTACTTTTCTTTTTTTTGAGAAAGAGATTTTTGCTATAGGGCAATAGGGTGTGTGCAGAGACAGAAGGAAAGAGAGACAGAAAGTGAGAAATCACCCCCCCGGGGGGATGGCCACTCCGCAATCCCTTCTCCTCCATTCTGCTCTCAGGATTTGGGGCACGCACATGCGCCCAGCATGAGTTTTAAGCTGCTGAGTCCAGGACTCGAACCACAGTTGACTACGTGGGGGTCCAGTGACATAACCATTATGCCATCAGCTGGTTCCCCCTTCATTCCATTTTTTTTTATTTTTCTGGAGAGGTGGTTTTTTTTGTTTGTTTGTTTGTTTGGTTGGTTTTTTTTTTTTTTTTTTTTTTTTTTTTGCTATAGGGTACATGCACTCACCAGAAAGACAGAAAGAGATCACCCCCCCCCCCCAAGGGGGATGGCCATGCCATAATCCATTCTCCTCTCGAGATCTTGGGCACGCACACACATGCGCCCAGCATGAGTTTAAGCCACCAGGTCCAGGACTTGAACCACGCTGGACTACATGGGAGGCCAGCAACATAGCCATTATACCAACTGCTGGTCCCTCCCCCTTCATTTCTTTTATTTCTTCCCTCTCCCTTCTGTTCTACTCTGTGGTTACTTTTGAGAACCTCTGTCAGGCCAGATGCTGTCATAGAATTAGTCAACTTCTCATAAAATAAGGGGAACTACAACTGTTTCCTCTGCTAAAAATAATCACCCATTTAATATGGCATCAAGGGATAAAGAATAAGAGATACCAGGGCCAGCAGGTGGCGTGGTAGTTAAGGGCATTGGACTCCCACATGGCCAACTGTGGTTCTAGTCCCAGACCTGGCTGCTTGCTTTCCCACTTTCCCTCTCTCTCTCTCTCAATCTGTCCCTCTCTGATCAAATTAAAGTGAATAAGTAAATAAAATTAAATAATTCTTTAAAAAAAAAAAAAAAAAAAAGAATATGAGATACCGAGTGCCTATGCTGGTAAAGCTCTTTTTACCTTGTTTCCTCTTGGTTTGTCATTGAAGGTCAGACTTATACAGTGCACAGAACAGTGCATTACGTTCAGAATGTGGTGTTTAGAACCAGTTTTGGACATTTTACTATTCTGATTTTGCTGTTATTCCTTTGCTTAATGAAGACAATCATCTTGATAAGTCCAATAATTTTTTCTCCCACAGACTATTGGGAAGAAGTTACCTCCAACTACAGCAACTCCAGACTCATCGAAAACAGAAATGGACAGCAGGACAAAGAGTGAGTTTCCTTATTTATCTATCTTATATTTGAAAGCAATTAAGAATTTTCTGACAATTTAAATGCTTTCTAAAAATCCTTTTGTAATTGTAGTAGCTTTTTCAAACACATCATTAAAAATGCGCAGAATGTGTGTCATGAAATTCCCACAACTTAAAGCTAGTAGTCTCAGCAACTTGGGAAGCTGAGGCAGGAGGATGTCAAGTTTAAGACAAACCTGGGGGGCCAGCAGATGGCATGGTGGTTAGGGGTGCTGAACTCCCACATGGCCAACTGCAGTTGAAGTTCCAGACCTGGCGGCTTACTTACTTTCTCACTCTCTCTCTTTCTCTCTCTCTGTACCTCTCTGGGCAAATTAAAATAAATAAATAAATGGATGAATTAAAAGTCAAATAAAATAATTTTTTAAAAAAACCCTGGGCAACATAGTAAGTCAGTCAGTCTCTCTCTCTCTCTCTCTCTCTCTCTCTCTCTCTCATTCTCTCATTTGCCAGAGGGCATGTTTGGTAACTGGAGATAGGAAAAGTGATAAAGTGCCCCCACTATGGGGCATGGTCACACTACAACCCCTTCTCCATTTATCCTCTCAAGATTTTGGGCATGCACATGTGCCTAGTGAGTTTTTCAAGTCATCAGGTCTGTATGTTACCTATGTTACCCATGTGGCATCTAGCCTTAACCAGCATGCCACTGGCTGGCCTGAGACCACATCTTCTTTTTTGCTTTTTTTTTTTTTTTTAGAGAAGTTTTTGCTATAGGGCACATGCACTCGCCAGAAAGACAGAGACAGAAAATGAGAAATCACCCCCCCCCAGGGGGGATGGCCATACCGCAATCCCTTCTCCGCCATTCTCCTCTCGGGATCTTGGGCACACATGCACACACACCTGGCATGAGTTTAAGCCACCAGGTCCGGGACTCGAACCACGGTTGGCTACATGAGAGTCCAGCGACATAGCCATCATGCTAACTGCTGGTCCCACCACATCTGCTTTTTAAAAGCAGAAAATCCACACTAGTAGGATGGGCACAAGTTAGATTCAAAACTCTCAGGGGCAAGGAGTCCCTTTATAGAATGTGATTCTTTCCTGCCAAATGAACATTACCTGTGTGCAGAGCTAGAGTCAATCTTTATACACCCCCAATACTTCATGTCGTTTAGGTAGCTGAAAGATTCTAGAGAATGGCAACACAGGCACATCAGGGATTCACTGGTCTTTGGGTGGGAGAAGCCTAACCACTTTTAGCCTAACCAGTCAACCATTACTGCAGATCCTTGGCTTCTGCAGGTCTTCTCAACATACATCTGCATGAATACTTCTAGATACCTGTGTAATGTGTGCAGGCAGGAGACTCAAGTCTTTCTGGGAGGATTAGCTGTGCTGTAGGATAGTGCTAGCCAATGGAGATGTCATGTGAGCCTCATAGGTAACTTTACATTGCCGCCACATTTTTACAAAGAAAAGAGAAACAGTTGATCTTTTAATAGATTGTATTTAACTCGATAATCCAGATATTATCATTTCCACATGTGATACACATATAGTTATTAAACGAGAATGATTTCATTTTTTTCATGTCAATTCTTTACAGGCCCACATGTATTTTATAGGTATGGCGGATTTCAAGGTGGAACAGCTGCATTTTGAGTGCTCAGTAACCATATGTGTCTAGTGGCAAGCATATTGGACAATGTCGTTTAAGATAGTTTGGGGGGCTGAGATGGGCTTCCTGAGCTTGGAAATGAACACAGTTCCAAATGCTCAGCTCCCTAAGCAGGTGGGAGAATCCTGGCTGTAGCTCAGACTTTGTGCAGTCCTGCGTGTCTGTTACCTCCATCCTTACACCTGGCTCTCTGGAAGCACCCTGGGGTGGGGGGATTGGTTATTAATAAAGACTGCTTTTACTGAGGCCGGATGGTGCATTTTGGTCAAGAGTCAGGAGGATCAGCGATGCTGTTGCTAGCTGTATGACCATAATTTCATTTCTCTGGCCATCCTCTTCATTGTCCCATTGTCAATGAAATTAGAGGATTGTCTATAGAAGTCCCTACAGTTTCTCCCAACGTCTTCATCCTCTCATTCGCTTCTAAAAGTTTGAGGACTCAGAGTGAAAAGTTTCGGCATTCAAAGAATTGAGCAGCCGGAGACAAAAGAAAGATGGGAACAATCCGTTGGTAATATGAGATGATGCCACTGAGGATAGATGTAAATATGCCTGTAAGTGGGTAGCAGGTCAGGAGGGAGAACTGTCACTGTCAGCAAAAGGATGTTAATATTGACAGGCATTTGTCATGGGCTCTAGGGCCAAAACTTCTGCAGTTTAATCTCACTCTACATACTCTTTCTGGCTTTCACCGTCAAGAGTAAATACTAGGGTCCTTGTTCTCCTGTGAATTCCATTTAGTGGCACCCTAGACCATTAAAAGTGGTCAGGCTTCTCCCAGCTGATGGCCAGTGACTCCCCGAAGTGCCTGAATTGCCCAGACCTCTCACGTGGACCATTTCCCTGCTTCTAGATTTGATACGACACATATGTTCAGGTGGAAGACCACGGAGCGCTAACCAGCTGTTAGACATGACCCTGAGCTTGAGATCTGGGCAGGCGCCTTCCTTCCTGTCAGAAGACAACACTATGACAGAAATTGCCGGAAGTACAGAAGAGGGCAGCTCTTTTCTGCACAGCTGTCTCCTTAGCATGCTAAAATCCATGCTCACATCAGGATTAAGAGTGGTGATGATTCAAAAGATGGTCCCGTGCATTGGTATTTTCTGAGTAGAAGTGAAACTCAGCTGATCAGGATTTATCTAAACAACTAACAGTACACCCCTCCCCTCAAAAAAGCTTTTATGATATTGAAATTCATCAGAAACTCATGCTGGGGAACAGATTGGCATAATTTTCATAACAAGAGGAAAACTGTCTAAATATTCATAACAGAGTGCCCTGAGGCTCCTCCAGCTCACATCTGGAATTTCCTTCTTTCTTATTACAATTGATGCAGATTTGTGGCCTCTGTGGGATAGAAAAATAGCCCACAGAAAGGGCTATTTAACATCTCTCAGAACTAATAATGCAGTCTATGGATTGAGCAGACCAGTTGAACAGGTGGGTTAGAAAAATAACAGTCCTTGATAGAATTTTTACAAGCTCAAATCAGGCTTCTGAGTCAGTTGCGACTGGTGCCTTCTTGCTATCGTTAGATCGTCGGTCCCTCTAGGTTGAGGCTGTATCTTATACTCTGTATCCCCCCACCTTTCAGCCTAGGGAAACAAAAAAAAAAGTGCTGTGGACTCAGTGGCCATATGATAAATGGTAGTTCAGCAAATGGAGAATCATAAATGATTAATGAGTTATTAGGCTCTAGAATGGCTGGAGTTTTAAAAAAAAGCTATTAGCCATGGGTCCCCTTTCCCAAGCATACAGTCACCAGGAGGAAAAGGACACACACATATTCATCTTAAACCCAAGAGCTTACTTCAGGCTTCTGAGTGTTTGCAGTGGTGGCCAGAGTTCCATGACCCTTTATTTTTTCTAACCACTGCTCTAGTCCTAGGGGCTTAAGACCACCAGGAACAAACCCGTAGTCTGACAAAGTCAATTTTATTGGCGCCCTGTGACAAGGGAGACCACACCAGGAGAGCTGTGAGTGTTCCACTAAACAAAAGACAAAAGTATTGGGTTATCTGGAAAGGCATGCTGCATTTTTGCATAGAAGAACACAGAAAAATATGCCATGACTTTCCCGATGACCTAATCATTACAGATTTTGAGAAGGGGTGGAATTTAGCGCAAAGTAAACAAGGCAGCAGTTTGACAGACTTTCAGCGCAAGTGTGGCTGGGGGTCACATTGGGTCTGGACTGCAAGGTGGACTCCATCCTGTTTCTTCAGCAGCTACCAAGTTTACATAGCTGTGCAATGCTGTGTGCTGGACCCCTGGTGTGTGGCTCTGCCCTTGTGCTTCTCTGGGTCAAAGTGACAGTTGGTTCAGACAAGGGAACCATTTCATTCTTACTGATGCAATTTTCCAAAAGCAAAGTTTCTGATAGTTTCTAAACCGATTCTCAGGAAGGAAGCAGCCGTCACCCAGAGAAGGAGATTCTTCCCATACTTTGCAGCTGCAGCATATGCTTGGGAGAAACACAGTTTCCTGTTCACTTCGCAGCCGGCCGAATCTGTGTCTGTTATCCCAGCCTGATGAATGGCTGGGCAGATTGTTGCTTTCTCGATTCCAGCTCACTTTTGCTTTCATGCCACATGTTTAAGTAGGAGAAAAAAGGGTCCCCTCCCTTGTGGTAGTTTTTCCTCAGTGTCTTAATAGGCACCTGGGAACCCTTTTTCTGTATTTTTCTAAGCTAGCTGTTTTTGCGCACTGATCCTCCCCAAAACGCACTCCTTCTTGGGCCTGGGAATTTGGCCACATCCAATTTGTAACATCTTTCCTCCCACCCTGCAGTGCTTCCCATGCCCAGTGTACACCAAAGCTCTCGAGCTCCATGTCCCAGGATCCCCCTAGGAAGCACCTTTCATCAAGCGCCCCAATGCAAACCTTGCTGTCCAGATCCACAGTGGAGGCTTTCCCACTCTGACAAAAACAAGGGGTGTCGGTGTTCGGCCTACCCATGCCGCTTAAGATCTACATTTCCACAAGTCCTCTTGAGATAAATGAGTTCCTTGCGTGTTTTCCTTCCCCCCCCCCAAGTCGTTGCTTTTCCTCATCTGAGCAGAAGAAAGCCCCGTCGAGAGGAACCTGGTGTGCCCACGTTCCATAGTAGAAAACAGAAAGGCTTTGCTTGTCAGATGTTCATTTCTTCTTTTTAAAAAATATTTCTCTTTTTTTAAAGTGAGAGGGGGAAAGGTATCTCAATTACTATTTGAAATGATTTGAAAATCAAATTCCCAGCAGTGTCCTAAGACCAAAGGCAGTGGTTGTGATTTGGGGTTACAGTCAGCTTCTTCAGAAAGGAAGACGCTGGGCTGGAGCTGAGACAGCGATGTGCACATTGTGTTTCATTTCCCTGTCTGCATTTAAATGGAGACCAGGGCTTCTGCAGCTCAGCATTATTGGCATCCGGGCCCATCGTTCTCTGCTGTGGGTCTGTCCTGTGCACTATAGGACTTCTAGCAGCATCCTGGCCTTGACCCACTAGATGCCATCAGCTCTCAACCCCTCCCTCAAGCTGTGACAAGCAACATTGTCTTCTGGTATTGCCAGTGTCCCCTGGGGAGCCTCAGTTTGGAATTGCTGGTGTAGCCTGTAGTAAGCTCCACAAGGGCGCTCTGCATCCCTGCTACCTGGTGCAAGAGTGGACACTTGGCTGGTATTTATGGAATAAATGACAAGCCTAGTATATATTTCCTCCCTTCCAATTTACCCTGGATCCTCAGACTCTGACCCAGAACTTCTCATCTAAATCTACCATACAGCTCACAGTTCCCCAGCACCACCAGTGCACTGGCTCACCCTCCAGGTCCCCAAGTTGTTTTGCTCCTTCCTAGCATTGAATCTGTGCTGGTACCCATTATCAGAACAGTCGTTCTCAGTATGTCCCAAACCAACAGCAAAAGCATCACCTGGGAATTTATTTGAAATGCAAATCCCCAAGCCCAGCCTCAGCCCTACCCAATCAGAAGCCTTTGGGGGCGGGGCAGCGACCTGGTTGTAGGAGCCCTCCACTTGGTGCTGAGGTCCACTCAAGTGGAGAAGGACTGACCTAGAGGAGAGTGTTTTAAATTTCCTTGATGAGAAGGAGGATCACCAAGATCCTTGTTAAGTAGATGGATTCCTGGTTCCACCTCAGACCTAAAGATTCAGATCCCCCAAGAAAGCTCCAAGTATAAAAAATAAATGACGCTGTGAAACATTTTGAAGACATGCTAGGACTTTGTTGGTAATGTTTTCTCATGGTGTCGGTTACAAGTCAATTGCGTAGTCATTTACTGACCCTCCTATTATGGGCCAGATCCTGAAGTAGCCAGGGAAGAGTATGGGGGAAGGAAGAGAATGACAAATATGCATAGAAAGAGCCTTTTGGATGGGGTACTTTATGTCAAGTTTTTCACAGGAGGTAACTAGAAGCTTCCCTCTTCTACTGATTTCCTTCATGTCATGGTGACTTCTGCTTCAAGTTCTGAATACTTATCTGATAAGAAGTAATGGTAAGCAGTAGTTTTAGTAAGTCATGTAGCAAGAAGTCCAGAGATGCTGGACCTCTTGAAACTGGCTAATTTGACAGACATCTTAACAGTGTCAAGGCTCAGGGGCAAATTCTCTGATTTTCTTGGCTCTCCTCTCAGAGTTGCAATATGATTGCAACAGCGCCAAATATTGTACTGTCTTCCAACAAGGATAAATGGTATGAAAAGAAGCAGAAAGGCAGAGGCAACTATTTTCCTCCAGGCTTAGTGGCCTCCCTCCCCACCTCACTCCCCAGCTTGCTCTCTTTAACCAGAGAACAAAATCTAATGCCTCCCCACCCCCAGCAGGTTTCCTCTTACATCTCAGTGGCTGGAAGTAGATCACATGCCCATCCCTAAACCTATCTCTAACAAAGGGAATGAATGAGTGTTACAGATAGTCTCTGATTTAGGATTTTGGGTCTTGATGTCCAAAAGTGATGTGCATTTAGTAGAAACTGTACTTTGAGTATTCATTACAACCATTGCGCTTTTCATTCTCAGTACAATATTCAGTAAATCACACAGGATAATTGACACTTTATTTATTTATTTATTTATTTATTTATTTACTTTTAGAGAGCAATTTTTGTTATAGGACATGTGTACTTTCCAGAGAGACAGAAAGTGAGAAATCACCCCCTGGATAGGGATGTCCCTTCTCCATTCTCCTTTTGGGATTTTAGGCACGCACACATGCACACACTCCCAGCATGAGTTTCAAACCTCTGAGTCTGGGACCCAAATTGTGGTCGGCCATGTGGGAGTCTAGCATTGTAACAATTATGACATCTGCTGGTCCCAATAATTAACACTTTATTGCCACAGTAGGCTTTGTGTTAGATAATGTTGCCCAATTTTAAGCTAATATGAGTGTTCTGAGCACATTTAAGGTAGACAAGACTTACCTGTGATGTTCAATAAGTTAAGTATATTGTGCATTTCCAACTTAGAGTATTTTCAATTTAGGGTGAGTTTATAAACCCATCATGTTAAGAAGCACCTCTTTTTGCCTGGGCATATCTTATTCATCCCTAGGACTGTGGGACAATGTCTTATTCCTGCATACAATGCCTGCAGGAGTTAGGAGTCTGCAAACTAGGGAGAGAGCAAGGAATGGCTTTTGGGAAGTTAACCTACAGTGTCTGCCACACTTGTTTCTGACAGAGAGGAACAGAAACATGACCTATTCCTGCTTTCTTTGTTGGCCATGGATATTTGATATCTTTGTAAAATGTCTCCATGATTTCCATCCTAAGAGCTATTCTTGAAGCCTGAGCTCTGCAGGGCAGTTCTTTAGTAATACTAAATATGTTTGTGGTGTTATAGTTTTGAGGTTGGGTAGTCATATTTCACTAGCACAGTCAATAGGAAAATTGGTAAGGAGTTATTATTGCCCAATTTAAAGATGTTCAACTTTTTCCCTCCCTTTAAAATATTTAACCAATGCAGATCCTGGAAGGTCTGCCATTACTAAATTAAAGTGAGATGAAACCTTGGTAACTATGTGTATTTAGGAGTATGGTATTGATGGGATTTAGAAACAGTGCCCCTCAGTGCAGGTTAATGCACAAAACTCATCAGAAGCCCAAAGTACTGAGATGGTAGGTTTCCAACACTGTGACAGGAGATGTAACTGATAGCTTCAAACTATTGGGAAGGGAAAAAAAAAAAAACTCTGCACAGCAGCAGTTAGTCCCCCTCTCCCCACTACCCTCTTTCCTATCATCCTCTGCTGTCATATCTCAGCCCTCAACTACAGTGTATCTGTACTTTGGGTTCTTAAATTGCCTTTATTGTATGTATCAATCTCTCTGATTGATGACATGTTAACTGAAATAAAGAAACACATTTCCGTGATATAAACTGTAGTAGGGATAATGTAATTGATTCTTACATGTATAGCTCTAGGTTATGATCTTTCTGCAGGAGCTGGCCTAATCAACATGAACCATTTAAGGCTATTCAAAGGTGTGCTGATTTTGACACAGAATGATAAATGCTAGTCCCAGTAAATACTGATTCTCTTACATTTTTCTTTTAAAAAATCTTTGTATTTCCAGAGTGTGTGTGCTCACAAGAGAGTGAGAGAGAGAGAGAGAGAGAGAGAGAGAGAGAAAGCACCCCCCCCCCAGTGGAGCACTCAAGCTCCTGGCATGTTTCTCAAGCCTTTTGAACCAAGATTCAATCTGTAGTCAGCCATGTGGACCTGACTCCCTATGCACAATGCTACGGGGCCAGACCATGAATTTGTCTTTCCACCTTATCTCCTGAGTCATCAAAGCCCAATCTCCCAAGTCTTCATTTCCAGAATACCTTACAAATAGTTTTACTGTCTTTTTAACTGATGCATTCAGAGAAGTAGAGAAAGCATTCGACTTAGGACATACTTGAACTGATTTTGAGGGAACCTTAGTATTTATCTCTCCTTGGTGAGGGCTGATTAATCCCTTTGCTGATGAACAGTCCCTTCTATGAATAGACAGGTTCCGACCAAGAGGCCATGGGACATATTCGAATGGTCATATTTGTTGGCTATTTGTGGTTGGCAAGTGTTCACATACAAATACTCTGACATTTGTCTCTTAAGACATACCAAAATGGGGTAATTTCTCCTTGTTTTATGTACCATGTCCGCTTTCTAACATATGTAAGTACCCTGCTTCTAATTTAGTAGTGCATGGAAGAAGGTAAAATTTAAGCTTTTTGTTCTCTGCTTGTGCACACACCGAAGGAGTATATAAAATGGTAGTATGATCTGTTTTCCTGAGACCAAGGAAACCATTTTGCTTTTCTGCCTGAGAACAGCAAAGCAGTCAGTGGCATTTTATGATGTCATGTGATTTGTGAGGGGAAAAAAATGAAGAGAATAAATATGCATGAGCCAAACATGAGCACTATTAGGCAGTTATCCTGAGGGTGACCCTTTAAGCACTAGTAATGTCCTACTTGTTAAGTGTGCCTTTCCCCGAAGTTAATTTGGTAGAGAACATCTTTTCCTGGTCCAGCTCATTAGATAAAGCATTTTAAAGGTTATATTTTCTTTTCTTCTTACAGCCAAGGATTACTGCAAAGTAATATTTCCATATGAGGCACAGAATGATGATGAATTGACAATCAAAGAAGGAGATATAGTCACTCTCATCAATAAGGTAAATACAGCTTCATTCCTACCTGCTAGACTGCTTTGGGGTATTGGTTGAATCGGCAGCTTTTGCTTTAGCCCTTGAAACACTTGGTTTTCATAGTCGTGCATGTGAAAGGAAGAGTCTTGCATCTTTCCTTTTGATCAGGCTGAGGCCTATGTATCCAGGTGAATGATCTTCTTGAGAACAGAATAGATTTCTCTTTGCCTTGGGGCCAGTTGTCGATTTGCATGATCCTACAGAAAACTCTGTCCCAGAAGGAATAACCTAGAAGGCGGCCTGGCTGGCTGGAGATCCTGTCCTCAACAGCAGGCTAGCTGCAAAGCTCTGTGTGTCATGAGGTATCCAAGGAGGGCTTTTAAAAGGGCTGGTCATGCCTCACAGGCAGAAAATGCTTAAAGGATGTTTGCTGTTCAGATCAAAGACAGGTAGAGTACCTGAGAGAATTTTGCCTGCCTTGTTTGGGCTAAGAAGGTTGGACGATTTTATCATCATTATAGCCAGAGCCTTGTAAACACATGGAGAGCTATAAAATCTGTGTGAAGTGACGTGGTTTAATAGGCCCTTGTACTATTTATGCTTTTATGCAGTGGTACTCACCAAGCTGGTAGTTAGTTGAAAGACATATTATTTAAGTGATTCCTCAAATATATGGCCTTTTATGATGGCTGAATATGATGAAAAGCTGAACAGTCTTTAAGGTGTGTAAAGTGATTTTATTTTGGCATCCAAGTGAGTGGCAGGAAACATGTAATTCTCTGAGCACAAATGTGACTTTTAAGATCATTGTACAGCACTGGCAAGTGTTGGCAGGGTAGAGAATGCAGGGAAGGGGAAGAAAGGTCATGGGGTTAGATGAGGGTAGGCCCAGAGTCTCACTGCTTCCAGCCATTTCTGCCTGTCTCCTCCCTCTCAGTAATGCCTGTATCAGAGACTGCCTGTGTCTGCCCCACCTGCACCCCATCCCAGCTTTGTCCATGAAGTGATTGGTAGGTACAATTTACTTTCATGGTCAAGTATGATTTCTTCTAAGAAATGGCTTTAGAGATTGTAAGAGCCTAATTCAAGATGTTAGGAACTCATGACCCCAGGGATTAAGTATCTTGCCAAAGGTCAGGGTTTTTGTTTGTTTGTTTGTTTGTTTGTTTTCATAAGGGAAAGAGCTGATCCTCTCATGGACTCCATTTGGAAGTGGTATGCTGAATAAGGGTAGAGCTATAAAGGCACCTTCTGGAATAGCAAACTATTTCCTATTTTGCAGATCACCCTAAGAACTCATCCATCTTTTTACCTGTAAAATACTCTTCCCCAGTATTTCAGCGTATCTCTGTAAGTGTTGAATGTGGCAGGAGAAAATGAGAGGAAGGGGGAAATGCTGCCCTTCTTTCTTAGTGCAGAAGTTCTTCCTTTCCTTACCACCCCTCCCCATGACCTCCTTGAAACTGCTTTCTTATGCATAGTGCACTCCTTATTTTGTATACATTTGGCCAGAGGGCGTGGATGCTCACCAGAGAGAGAGAGTGAGTGAAAAAGCATCCTCCCATAGATAATGGTCACTCTAGTATCCCCGGTACTGCATCTCTACCTCCTTTCAGGATTTTGGAGGATTTGAGACATGCACATACGCATGACTGGTGTGTTTTTCAAGCTACCAGGACTGGACTTGAACCACACAGTTGGCCATGTGGGATCCAGCCACCTTAACCATCACACCTTGGGCTGGTCTCAGTTGTTATTTTTGATCAGATCTGTAACCAAACAAAATAAAGAAGTTGTTGAATAGATATGAAGCAGAATAAAAATACTTTAATAATCAGCACAGATATTTGGTTTTAGTAATATAAGGAAAGGGGTAAAGGACACATTTTGCTGTAATGATCAAGCAACCAGGGAATTAGATAACTGCCATCCTTTGCAATGGGTGGACTCATAGTCCTGTCTCTGTTTTGGTTTGGGAGGAAGGGTAACCTCATTGTCATTGAAAACCTAATGCATCAATAATATTTGATGAGATTTGAGAAGAGGAGAAACTACCATGGATGGTCTCTCATTGGAACACATCTATCAATATTTCTGTCTTAACATGCTATACTCCAGTCCTTACCATTTGAATACATATCATGATGAGAACACATTCATTTTAATGATTTTGTTCCTAACTGGCAAGCCTGAGATCTAGTCTGATAGAAAGAATCTGATTTATTTTAAAGACTTCAGTTAGAAAGGGAATACCTAGCAGCCCCATCTACACAGTAGGGAGAAATGACTGGCAGATATGGTAGGCTGCTTTTAAGAGTGTCTCTAGGGTTGCATCCTATTTCTCTGGTTTCACAGATTAATGGATTTAGAAGCAGTTTGGAAACTGTGAAGCTGTTTACCAGTATTAATGCTACATTTTCATAATGCGAAGTTGTCGTCTCCCTTTGTCTGAGTCTGTTTTGTGTTGCTGTAACAGAATACCTGAGACTAGGTAGATTATGAATATGTTTATTTGGCTCATGGTTCTGGAGGCTGGGAAGTCCAAGAACATGGTGCTAGCATCTGATGATGGCCTTCATGCTTTGTCATCACATGGCAGAAGATAGAAGGGCAAGTGAGCATGCATGACAGAGAGAAGAGCAGGGTCAACCATATCCTTTATCAGGAACCCACTCCTAGGATAACTAACCCACTCCTGTGATAATGGCATTGATCCATTCATGAGGGCAGAGCCCTCGTGATTGAAGCACCTTTTAGAAGTTCAACTTCCCAGCACTGTTGCCTTGGGGATTATGTTTTAACACATGAATTTTGGGGAATACATTTAAACCGTACAGCCCTGTACACTTGGTCACTTGACTGGGATTGCACTGATCCTGCTCCTCAGGCCTAGAATTCCCATACACTTTTGACATTTGGCCAGTTCATCTCTAGCACTCAGCCAGTACTTATTGTCACCCTGTAACAAAGTTGTTCTCATGTAAGCCCTGTTCACCAGTCAAAGTCTTTAGTAACTTAACTTTCCTTTATTATAAAATCCAAATATGTAATCCTATCACTCCTTTGCCCAAGTGGTCTGGCCTCAGTCTTTCTCCCTGGCCTTGGTCCATGTGGTTGTTCTACAGGAGCCTACCATGTGCCCCTGTCCTGCTAACATGTGCTCACTGAGTTGACCCAAATCATGTTCCTGATGCCCGGGATACCCCCTGCCTACCCACTGAGCTTTTTCAGTTTGTTCTTTAGACAGAGCCTCACTATGTCACAATCCTCCTGCCTTAGCCTCCCCAGTAGGTGGAACCTTTTAAAGGCAAGTGCCAGTGTACCTGACTTTTAGGGTAGGGAGGGAATTGAACCCAGGATTCCCATATGGCCTCAGCCTAGCAAGAAGCAGCATCAACCAGTGCTGCCATGGCTAGGCCACTACTTAGCTGGGGTTTTTTTTAGTTTTGTTTTCTTTAATAATTCATCCAGTCTTTTTTTTTTCAGGTCATAAGTTTATTTACAAACATATTCAGTATGCTATGAATTTAAGAGTTTGATCCCATTTTCCAGAGATTGTGACTGCATCTCTTAAAATGTTCTTCATATCTATTAAATGGATAAATTAAAACATCCTTATTTCTTAAGTAGTTGGTGTCTTACTATAAAGAAAGGTGCAACGAATCCAGATCCAAAGTACGAAGTCATCATAACAACAAGTAACCGCCACTTGCTTTCCACTGAAAATGGCAGATTCTTCCTGGGCCCTCCTCAGAGTGGCTCCTACGGACCACGGAGGTCATGAACCTCCGGATGCTCTGTCCCAGCATGGTGCTGCTGGAAGCCCTGGAGATGTGCAGAGTCCGAAGTCGGGAGAAATGGCCGCACCACCACAAGCCCTTCCTTTCTCATGACCTTGTTCTCTAGCTGCAAGGCTTTTTTTTTCTTTTTAAGGCTTTTGCCTTAGGGTGCATGTACTTGCCAGAGAGAGATAGAGAGACAGAGAGAGAGAAAGTGAGAAATTACCCCCAAGGAGCAATAGATGTGTTGCAATCTCTTCTCCATTCTCTTCTTAGGATTTTGGGTACACATGCACATGTGCCCAGTGTGATTTTCAACCCATCAGGTCAGGATCTTGAACCACAGTCATCCATGTCAGAGTCCAGCGCCTTAACCACCATGCCACCTGCTGGCCCCGACACATCCAGTCTTTTTTTTCCCCATTCAGAATACACTGTATATTGGCTCAATCAAGCACATCAACCTCCAATCTTTTTTTAGAGAGATTTTTACTATAGGGTGTGTGTGCTTGCCAGAGAGACAGAAAGTAAGAAATCACCCCTCCTCCCCCCAAGAGGGATGGCCACACCACAATACCCTGTCCTCCATTCTCCTCTTGGGATTTTGGGTACACACACACGCACCTGACATGAGTTTCAAGCCACCGGGCCCAGGACTCGAACCATGGTTGACTATGTGGGAGTCCAGTGACATAACCATTATGCCATATGCTGGTCTCTTTAGAGAGATTTTTGCTGTAGGGCACATGTACTCACCAGAGAGACAGAGAAAGACTGAAAGTGAGAAATCACTCCCCAACACATCCCAGGGCGTTTGCCACACCGCAGTACCTTCTCCTCCATTGTCCTCTCAGGATTTTGGACAGGTATAGACACGCACCTGGCATGAGTTTCAAGCCACCAGGTCCAGTACTCGAACCATGGTCAACTACATAGGAGTCCACTGATATAATCATTACACATTCTGCTGGTCCCAACACATGCAGTCTTAATACATGCTGCTTGAGCCCATTTTGTGCCCATATTAAACTAATTTTATTGCTTAAAATCTCTTGTGCCTGGGATCAGCAGGTGGCATAGTGGTTAAGGGCACTGGACTCCCACATGGCCGACTGTGGTTCAAGTCCCGAGCCTGGTGGCTTGCTTTCTCACTTTCCCTCTTGTGCTCTAACATTTCATTTTTATTACTATTTTATATGATTTGCTGTGAAATCAGATCTGTTGCTATCCTATAGTTGTACAGATTTTACTTTTATTTCCATGAAATGCCCACCAGTCTTGACCTAGCATTTCAGTTTGTTAGATGTAGCATGCTAGGATGACATGTTCCACATAGGCGACCAGGTCAGAGAAACCAGAGTTTGAATCCTAGCTCCACTGCTCCTAGCTGTGTGTCTTTGGGCCTATTACTTAACCCCTCTGAGCCTCAGTTTCCTTAACCATAGAGCAAGGGTCATCAAACTGACCTCACAGGGCTGCTGTAAGTATTTATTAAGATACTGTATATAAAGCATCTCTTTTTTTTTTTTTTTTTGGAGAGGTTTTTGCTATAGGGCGTGTGCGCTCACCAGAAAGACAGGGAGAGACAGAGACAGAAAGTGAGGAATCACTCCCCAGGGGGGATGGCCACACCGCAGTCCTTTCTCCTCCATTCTCCTCTCAGGATCTTGGGCACGCACGCACACGCGCCCAGCATGAGTTTTAAGCCACCGGTTCCGGGACTCGAACTGCAGTCGACTACATGGGAGTCCAGCAACATAGCCATTACACCAACTGCTGATCCCAAGATACTGTATATAAAGCACCTCTTGTAGGAAGGAGTCAGTCAGTGGTGCCCAGAATCCTAGGAATTGTCACCCTAACTTTGGCTGCTCTTTCATGGGCCTCAGAAATGGGAATGGAAAAGGGCTGCTGTGTCTGGGCCCAGTTTGCTGCTAGGACTGGAATACTGTGACATTAAGTAGGTAAAAATGGTGAAAAATCCACCTAAAATAGTTAAGAATTCGTAGCGGGTGAGATTTTAGCAAGAATTTGGAAAGAAAACATGCCATAAATATTTAGCCTGCTAAAAGTGGGGAAAATGGAGTCTGAGAATCCTGCTGACAGTATACAAAATTCTTACTGCTTTTTCTAGGTTATAGAATCACCCAGAAGTGCGCTTAGATGATCTGTTCCTGCTATTATAAAATGAGTGGTTTCATCATGATTTCTTTAGTATGCATTTTTTTTTAGAGAGATGGGGATGGCCACACGGTAATCCCTTCTCCTGCATTCTCCTCTTAGGATTTTGGGCTCGCACGCACACGTGTCCAGCATGAGTTTCAAGCCACTGGGTCCGGGACTCAATCAGGGTCAACTCTGTGGGATTCCAGTGACGTAACCATTACGCCACCTGCCGATCCCAATTTCTTTAGGATGCACTTTGATATGAATATTTATTGTATGTATGGGTTGAGATGAAGGCCTGGAATGCTGTTCTCTAATTTAATCACGTTTATTGTAAGATTCTCTATTGGCCCTGAACCCTGTTGATGTTTCCTTTTGTAGGCAGTTAAGGTGGTTTCCCTTTGTCCTGCTTTTCTTGCTATACAGGAGTCACAGAGCAGGCATCACCCTCATTTTTCAGTTGTGGATTGTCAGTTCATGTGGCTTTCTAGAAAATGAGTCAGACACCTTTAGTGGGTGTCTATAAGCCCTCTGCAGTTCCTGAAATAATGTGCACAGGACCTGAACTATTTGTGTGTGTCCCTGGAAACTAGGATGAAATGTGGCAACCCGAATGGTTTGTTTTTTTGGTTTATTTATAAAGAATTCTTGCAGATTTGGGAGCATTTCCCCTAGTGCAGAACACACCTGTGTTTAGCTTTTATTTCCAGTCACTCAAAAATAGCTCCCGCGTCTGTGTTCCTGCCGCCCCCATCCCTGCCTTCCTGATCTGTGCTCAGAGCAAGTTAGAGAAGCTTCAGAAGCCTGTGGGTCTGCTTTCCAAAGGAAGAAGCTCCCTGGAGAAGAGCTGAGAGCAGCTGGGTGGGAGCCAGGCCAAGGTTCAGCTGTGAGGGTGGCCGCCATTGGACGGTGTGCCATTGCTGCCTGCGGCGGGAAGAACCCAGGTGTGCAGAGAGAGGGGCAGTGTTCTTCTGTTGGCCAGCAGCTTTCTGCCTCAGAGTGATAGCCTTTTCCTCACAGCCTCCTCGAACCTGGGAAGAAGGGCTTCATGCCTGATCCCTTTGTAAGCTAGGATTTCTAGGTATGTCTTATTAAAAAGGACTCCCCTGGATAGCTGTGTCTTTGACCCTTAAGGCATACATAGCACCCTTTTGGTTTTTAACACAGAGGACGTGCTCACCAGAGAAACAAGAGAGATAGTGAGAGGGAAAGTGAGAAATCACCCCCCCAGAGGAGATGGCCATGTCATAATCCTTCTCCATTCTGCTCCTGGGGCTTGGGCACACACACGTACGCCCATCGTGAGTTTCAAGGCACCAGGTCTGGGACTCAAACCATGGTTGGCAATGTGAGAGTCCAGTCCCTTAACCACCATGCCACCTGCTGACCCCCATTTCTTGATTATTATAAGCCTATTTGACAACATCAAGATAAACACTTGGAAGGAAGGTTGGCTAAAATCATGGAGTACTGGAGGTGGAAGGACAGGGATGATGTAAGCTAGCATTGATATGCATGGAAGGTAACTGGTACATAAACCCTAAACCAAGTGTTAGATACTGGTGATTAGTGGCACCCCTACCTCTAGGAGTGTAGTCATCTGTCTTGGACCATGAGGATTATTTCCTGGAAATTATTGGCAGCCATTTTAATTTGCAGATTGTCCTCTTCTCATAATGTTTGTTGGTTTGCTCATTTATCCATTTACACGTTGAAAAACATTTATGGTGTGCCAGGAGTTATGTTAGAGGCTGAGCATACTGTGTGGAGAAAAAAATATAGAAACTGGGGGTTTTGTCTTTTCCTAGGGACCCCAGATATTTGGAGCTAGACCTGCTGTGAGGGCAGCATTAGAACTGAATACTAACTGTCGGCGTCACTTCTGCAGAGATGACACGACACCCGGTTCTTCCTCACGCAGTCTTTATTCACAGGTTTCCTTTTTCTTCTTCCTTTACTTCTTCTTTCTCCCCGTATATATAGGGTCCTCCCAGCGGCCCCACCCGCAAGTTCCTTCATCTGTACGAGGCAAGTCCTGATTGGCTGTCTCTAAAACACGTAAGGAGTTGTTTGTACATGCCTCCCTATGCAGCCAGCGGCGCCATCTTGGCTCGGCGGCCAACGGCGGTGGCCAACAACTAACTAACCCTGTTTCTCTCATCTGTACCTCAACGTGGTTTCTGCCCTCCTTTCCCAGACAGTGGTTGAGATTGCACTTTGTAGTAGCTGGACGCACCTGCAGGACCGTGGCTTTCCAGCACAGGATTTTGCGCTGCTGGTAGCAAGCGCCTTGGACCCTCGTCATTTTTCCTTTTCCCTTAGAAGTCTCTCTAGGATCCAGCATCTCAGCTCCTCCTCACAGCAGCTCTAGGAGTTAGGTGGGACCATCAGTGTTCTCCTTCTCTCCAGATGACAGAGGAGGTACAGAGGCCCAGAGTGCTCAACCAGCTTTCCCATGGGACTCACAGCTAGGCAGTGGTGCTCCAGGGCAGAGGCGTCATCCAACTCCTTGTCGAGCTCTCAGGGCTTGGAGACTGGGCAGGGTGGCAGCTAAAGGTGGCCTGGATGCTTCTAGTAGGTGGAGCTCAGTCACTCCCAGAGGTGACACTTGTCTGTCCACTCACCGAGAGTCACCCATTGCTGCTGGATAGTTAGGACAAGTGTCTATGGAGTTTCCTTTCTAACTGAATGTCATTATCGTTACTACTTATCAGAAAAACATTACCATGCCACTACTCTGTCCATTGTTTCTGATGGTCGCATTTTGGAATCCACATTTCTGTTTTATGAGGCTAGTTTCTGGGTCATCCATTCTGATTCCATTGTCACTTCTAAAAGAATGAAATGACAGAGAAATGCAGAGGTGCATGCAGAGGAAGTGATGAGCTCGGCTGGGGGCTAGTGCAGACTCTTTTCATGCCCAAAGCTCCTCCCTGCCTCTGTCCAGTGTATCTTGCCTCCCTCTTTTCTTCTGGGTCCACATAATGTTTAGCTTTCTGCTGGGGAAAAAAGGAAAGGCAAGAGTCCTGTGCCCCTTCCTAAGTCATTCTGTCATTACATGTCTCTTTTGTTGGTTCTAATGTTTGTTTTCCCTTCTTGCCTCCTTCCCAGTAATTCATTAATTGAACCATTTCTTTCCTGAGAAAAATGTTTCCAGGCTTCCTTGCTTCTCACCCCATGGGAAATAAAGTTGCCCCCACAAAGGAAAGTGGCTTTAGGAATTTCAAGGAAGATCTTTAGCTTAGTATGAGAAAGCCGGTCAGCTAAATAGATTGCTGGTCTTGACCTTTTCTCTCTGAACTGCTGAAGCTTTTAGCAGAGCTAAAATGCTAGGATTAAATGTGGTTTCAAGGGTGAGGAGTAAATTAGCAGGTGTCACCCTGAAGATGATGACATGCTGACAGACCCATTAGAAGGACATGTTTTATGAGTGAATGAAGAAGGTAAGCATAGCTCTGGGATCATCTTAGTTTACACAGAAAAATGTCAGTGTTCAGCAAATGAGTCATTTATGTTCTAGAATGTATTCCTTGCAGTATGTCCTGTCTTGTTGGGCTGCATATGTCCTTATTTGAAACAGAAGTCATAATCTCTCTCTTCCTTGGACCATTAGAAACAGAAAGAAGTACAGTTTGCTGCTGTTTTTTCTTCCTCTTAAAAGTAGCCAGGGAACCAGAAGATGGCGTCATGGTTACATAACTGGATTCCCACGTGGCCAACCGCGGTTCAATCCCGGACCTAGTGGCTTGAAGTTCTCACCAGGGGTATGTGCATGCACATCCAGGATCCCAAGAGGAGAGTGGAGAAGGGATTGTGGTGTGACTATCCTCTGGGGGAAGGGGGTATTTCTCACTTTCTGTCTCTCTGGTGAGTACATGTGCCCTATAGCAAAAGTCTCTCTTGAAAAAAAAAAAAAAAAAAAGCAGCCAGGATATTGGGGCAGATGAGAAGAATCATAACACTCTTAAGTGCATTTGATCAACACTCTTCTTCACTAAGTTTGTTTATCATCACAAATAGTTTTAAATTAAGTGAGGATGGAGCTGGCCCTGTGCTCTAGCGATTAAGGGAACAGAATTCTACATGGCCGAGTGCAGTTTTAGTCCTGGCCCTGGCACTTACAAAAGCATGCCAGGCCACATGCACATGCATGCAGAAAGTCTCAACAGGACAAAGAGAGGGAGGAGAGAGAGGACTGTGGTGTGATCATACCTCATTAGAGGGTACTTTCTCTCTCTCTCTCTCGCTCTCTCACACAAGTGCATGAACCCTCTGGCTATTAATTAATTAAGATGAGGATGCTAAGTATAAGGCTTGGGGTGGGAGATTTCTTTGTAGTTTATCGGTAGACAGTCAAAACAATGCTACTCCCACATTTTGGTGGTCATTATTACATATTTTTTTCTTTGCATTATGAACAAATGAGTTTGCAGTTGATGCATATTCCCAGGTTCATGTGCCTCCACACATTTTATAAAATGTCTGAAAAGACCCTATATTTGTCCAACCTAATTGTCACATCTCTCCAGAGTGCTATGCTTAAGTGCCAGGACATCAGTAATCCTTTCAACAACATTTTGAGACACATTTTTTTCCATAACACACAGAAAAATCTGCAGGTGTCTTAAGGAATTAGAGAAACTTCCTTTTTTTTTCTATTTTCTATTTCCAACCTTTCTATTTGTATTACTCTGAGAGGAGTGTTATGAGAATTAAATGAGTTGTTGTGGCTGCAAGTGCTTTAGAAACATAAAAGTTAAATTATAGTTATTGCTGTAGTGTGTTATTGTGAGGAGAAGAAAAGACAAATGCCCAGTGTTCTTTCTTGGTGTATTGAACTGTCCTTCAAGTAAGGTCAGTGCTTTCTCTGAAATTCCTTTTCATTATTTATTTAAAATTTTCTTAGTATGAAAGTAATTTATTACAGTATGTATCTCCTGTCTTGTTAAGTATTTTTTAAAGAGATTTTTGTTGTAGGGCACATATGCTCGTCAGAGAGACAGAAAGCAAGAAATCACCCCCCAGGGGGGATGGCTATGCTGCAATCCCTTCTTTATTCTCCTCTCAAGATTTTGGGCATGTACATGCACCTGGCATGAATTTTAAGCCACTGGGCCCAGGACTCAAACCATGGTCAACTACATGGGAGCTTTTTACATTCCCACTTGCATTTTATCAAACTATATGGATTCTGAGATGGAAAGTGCTATGAGATGTACTTTTAAGTAATACTTTAAAGTCTTATAAGTAATATTTACTCTTGCAGGAAAAAATGAGAACAAAACCAATAAAGACAAAGAAAAGTCAAAATTACCCATGCCCCACTACTGTCATATACCTCTTAATGTTTTAGCAATTATTCTTCCAGACATTTTCCATACTTGCACATAATTACAGTTTAAAATAAAAAGAGGATCGTACTATACACACTATTTGTAATCCTCTCTGTTTAAAATATATTATGATTGTCTTTGGCAACATGGTCAAATGGTTCCTTAGCATCGTAATATATGGAGGGAATACCATAATCCTGTTTTATATTTAGCTTGCTTCCAGTCTTTTTCTATTTCAGACCATGTCACAGAGCCATCACATTGTTCCTAAGTCCGGGTGCACGTAGTTATTTTTGCCATTTATTGCTAGCTGTGTAACCTTCAGCAGGTTGCTCATCTCTTGGTGCCTCGGTGTGCACATCTGTGACATGGGGATGATAATAGTACCTACTTCCTGGATTATGAAGAGGAAATGAGTCAATATAGGTAAAGCATTTAGAAAGCCAGGTTCATAATGAGTGCTTTATAAATATTAACAGTTGTGATTATTTCCTGATGATCAGTTACTGAATGTAGTGCTGTGTCAGCGCATTTTGAGGGCATTTAAACGATACTCTGAAAAACTGTGCCAATTTTGTTTTCTTGTGGAGTGTTATGAGGATGTATTTCCCTATCCTTGTTAGCCCTAAAACTATTATTCTTTTTAATCTCTGCAAATATGATTGAATCTCTGCTAATTCTGTATTTTGTGAAATGACTACCAAAGATGAAAAATTTATGAGTAATTTTCCAATTGATTTTTATAGACAAGCTGTAGATTCATGACATTAGCCTGTCATCTTGCATATTATAAATATTTTTTTTAGTCTATGACTCATGGAGATATTTAAGAAAAAGAGTCATTAAAATAAAATACCTTTTAGACTTAAAATTTCCTCATTTTATGGTTAACTATATAATAGAGTAAAATTCATCCTTTTAAGAATCGTTTTACTTAAGGCTTTTATATCTTAGTCCCAGTTGGAAAAGGTAGCCAGCTATTAAATGCATTCCTTTTCTGCCTACCTCAGGGCTTTCATAGGTTCTATTTAAAGCTTCTGTCCTTACAGTATTTTTTTATAGTGGCATTCAGAGAGCCCCTGAGGTACTGTATGGATGCATATAAAGATCCTCATATTCTAGACCAGAGCTCAACAAACCTCGGTAAAGAGCCAGAGAGTGAATATTTTTTATTCGGAGAGGTTTTTGCTATAGGGCGCGTGCGCTCACCAGACAGACAGAGAGAGACAGAGAGATAGAAAGTGAGAAATCACCCCCCGGGGGGATGGCCACGCTGCAATCTCTTCTCCTCCATTCTCCTCTCGGGATCTTGGGCACACACGCACACGTGCCTGGCGTGAGCTTAAGCCACCAGGTCCGGGACGCGAACCGCGGTTGACTACGTGGGAATCCAGCGACATAGCCATTACACTAACTGCTGGTACCCAGAGAGTGAATATTTTAAGCTTTGTGGGCCATGCAGTCTCTCTTGCAGCTACTCAATTCTGCTGTTGTAGAGCAAAAGTAGCCATAGAAGTAAATGAATGGGTGTGGCTCAGTTCTAATAAAACTTCATTTGTGGACATGTAAGTTTGATTATCATGTAATTTCTTGTACTTTGAAATGTTATCTTTGTTTTTTTTTTAAACCATTTAATACGTAAAGGCAATTCTTAGTTTGTGGGCTGTAGAGAAATAGGTAGTGGGATCTGGCTCCATAGCCTAGTGTTTACGTGAGCTGGAAGCCACATGGTTCATCACAGTTTGAATCCTGACCCTGGTGGCTTCAAAAACATGCCAAGTGCATATGTGTGCATGGTCAAAATCCCTACAGGATGGAGAAATGGAGAAGAAGGAATTAGTGGTGTGATCATGCCCCATTGGGAAGTTCTCTCTCTCTCTCTCTTTCTCTCTCTCTCTTTCTCTGTCTGTATCCACATGCCCTCAAGCAAAGAAAAAAGATAGGTAGGTTGTAGGCCAGATTTGGCCTGTGGGCTATAGTTTGCTAACTTCCTGAACTAGAACATCTGGAAATTGATTGATAAAAATTTAGTCCATTAATTTTCAACAAAAACACAAAGATAATTTAAGAGAGAATGGATAGGGGCCAGCAAGTGGTGTGGTAGCTAAGGTACTAGACTCGCACCGAGCCAACTGTGGTTTGAGTCCTGAACCCAAGGGGCTTGAAAATTGTGTCGTGTGTGTGTGTGTGTGTGTGTGTGTGTGTGTGTGTACATGCTCAAAATCCATAGAGGAAAGGAGAATGGAGGAGAAGGGATTGTAGTATGGCTACCCCAGGGGGGTGATCTCTCACTTTTCTTCTCATTTTCTTTCTCTGGCAAGAACATGCACCTTATGGCAAAAATCTACAATAAATAAATAAGTAAGAGAGAATGGATAACCTTTTCAAGAAAGGACACTGACATAATTGGACATCTATAAGCAAAAAAAAAAAAAAAAAAAAAAAATGAGCCCCAACCTAATACACTATATAAATATTAACTCAAAATGGATCATAGATCTGCATGTATCAAAATGGCCATAGATCTACATGTAAAATATAAAACATGAAAAGTTATTTATAGGGCCAGCAAGTAGCATAGTGGTTAAGGTGCTGGATCCCACATGGCTAAGTATATAGTTTGAGTCCCGGGCCCAGTGGCTTGAAAAACATGCTGGGTGCATTTGCATGCATGCCCCAAATCTCAAGAGGATAATGGAGAAGGGATTGTGGCTTGGCCATCCCCCATGGGGGTGATTTCTCACTCTCTCACTCTGTCTGTCTTTCTCTGGCGAGTGCATGTACTCTATAGCAAAAACTGAAAGGAAGGAAGGAAGGAAGGAAGGAAAGAAAGGTTATCTATGAAAATATGGAAGGAAAGAGTTGTTAAACATGATACCAAAAGCGTAATCCATTAAAAAAAAAAACCAGACAAACAAAAACTGCTACATTAGAATGTTTCAAAATTAAAAATTTTTTCTTTGTAAAGACACTTAAGAGAATGTTGTTGGGACCAACTGGTGGCTTAGTGGTTAAGGTGGCTGGATCCCATATGGCTGAAGTTTGAGTCCAAACCCCACAGCTTGAAAAACACGCTGGGCATGTGCGCAGGCAAGCCCCAAATCTCAAGAGGATGGAGAGAGAGAGGAGAAGGGATTGTAGCATGGCCACGCCCCCCGGGGGGGCTGCCTTATCACTTTCTCTGTCTCTCTCTCTCTCTCTCTCTTTCTCTCTGCGACTCTCCAGCAAACACATGCACTCTATAGCGAATTAAAAATTTCAAAAAGAGAATGTTATTGGCTGGTCTGTTTTTTTTTGTTTGTTTTTTTGTTTTTTTGTTTTTTTACAAAGCCATCTGAGCCCCAGTGTCTAGTAAATAAATGTTTGATATGTAACTGCATGAATTTCAAGGACCCAGGTTTTGTTCAGAGTCTTCCTGGGAATATCTTTTGTAAGACAGGGCCACAAATATCCCATATTGGAGCCTTTCCCTGCCCCTGTGCCCCTTCCCCTGGGCACCTTTCCCCAAAGGTGGCAGGCAGATGTAACCACTCCTCTTGTCTGGCCTGTACTCAGCTGAGCAGCCTGAAGGCTGGCTTGGATTTGACCTGGGAATTACATTTTTCGCTCACTGCACAAGGCCTAAAAGCTAAATCAGCTAAGTGTAGATAAAAGGCCCCCAAACAATTTTTCAGGGCAAGAAATGAGTCTTCTTATTGGAAAAACTTCTTAAAAGAAATGTAGATTTGTCTGGTGAAGAATGGAGGTAGGGGACAGGAATTTCGGAATTTACTAACAGCTGCTACAGCTGGCTTGAATGTTCTTGACTGTCAGAATGATTCTGGTTGTGCCCTTCACCTCTTTTTCCTTCCTGGTCCTTATCTGTGAAATGAAGATTACTACCTTCTCCCCCTCCCGTTTTACCGCCTTATTTGTATCTCTTAGAAGTGATATAATACAGGAGCTAAGAAAATCTCTTAAAACATAATGAAAGATGATCTATGAATGCCACTTTTTTTTTTATCAATGAAGCAAAATGATTTTCTGTCATATCTACCATCCTTTTAATGGAAGAAAAGCATGTATTTGGCTGCAGAGTCAATACAGTTCTCTAAACACAAATGAAAATGAAAACACAGCTAGCGGACGCATGTCCTTGAGAGGTGTACCTTTGAGCCACGTGCTGTGGGTGAGCTGATACATTAGATTTAACAGCAAGTGGTCATCTCAGTGTAAAGGACCTAGCAAGCAGGAAATAGGAAGTTCCTGTGAAATCATATCCTTACGTAAGTGTGCATACTCTGATGTTTAAATGGGCAGAAAAAACGTAAAAGTACTACCTTAATGATTTGTATTTTGTGTGTGACTTGCTCACATGCCCTCATATACAGTTAATATCTTTCATCATGCTTAAAGCCAGATTACAAGAACACGAGAAAGGCCCTCTCTATTTAAGCATTTCCTTTGCATGTGATTACCCACTTTTGAAGTGGATTTATGGGGGCAGAAAGTCTTTCATTCTGCTATTAGGGGGAAAAAAAGGCTAATACATAAACACTTTCTGAGCAGACATAAGATTACATATGTTGCAAATGAAATACTAAAGTCACCAAGCAGTTCTGGCACATTTGTTGTGTGTAAACTACACAATCGTGTCCTAAAATGTCAAGAGGCGCCTCATATAAATGGTGACCCTGGTGCTGAGCCAACATGGCAGCATCTGTTGGGTGCTATTCTCTGAAGAGGCTCTGGGTAGAAGCATCTTTTTATAAAACGGAAACAGTCTATGAGCACAGGGGCCTTCGGGGCTTGTGCCCTTGGTTGTCTTCTGTTAAAGTCCCTTAGGCCTTCCTGATTTCTGCCTGCTTGACTTTTATGAAAGCTCTCCTGTGGAAGATTTTTTTTTAATTAAAAAACTTTTTTTCTTTTGCCAGAGGACATGTGAATTTGCCAGAGAGAGACAGAGACACAGAGGGAGAGAAACAGAGAGAGAGGGGAAGTCTTTCTGGGAATATCTTTCTGTAATATAGGGCCACGGATATCTCATATAGGAGCCTTTCCCCACCCCTGTGCCCCTTTCCCTGGGCACCTTTCCCCCAAGGTGGCAGGCAGATGTAGCCATACTCCTCTGGTCTTGCATGTACTTATCCCTCCATGAGGGAGTGTCATGCCACAATCCCTTCTCCATCTCTCCCTTCTTTCAGGATTTTGGGCACATACATACATGTGCCTGATGTGTTTTTCAAGCTGCTGGGTTTGGGACTTGAACCACACAATCAGCCGTGTGGGATCTACTTGCCTTAACCACCACGCCACTGGCTGAGTTCTGTAGCATTTCTTAACCCATGTGCTCTGCGTGTTATATGAGTGTGTAGGAAAGTGATCCTTTCAGCTCTGTAGGGTGGGTGGGAAAGACCTTAGGGTTTGGAACCTCCACCTCTGGCCCTCTGGCTTATGACCTCTAATAAGCTTTAGCCAAGAGTAGAATGTCATTAAAATATTATGATTTTATATGTGTGTTGTTATCTGAAAAAGTTTGGGTGGTACTAACATACTGCACATATTTATCTTTCTGTACGAAGATGTTGAGGAATGGCTCTACTTCACCTTAGGGAATATTTCACCTTCCTTGTTAGAGAAATGTATGTATATCTAGCAAAGGAAACTCCAGCATAATTAAAAACCCTTGTCTGCATCTTCGTTTCAGACATTCTTTCTCTAGGACTTCTTTTGGGAATTAGACCTCAAAATAGCTCAGACTTTTAAAGATAGGGCCTAAAATTCTACTTTATTTAGAATAAAATAAATTGGCTCTAATTATAGAGACAGTCTTTTTAAGGGGGTATAGAACTTCTGGTTGCCACATGAAAAAGGGTATTAGACTTACCCTCTTGCTGTAGACAACTCTAAAATCGGATGAAATATTTGAAGCAGCTGTTTTTAGGCATTGGTCAATATATAGTATAGGGATGTGATCCTGGGGAGTGGGGAAGCATAATAGTGAGTTTCATATCCACCCTGGCTTTTAGCCTGGGGGCACTTTTGAAGGTGTAGCAAAGGACAGTGGAGCCCAAACAAAGAGCCACAGACTCATTGAGTAGAGGAAACCGAAACTAATTCTGAGCTGCTGAGGTTGCTGAAATTTTCAGGGCAGGGAAGTACAAAGGAGTGAATTTGTGCAACAGAGGAGTTTCAGAAATCTGTAGAGAGGTGCCTTGAGTCTTTCAGCCATATACTATGCTAGGCATCAAAAGTGCCACTCCTCTAGGTCTGGCAGAACATAAGGACTTGGAGGTCTGTGAGCTGAATGAATATCCCAGAGATCACCAGTAGTGAGAAATGTTGGTGTTCTGGCCCAGCAGAGTACAAAAAGCAGGAGTGCTGAATACCTCTGGATCCACTGAGGATCCAGGAACGCCATCCATAGGAATAGCACTACCCTAGATCAACTCTAACAAGCCTAAAAACCAAGACTTGACTGGTCTAGCTTATCCACAGGTAACCTGTCTGCTGTAACAAAACTCAACACTCTTGGTAGGAAGAAAACACAATCCAGTCTCTCAACAATATCGCATGTACAGTTGCTGAGAACGTATGATCACAAATGACTAAGATCTATGATGAAGAAGGAAGATGTATGGGTAGTTCGTTAAAAAAAAAAAAAAAAAAAGCACGGAGGCATTTCTTAGTGCAGTGTTTAGGCATCAGTACATGCCTCAGTTAGTTTTGACATGACCAAAAGGAAGCATATTTACTGCTTTTTTGTGTTATGCATCCAATTTTTTTATTGCAAGTTAAACAATATGTAAAATGAAAAACCCAGAAGTTTACACAGCAGAGCCTTTAAGTGGTTGCCTAATAAGGAGCCAGGATATTTTACCAGTAGATGAATTCTGGGTTATGACTTCTTGTTATCACAAAACTTCCTAGTCCTCAGTGATCCTGTGATGTTGGCATTCAGAATGTGCCATTTTCCTGAGTGAGACTGTCTCCTCAGGCTTCTCATTTAACCGTAGTCTTCCAGGCATTTTTTTCTGACACTGAGATAGACCATGGTTCTCTTTTTTTCCTGTTACCTCATAAACCATGATGCGGATGAGCCTGCTTTAGTAACTGACTTATAGGGCTGTTGGAAATTCTGAGCAGAAATCCCAGCCATGCAGAATAATTGCATCTCTTGGGGAGGTGCTAACAAGCAGAGGCAGAGCTGAGTGCTCCTGGGCTCTAGCTTCTATGGAGCTTACCCTCAACAGCCTCCCGCAAGCTCCATGCATAAAGCAGTCATTAGTAAATATTAAATGGTGTTTCCATACTGCTGGTGGATGCTGAGGGTGCGAGGTCGCCTCCGGGCACTCTGAGGCTCACTTAACAGCCACACTGAAGTTGTACAACACTCACTTTTCTCCTCAAATGACATCTCAGTCATCAGGAAAGTTCATGAAAAACAGGGTAGCTTCTGAGAAGTTGGTCCCAGGGAGCATGGGGACAGCTGACCCGCAGGAGAAGCAACTGACAAGAGTGCATTTTTTTTTTTCATTTGGACCAGGTGGTGAGCCTGTCTTGATCTTTTCATTTTTTGGTTTGAAATATTTATTAATTAAAGCACACTGCTAAGACACTATGTTCCATAGGCTGGGACCACATGGGAGGCCCAGGTTTGAATCCCGGTCCAACCTAAAGGCCAGTTGTGGTGGCCTACGCCTGTAATCCCAGTGACTCAAGGAGGCTGAAGCTGAAGGATCATGAGCTCAAGGCTGGCTGGGGCAAAATAGCAAGACTGACTAAAAAACCAAAGCAAGCGCTATATGCCCATAGTCCCAGCTGTGAGGCTGAGGCAGGAGGACTGTGAGATCCTGTCTTAAAAAGAAAAAGAAAAAGAAGGTTAATTTATAAGCTGCATTTTTTTTTCCATTTGAACTCAAAGAAGACATTTATAATACCTAAAAAAAATCGTCTGTTTTTGGGGGGTACTTTTTAAGTTTTTACCACAATTAGGGAGACGTACTAAATTCAGTACAGATCATCAGATAAGCCTGATCACCAGGTAAGATGAAGCTTACTGTGTGGAGCTCACCTATACCTGCTTGCTCTTGTTCATCTTGACCTCGCATGTGATGTTGGAAGATGGAGAGAAGTAGAATAACAGTCTGAGGGAGGATGGGCCATCCATTCAGCCAGCATTTAATCAGAATCCATATGTGCCAGGCACTACACTTGGTATCAGCTGGATACGAAAGCACGAGGACAAGAGCTTCATTTTCGAGATGCTTGCCTTTTTCAAGAACCTTGCTACGCAAAATGTCCATGGCTCAGCAGCATTGGCATCACCTGAGAAGCTTAGAAACGCTGACTCTCAGACCTGCCCAGAGCTCTTGAACCTGAATTGGCATTTTTACAAGACCCCAGATGAGCAGTACACACATCAGTTTGAGAAGGGCTGGTCTCAATCACTGATTTTTGACCTACACATCGAAACAGCCTAGCAGCTTTTTAAACACACCAATTTCTTGCATTCCTCCCTCTGACATGATGATTTAATCAGTGTGGGGTCTAGCCTAGGCATTGGGATTTTTAAGAATTCCCAGGAGAAAGCAACCCGGGGTGTGTGTGTGGGCTGGGGTGGGGGGTGGTGGTAGGGAGGATGGTCGTGCTACATTCCCTTCTCCATTCTCCTTTTAGGATTTTTCAAATTGCCGATTTGGGTACTTGAACCATACAGTCCACCATGTGGAATCCAGCTGCCTAAACCACCATGCCACTGGCCCTCTTGGTGATTCTAAATGTTCAGCTCAGTTTGAGAGCCACTAGTCTAATATATCGCTTTGCATTTTTAATAAATCAGCCCAAGAGGAGCTTGTGGCTTATTCTTTTAACCTGTTTACAAGTCAGGTGGCAAGTTTTTCTTTTCTAGAGATTTGAAGCACCTAGACTAGAGGCAGACACAGCAGGTCTTGCTGGTGACTCCCAGCTCATGGCCCTCTCTGTGCCAACTGGTCATATGACAAGGAGTCACTTGATCCCTGGCATGATAGCTGTGTGGAGTGCTAGAGCACTTCAGGTTGCCCAGGGTCATGGCAGCAGGATTGAATAGACCACAGCACGATGTTGAAGTCTGGGCAAAGCCTCCTTCCTCAGATACACCCCAGGGCCTTGGCATCCATCCCCTCAGCCCCCCCTCTAAGTGTGTGAGCTGCTGCCAGGGGGTTTTACCCAAGGCAGCAGAGGTTAGGTGTGGCTCATGTATACCCAAGGATGGTGCTGAGTCACATGACGAATGAATGTGAGCTGAATTAAGCTTTCCTGGTCACAGTATTCCCTCAGGGACCCTGGAACCAGTCCATGTAATCACAATGACAGTAACCACAACTAGCAGTTGTGCCACTCTTTTACATCTTGCAAAGATTTTGTAAATATATTAAGAAACCGAGACCTGGGGCCAGCAGGTGGCATGGTTGTTAAGGCACTAGACTCCCACATGGCCTATCATGGTTCAAGTCCTGGACCTGGTGACTTGAAAATCATGTCAGGCATGTGTGTGTGTGGGCACACTCAAAATCCCCCGAGGAGAATGGAGGAGAAGGGATTGCAGTGTGGCCATGGCCCCTGGGGGCGGGTGATTTCTCACTTTCCCCCTCACTGTCTCTCTCTGGTGAGAAAAAAACTGAGACCCTGAGGGATTTCTTTTTCAGCTTTTTTTTTTTTTTTTGAGAGGTTTTTGCTACAGAGCATGTGCACTCGCCAGAAAGACAGAGAGAGACAAACAGAAAGCGAGAAATCACCCCCCAGGAGGGATGGCCATGCTGCAATCCCTTCTCTATTCTCCTCTCGGGATCTTGGGCACGCATGCACATGTGCCCAACGTGAGTTTGAGCCACCGGATCCAGGACTTGAACCGCAGTGGACTACATGGGAGTCCAGTGACATAGCTATTACACTAACTACTGGTCCCTCTTTTTCTGCTTTTTAAAATTTATTTATTTATTTATTCAGAGAGAGAGAGATAGACCTGACCTGGGTTACAAGCATGCCCAGGGAGGTCCTGGTATGTGAACCTGGGACCTTTTTCATAGAAGTCCAGTTCCGTTACCACTGTACCACTGATACTTAAAAATTCAGAGATGTAGAATAACAGTTTGAGAGAGGACTGGGCCATCTTGTCTTGCCCAGAGAGTTTTCAGCACTAGAGGGCAACTTTAGCATCACATGGCCCACAGTTGTTCTCTTCCTCCTCTGAGTTCCACTTCATCACGGGAGGCAGTTCCAGCCATGGTGGCACAGGCAGTGGGGTGTTGCTGTGAAATTTCAGAGCCATGTGGGAAAGCCAGGTGTTCAGACCCCAGGTCAACCTGAACATGGCAGGCACACCCTCAGGCATGCCTCTAATCCTGGCTAGCTAGAAGGTTACAGGGAGAGTTGCGCTCTTTCTCTTTCTCAGTCGCTTTCTCTCTCTCAATAAATAAATAAACAAACTTAAAAAAAATGTCATCCAAAATAGGGAATAGAAGCTACCCAGTGACACATGCATTCTCCCTGGTGCTGAGCGCAGACAACCCAAGATGGTGCAGAACGTAGAGGTGGAGTACAGCGCCCCTGAGGCCCTGTTAATTCATTCCTGAAAAGGAAAAACATCATTTGCATTTTATAAGGAAAAATATATTCTATTCTAATATCTGCCTGGCAATGAGGCATAGAAAAAAACATGTTGGCTATTTTGAAGACTCGATTATGGAAGAGTGAACATTCTATGTCGGGAATATAATTTCTTTCCATACCCTTACTCTTGATGAGTCCAGGGCTACTCTTCTGTTTTCATGGCACTGGGGCTTATTTCTTACATCGTTCGTCCTGACGCTCTCATCAGGATGGTGCTCTTTTATTCATCTCCACCTCCCACCTCACTCGGGGTATACCTTTCTCATCTGTGTTAGCATCTGCCCGTCTTTACCTGTACTAGATCTGAAAACTCACTAGTAGAACTGAAAACTCACTAGAGTGACTGTCATCTTGGGTTGTGCTTGTGGTCCTGGTGTAATTATCAACGGTGTACCAGGTTTGGAAGTCAGGTGTAGTATGCTGGTCATGCTACCTCGTACCTCAGTGGTTAGCTACCGCCTCATAATCCCGCCTTCACACAGCTCCTGCCATCCTCCTTGGGGACATCTTCTCCCACCTTGATGACATTCTGGCATCACAGGTTATTAAGCACCTATGTCTTCATTCTGTCCCTGTTGCTCGTGGGTGCCATCTTGCCTCACGCCTCACATCACGGTTCCCTAGGTGTTGGGTGGGGCCTTTGATCTAAGTGTCAGTTCTTGAATATTGTTTGCCGTGACTTTCCCTCTCCTTCCTTCACACTTAGTGATCCTGCTCTTGGCGTTACTCACTGCCTTGGTTCTTGCCCTCGTTCCGTCCTTTCAGGCTGCCTAGTTTCTCTTGGTCCCATTGTTTTTTAGATCTGTCACAGTCCTGTCAGTGTTTCTATACCACTTTGACTCATGGTGTGCACCTCTCCCCTTGGGTTTTGAGGTTCTGAGCTGGGAGCCCCATGAGGATATGCTGATTTTCCTTTTTCCCCTGGATTCCTCTCCTATCCTGTACAGTTTAGGTCCTTGATAAATAAACTGAATTTGCTGCTCTTTTACATTTCCAGAAGCATAGCCTCCGTATGAATAATTCTCTCCTCATCTCTGCCATCAAAAGGCTATTTCTTTTGTCAGGCTTGTTCAGAAGGACTTATTTTTACTTCTCATTTTGCTATCAACATTACTGTTTTCCCCTCTATTGCTAGGGATGGGGAGAATACCTCTGTTCTCTGTAAATCTCCACATCACTTGAGGGGTCCTGACCCTGTGTCAGTTTTCTGTCCTGCAGCAGACTCTGTTTTTCCCTTCTCTTAGTATTCTGAACCACCCTAGCAGTTGTCTTTTCTGACTGCTCATTTCATCCAGGGAACTCATGTTTATCCTTATACCAGTCAGAACAATTAGACACATTGTGTTCTCCCTTCCACTTTCCCTCTCTTGTTTTGAATTACATGGCGATTAGCACTTTTTTGTTTTCCTTAAGGAGCAGAGCATAGATGAGCCCTCCAAGCCAGTCCTCACCAATGGGAGATATGATAAATACAATGTCATTATGCTCTGTTTTCCTCTGGAGGCGTACATGAGTTCTAAAGTTATTCTGGATAGGTCTTTTGCTTATTCACATTTTCTTTATTGGTTTTCTTGCATATGAAGCAAAAAATTTCTCGGGTTATTGTTTGCATATGACTAAAGTAAAGCATGAACTAGAACGAGTTAGAGAGTTTGAAAGAAATGTAGCACCAGACAATATTTGAATGCCTTTTGTGGACATAGTTCTGTACCAGATAATCTGAAATAAATGTGGAGAGAAGTCCAGTCTTCATATAAGCAAACCCTTCACATCTGAAAAGATTTAAGATGACTTGAAAAGCTGTTACTGTGTCTCTCCTCTTTTGGTACCAGAGCAGTTACTTGAATATATTGTGTGTGTGTGTCTTTCACGTTCACTCTAAGCTCCTTGGCAGTAGGGACCATGTTCTATGTATGTTTGGTGACTACAGAACTTAAATATATTTTTCATTTACTAGACATTTATTGAATTGAATATCATGACATGCAAATTAACACACTTCTGAGTGTTAGAGAAAAGATGAAACAGTCATCATAGTCACTTACTTGAAGGTGAGTTTCAGGTTGAACTGTGAAGATGAGGAGGACACTCCCAGAAAAAAAGGAGGGGAAAAATATGTCACTAATCTCTGCAGAAGCTGAGCCTTCTGGACTGAAAGACTTAATGTCTGAGAATTAGGAATAAAGAAATTCCACTCTCTGCCTCTTTCATTAGTTTTTCTAGTATTATTGGTTGATGACATTTTAGGGTTGGAAAAAATCTCAGAAGCCACCAAATCCTGCCACTACCACCCCTCTTCATCCCTCCTTTGAAGACTGATGCTAGACTGTTTATAGGGTACTGCGACATAGGCAGGAATAGACTATTTGCCTGGACTTTTCATTGTCAGTTTTCTAGGAAGATAAGCATTCTCTCACTCTGGAAGTCTTCAGAACCCTTGTTTTGTACATCTGAACTTGATGCTTCAAGTGTCTGTTTTTTGGGGGGGTTTTGTTGTTGTTGGGGACTAGAATTTATAGACTGTGGTTGTCTTTTTTCCATTTTTTTGTTGTTATAATAAGATACCATGGACTATAATTTATAAAGAAAAGAAATTTATTTACAGTTCTGAAGGCTGGCAAGTATAAGCTCAAGAAGCCATATCAGGTGAGGGCCACTCTACAATCCCTAACCCACTCCCTTAAATGGCATTAATCCAATCACAAAGACAGAACCTTCATGACTTAATCACTTAAGGGTCCCACCACTTCATACCATCATAATGGCAGTTAAGTTGCAACAGGAATTTTGGAGGAGACGTTCAAACCATACCATTAACTAAGGAATGATTTCCAAAATCTGCATTCTCTTCTAAGGGATCAGTTTATCCTTGTAACAGATACCACTGGGGAGGGGAGGGTGGCGATTTTTTACTTCTCACTTGAGATAGACCTTATGCTAACTTACATAAAGCCTTCAAGAGTTTGGATAGACAGAGGTCATCTTGCCCTGAAGTAATCCAAGTATTGGACATTGTATCACAGAACTCAGGGTTAGAATGAGTCTTCATTGATTCCACAAATACTTATATCATACATCACGCAAAGGGCTGTGGGTATAATGGTGGCAAAGACAGATGTGTTCCTCACCTTGCTGCAATGTCTGATCTAGCAAGGCACAAGCAAACTACATAAGCCATAGCCCTCCAGAGGACTACAGCAAAGCCCTAGGCCAGGTACACATCTGATGGCTTGAGCCCTCCTGGCTCTGTCGGTGGTGTGGAGGACCATGGCATATCTCCATGGGCCCTGAACATGATCTCCTCTCTTTCTTGATCATCATCTTGCTTCCAAAGTAAATTTAGAAGTCTGTGCTACCTGAGTTTTTTGGAGAACTTTTGCCTATTTTTGGTTTCAGTTTGAAGTTGCTGGTCACAAGTCTGAAGACTAGGTTTTTACACAAGGATGATGTACCTGACAGTGGTGTGTGTATATCGTACCTTGACTGGGTAGAGATGCACAAACTAGGAGGCTTATGGTAGGTGAGGTGAGACCTGGATCAGATGGTCAAATGGAATGTCTTCCAGAGGAAAAATGTGAGATATTTTATAAGACGACAATGAATTAGACTGCCAACTGATTTTAAATGGGAAAAACTAGGAGTGGTTTTGTGGCATGATATTGTGTGCCCAGGAGAACCAGGGGCCATTAGGCACAGGATGGAAGGTTGGCAAGGCCATGCTCTTGCCAGTTTTGCTCATTGCCTTTCCCTAGTACCTGACTTGGTGCCCAGTACAGAGTAGGCACTCAATAAATGTTTGATGAATGAATGAACAGAACAGAGATGATTCAAAGGGAAGCAGGTTTGATCTAGAAGAGTGAATGGGTTTATTCATTCATTTAGCAAGCAGGCATTGAGTTTTTTAAGGTGGGGGAATGGCTTTTCATGGTGCCAACTGTGCCCCATCAACACTCAATAGAAAAGGTGAAGGAGAGTGGCACATTAATGAGCTTACATAAAGTGTGCTTTTTCTTATGCTTGGCTGACGGTTGCAAAGCCCTATTTAGTTTTGACAAGCTTTGTGAAGGCTAATCAAAGAGGACATTTGTGCGTGTGATATTTTCTAAGCCACCTTTGCAGTTAATGAAGTACTTTTATTTTAGTAAAATTAACATGAAGAAAGTATATACCCTCCCATCTTTAAAGACCTTATTGATTCAGGGCGTCTAAACGCAGCAGTGGGTTTTGCATACCAGCCAGTAGCTCTCACATGCTTGGCTCCTGTTCTCCTCTCTGACATTTTGGGATCTGTCTTGACTTAGTAACCATTGTCACATTGATAGGGGTCTTAGGGAAAGGACCGCCATTCTCCCTAAGAGGGATGTCAGACTTCTCTAGAGGGTGCTGGCCCCCATTTCTTACTCTCTTCTCTTCTGTTTTCTAGGACTGCATCGATGTAGGCTGGTGGGTCGGTGAGCTCAACGGCAGACGAGGAGTGTTTCCTGATAACTTCGTGAAGTTACTTCCACCGGACTTTGAAAAGGAGGGGAATGTAAGTCACTGTGGCTGTGATCTCAGTGCCTCATATGTTGTCAGAATTGTGACTTCCATAATGGGACTTGGAGTGTGGGATGGGGGGAGTTTGGTGTAACATTGAAGAGCACTGGCATTTATATGTTCAGTGAACCCAAGTTCTGAGCCCTCGGCTACTTTATACCGTATAACGAGTCCATTCTAGGACTCATCTGTCGACTGGTAACATGGTCCTTAGTCTATGGTTGTTGCGCATGTAAACATGGGTATAACATGCGTAACAATGTATACAGAGTGCTCAGTATAGGACCTGGCACTTTTGGATGCCCAAATGAACTGTGAGTACCCTGGGTGGTCTGTTTGGTAAATGACTGCCTATGTTCTGTGTCGCATGGTCCTTGCAGGTGGTGAGGCAGCCAATATTGTGGAAAGGGCTGAAAAGCACATTATGAGGCTGAGGACACAGAGCGTCCATATATGTGTATGTGCAAACACCTCTCACCTGTGCTTTCTCTTTCTTCATGGGAACCCATGACAATCCCAGTGTTTAAAAGAGCCTATTTATCATCATTTGCCTCATTCCAGGTGTACTATTTCTCTGCTGATCATGTAACAAGAAATGTTGGAAACTGAGAGGCATTTTACTGTATAAGGGGATAGTGACTTGGTCTTACCCATCCTGTTCTGCACCTCAGGGCTTTTCGCTCAGGCTTTCTCATGCCTGCTGCCCACTTTTCCTGGCCTAGGCCCACTTCATGCCCATGGAGGCAGTGTTACTGGACCATGCTGAACCCAGCCTTGACATATCACCAGAAGATGAGTAGAGCAGAAGTGTGGGAAGCATAACTACAGTACTGGTGGATTGGTTGCCAAGGATACTGAGCTAGCATTTAACGGTGTGCATGCTGCTTAGGTGAACAGATGCAGTTGTTTAAGAAACAAGATAGTGTTGACACCCACCAGGATTATGCCCCACAGACCATTAGATTGACTTGAAGCTCAGGTCACGCTTTTTAGGCTTTTCGATAGCTTGCTCTCTTGTATTATTGTCAGTAAAGGATGTTCTGTTCCGTACCTGTTATTCTCTCTTGGAATCTAAGTTTGTGTTCTAGAGAATCTGAATTCTGCTTCTTCATGTTTCCTCATTCCTTGATACTAAAAGTGTGGTCCATGAACCGGAGACATCAGCATCCCCTGGGAGCTTATTAGAAATTCTCAGAGCCCCCCCGCCCCCGACCTGGAACGTCGAACTCTGCATTTTAGGAAGATTACCAGGGGATTTGTTTGCAAGTTACAGTTTAGGAAGTGCTGGTAAATAGCATGTCTAAGTCACGACAGCCCCATCTTACAATCCCCCTCATATTTTAGGAGGGAAATAAATTCATGCAAACACAGAAAGGGATCATCATTCAATAAGGAAATTTTCTACCAAGAAAAATCACTTTGAAACGTTTTTACTGATGACTATAATAATAGTGGATTGTCAGTTGACAGAAAATCAGTAAGAAAAATGGACGTTAAACACTTAGTAATGGCTGGACAGGAAATGTTTTGAAATAGTAGGTAGTAGAAATGATGTTTGGCAAGCATTGTAGAGTATAGTGGTTGTGACTCTAGGCTGTGGCTTGAACTAAACCTGGGTTCAAATCTTGGCTCTGTCACTTACACATTCTGTAGTTAAGGCCAAGTCACTGAATGTCTCTAAGCCTCAACCTCTCCTCCGTAAAATTGTGAGAATAATCATACCTACCATGTTGAGCTATCGAGAAAGTTAACTGTGATGATACCCAATACTGTGCATCTTATCAAAAATTCATATGCAGCACAGTACCTGGTAGTTGGTAAATGTTCCATATAGGTTGACTATTCCGGTCTTTATAATTACTGTTACCTTGAGTGTGGGAAGACTTTGGCTGAAACTGTGGAATAATGATAGAAGGTTGAGTCCAGTTCTGTTTCAGCTGATCAGATCAACACAGTTTTCTTGGAGTCTTGGTGAACTTTTCTGAGCATCCAGATGCATCTAAGAACTTGCATCATAGTCATTTAAAAATCTAGTAATTTCAATGGCTATGTCGCTGGACTCCCACGTAGTCGACCGTGGTTCGAGTCCCGGACCCGGCGGCTTAAACTCACGCCGGGCGCGTGTGCGTGCGTGCCCAAGATCCCGAGAGGAGAATGGAGGAGAAGGGATTGCGGCGTGGCCATCCCCCCTGGGGGGTGATTTCCTGCTTTCTATCTCTCTGTCTCTCTGTCTGTCTGGCGAGCGCACGCGCCCTATAGCAAAAACCTCTCCAAAAAAAAAAAAAAATCTAGTAATTTCTAAAATACTCTTGTAGAGATAAGTAAGAATGGCATAATCTTCATGTTATTTCTCATATTTCTTTTGGATCTACTGTCTGACAATTAGTTTTTCTTTTCATTCATTCACTTGCTCAGTATTTATTGAGTCCTTCCCCTGGGCTGACCATGATGCTGGTTGATCAGAAGTAAACTATACACACCATTTTCTCCCTTGTGTCCTTAGAGTTGGGTACCAGGTCTGGTGTTCAAGGCTATAGAGACCTGCCAGATATTTCTGAAAGGACACCCAGTGTGGGACTCTCCAAGTGAATGGAGACAAGGGGTCCATCCACACTACCCATTTCATCCTTCTCACTGATCTCTGGAGGCTGGTAAAAGCTATCAGGTTGACATACATTTGGATACCCAGATCTTCATGGTAACTACTCTCCCTTTGACCAAGGAATCTTAGCAAGCATTACATCTTACTAGACATTTACTACCTTATGATTCCAATTAAAGGAGTACTTTTTTTTTTAATCGACAGATGTAATTGTTTGTATTTACTGTGTATGTACCCATACAAACATTTTCAAGTATTTATACATCATGGTTTGACTAAATCTAGCTAATTAGCATATGCATCACCCCACATAGTTACCGTGATTGTGGTGATAGGCATAATGGTTTTGAAGGTGAAGGTAAAACTGGATCATTTTCTTAGCAAATGGGCAAAGGCTGTGGTTGCCTCTATTGTGGCACTCTGCCTTCTAGTTCTTTGTCATAGCTTAGTAGGGCAATAAATTCACTCAGGTGAGAGACTCTATTATGTACTTTTCTAGAAGCTCTGTATTACATAACCTATTAAAGGAAGCACTCCTACCAGGAGAGTGAAGTTGTCAGTGATGAGTGGATTCTGCCTGGCTTGTTCGTTGGGGCGTGTGTGCTCTTTGGGGCCCCATGGGCATCTCTCACACCCCAAACAAACAGCCACAATTTTTTTGATAGGTCTTTTAACCTTGTCTCTATGAAGCAGAAAACCCAATTTTAGGGAAACAATAGTCATAACTGTCAGACAAAGTAATACCTACAGCTGAAAAGTGATTGTATAATGTGACATTTAGCTTTTAGAAAATTCCAACTTTAACATCCCTTTTCATCCCCTCTGGCCTATAAAAGCAGTCAGCCAGCTTGCATTGGGTGTTATGCCAGCCTTTAGTGCTGCACTCAGAGTATTGGTGAGTTGGTGACAGCGTGACTGGAGATGCACCTGCCATTTGCTGAGTTGACACTGTAAAGATGATTAGAATCATTAACACAAAGGCACTGTGTGAATGACAGTGTCTGAAACATTCTGCCACGGGTTTCAGCAGATGTCATGTTGTCTTGTCAGTGGCTGGGTTTGGGAGCACTCACCCAGAGAAGAGGACGACCTGTGCTGATTAGGGTAGACATTTGGTCCATGGCAGGCCTCTTGACTCAGTAGGATCACCAGAGCATTCTGATGAGGCCTCCATATTTTCTGCTTGGGGTGTGAATTCGGGTGGCTACCACAAGGCCTTTTGGAATTCCTGGCAGTCTTTCTTTCTGAGATTGCTCAGGATTTTCTCTCCCCAGGGTAATAAATGCTTTGGGGCTTTTCCTCAAGATATTCCAGGAGAGCTCCGGTTGATCTCTTCATGCATATTTTAGAGCAATTATGTAAGCTATTTATAAGAGAACCTAGATTCAATGGCTGTCTGTTTATTTTGAGCTTTGACAGTAAAATTGAATATTAGGATGGAAAGATTAAATATTCCGAGAGCTCTAATGAAGCAATGCCCATGCTCAGTCATTGTTACTGAAGGATAACAGGGAACTTGGACTCTTAAAAACGGTGGAAAAGACTTCTCACTGCCGTTTAAAAGAGGAAAATCCTAGAACAGATATTCTGGAAGATAGCGTATTTGAAAGATAGTATTTTCCAAAAGTTACAGGTTCCAGTTCTTCTAAGAGAATCTGTTCAAATCACCAGAAGACGTTACCGTTCTAGTGTGCACTGATTTGGAGGGCCCTTCAGAGTTTGTGCTGTGTTGAGAATAAGGATGTTGTCGAGGGTCCCAAGGGTGTTTACCTAGTGAATGCTCCACAGTGCAGCTTCTCTTCTTAGCTGGGGGAACTTGGGACAAAGGTCCCTGCAGCTGTGATGCAGGCTCACCTTTTCTGACTCACAGAGACTTGGTTGAGTAGCAGGCTGTTAGCTTACCAATCACAAATACTGACATGTCAGCCATCCTGGGAAGCATGGGTCTGCCTGCCCTGGGCATTTGCCCCCATGGGCCTGATTTCTTAGAAGCTAGGTTCTACCAGAAACAAGAGGAATTAGTTGTCTGTACAAAGGGGCTGGCAAGTATCACTTAAGGCCCCTTCATTCACCGAAAGGAAAGGTTTGCCAAGGAAGCCGTATGTTGAATTCAGCTAGGTCCAGATAATACTTGCAGGAGCCCTGCATGGTCAGCCTCAGCAGCTCCCCATTTCTCTCCATTTTCCTGAGAGACCTGATCCTTCCTGTTCACATCAATCTCCAGACACATGCGATACAGTCAGATATTCCACTTTCTCAGTTACTATCATGTGCCAGCTCAGGCTCTTAAAATTGTTCTGGAGCACTTAGCAGAAGTCTCACAGGTTCCAGACTTTTACAGGAAAAGAAATCTCTTGCTCGATTGCTGTAATGGCTGACCCAGTATAGGTGCATTCTACTGGTTTTACTACCTTCCGCTTACCAGGTTCTTAGCAGGCCCCTTACCTTAGCCCCATCTTCTGACAATACTGCTTATAAAAATCTGTTCTTAGCTAAAATTGTTCCTACTCGTGTCCTTCAGCCTTTTGAGAGTTATTATTGTTCTTTATAATTCCTAAAGATGCCTCATAAATTATTAGCTCATTGGGAGAGTCATGACATATTTTTCTATGGTTTTCTATGCAAAAATGCATCATGACTTTCCTGATAAGCCAATTTTTTAGTCTTTCAAAAGAAAAATACGACCTTCTTTACTTCTTCTACTTCTTTTTGTTTGTTTGTTTTTTGTTTTGCTACAGGGTGCATGTACCCACCAGAGAGAGAGAGAGAGCGTGAGAGAGAAATTGAAAAATCTTTCCTTGGGAGGATGGCCACGCTGCAATTACTTCTCTTCCATTTTCCTCTTGGGACTCTGGACAAGCACACACACACACACCTGGAGTGTATTTTTTTAAGCTGCCACGATTCAAGCTGCATAGTTAGCCATGTGGGATCCAGCCACCTTAACAACCACACCATCTGACTGGCTAATATGTGCTTCTAGTAAGCAGCCTTATGGAAAAAAAATTATCTACAACATTTTCTGTCTTGTACGTTTCGTTTCCTGTGTGGTTTTACTTGTAGAGGAATAGGGCTACTAAGGTCTTAATGTCACCCATGTCCTAGTCACACAACCCTAATGGACTTCCCTGAAGCCACCTGGGTGGTGTCTCCTCTCCTTTCTCTGGTGATACTTACAGCCTGTACTTTTCCAGTTGAGCACCTCATTCCACGTCCTCTTGCTTATAGTGGTTCTCTCTGATTGCTCTGTCTGAACTGTAATGTCTTTAAAGGCAGAGTCCATGCCACCTGTTTCTCCTTCATGGGGCCTAACAGTTTGTGTGGTACATGGTTGGCAGTCAGGAATCCCTTGTCCTTGGGTCATTTGTTACCAAGGTGAACCTTCCTTTCCTTCTGCCCCTCATCTACTGTTTTCTGCTCTCTCTTGTAGTGATATAAAAGAGGAAGAAGAATGGAGGGAGGTCCAGGGGGAAACTGGGCTCCTAGCAGATTCCCCTTCTTTGTCTCTTCCCAGACAAAAGGGGCCCAGGTCCTCCCACCCTGGCATACAGTCTGGGCATGAAATCAAAGCATCATTTCCTGAATGGGTGGGGTAGAATGAAGAGGTGAGCCAAGGGAATGAACTGAGAGAGAGCATCTGAGAGAGAAATTGAATGCCAAAGCCAGGCTGATCACCTAGTAGGCCATCAGTCTGGATGGACCTGGCCAAGAAGGAGAATATGGATGTGGACCACCAGGCTGGATGCTGTAGCAGGAAACTAGGGACAGGCCCTTCCAAGACCAGGCTATACAATAGTTCCCAAGGATCTGCTATGTGAGTGACAGGGCAGGTAGTTGCTGGGGACTTTGTAGGGTACAGAGGGAGCAGTTAACACTGTCATTATCCAGGGCATGGCCCTAGATGTGCACTTAAAAGGTGTGACTGGTCCCCCGAGGCAGGGAGAAAAGGGCAAAGCAGAAGCCCCCAAGTATTTCTAAAACTGTGAGAGGTTCCCTGATCAGGAACTGTCCATTTGTATCCCTTCTTCAGCATCATATATGGGCATTTCCAGAGAACTTAGCTGGATGCACCATGGCAAATCAAAATTCCTGCCCAGAAGAACAGTTGAGCCGGCTAACAGGCTCTTCTGCTTGGAACTGGCCAGTCTTGCCAAATAGAGAGTGGAGTCAGCCCTGAAATCCTTCAGCAGAAAGCAAAGCTTGCCTTCCTGTCATCTTCACACGAGAACATTCCTTCCTGGTAGTGTAAGGGAAAAAATCAAATCTAGCTAGTACACCTTTGAAGGATGGGGTTAGCATCTCAGTCCAGGCCAACAGGTTCACACTATGGCAGACAGGGTCATGCATGCACTTAAGCCTCCATGCCCTGCATATAGGAAGACCATAGATGGCATCCTACTCTCCCAGAAATCAAAACATTTTGTCTTGTTGATTTTGTTATCAACATCTTCATGTTGGCTCTTCATTAATGAATTCCCACTTCTAGACAAGAAATGTGAGTTTCCGCCCTCTCTGGCTACCAACTAGCTGTTGACTTGGCCCTTCTGGGTCTCTTTTTTCTCAGCCATAACAGAGGCCACCTATGATCACTTGTAGCTCTGACATCTACTTTTTTTTAGCATTTACCTGCAAAGTGAGCAGGCTGGTCACCTGAGTTGGAGCTAGAGTTTAACTTTTACCATGGAGGGAAGGACAAAAGAGAAAATAGAACAAATGTCTCTCAAAATGCAGGCCTTAAAATACTTGCTTGAATTGAAAGGATGTTTTTGTCTGTGTACCTCCAGGAGCTAGTTAGTGTCTTATTGCTGTTAAACTCTACAGAGGAAAGCTTGACCTACATCTTGACCTAGAGGACTCCTAGTCCCATTTCATTCATTTAGTCACAACTGGCCATTTTGAAGAAAACCAACAAATAATTTGCGTATGATTTTTATTTGAGAATCATGAACTCCAGTGATAAAATTTTATCACATTTTGCTAGAGTTTTACCCAGTCTTCCTTCTCAGTTCTCACTGCCTGTCTTCCTGTTACATCAAAAAAAACCAAAAAACCCCAAAATCGTAGGTCGGTGGGCAATACTTTTTAAATCATTTGGGAGGTCTAAAGCTACATGGAACTCTGCTCCTGATTTTGTCTAGTTACCTTAAAAGGCATCTTACTTGAGGGACCAGCAGATGGCATAATGGTTATGTTGCCGGACTCCCATATGGTCAACAACGGTTTGAGTCCTGGACCAGTGGCTTAAAATTCATGCCAAGTGCTTGTGCATACATGCCCAAAATCCTAAGAGGAGAATAGAGGAAAAGGGATTGCAGCATGGTCATCCTCCCGTGATTTCTTGCTTTCTGTCTCTCTGGTGAGCACACATGCCCTATAGCAAAAATCTCTCTCTCTCTCTCAAAAAAAAAAAAAAAAATACATCTTACTTGAAAATATGGCCTCTTTTCTCATCATGAAGATTAAGTTCAATGGAACCAGAGAAAATAAAGTCTGTCAAGGGAAAAAACGAGAGAGAGAGAGAGAGAGAGAGAGAGAGAGAGGAAAGAAACTCTGAAAACCTACCCTGCTAATAATAAGCAAAGCAGGCACCTGGCCAGCATTGATCAAGCACAGTAGATGCAAGGCAGGCAGCTCACAGACTGTTCCCTCCTTTCAATACTGTGCCCCAGTTGCCTTCCACACTGCCAGGGCTCCAAACAGAAACTCACACCTCAGCCTCCTTCCTTTGCCACGTACATGTACACACACACACACACACACACACACACACACATGCACTGGCTGTGGCCACACCTTTCATATGCTGTCTAGTAGCACACTTCCCATCCTGCCCTCACCCCCATGCCCTGTCACATTTCACGTGTCTGCTACATGCCAAATCTGACACAACAGTAAGGAATTTTTTTCTTTGCCTAGTAATCTTGGAAAATATGATGACTTGTAACTGCCTTTTTTTTTTTTTTTAATTTGGAGCCCTGTGGTTTGAGGCAAGGTCGCTAGGGTAATGGTCTCTGCAAGGAGGCTCATGTGAAACTAGTTATACAAATGTTCAACCCAGCGAGGAGTGAAGACCACATCCAGGGGTAGGCGTTGAGAGTCGTATGGGAAGAATTAGGCCACAGGGTGTTGGCAGTTTCGTGAATAAGAAATTACTCTGAATCTGAGGTAAAGAGAGGTTGATTGGCAGAGTTTCAGTGTTAACTTCATTAGGTAAACACACATCCGTCCGCACTCTACACAAAGACCGAGAGGAAGACAGGAGTTGGTGGAGAGCTGGGAAGAGTGTGCTAAAGGGGAAAGAATCGTGGAAGAGTGTGAGCCAGAAAGAGACCCACATGGTGGAGGGTCTGCGTGGCAGCGCAGTGGCCCTTGGAGAGCTTGCTTTTTTTTATATAAAAAAGTTAATTTGCCTGTGTTTGTACAGAGTACAGACAAATGTGAAGATGGAAACACAAACGTGCGTGCACGTATACCTGAGCGTGCGCACACACCCTTCGTCTTACTAGTTCGAGATCACCACTTTCCATTTATTTCTTCCCAGTCCTTTGCTCTTTCTGGTACGTGTTGCAGCCCAGCTGAGCTCATCCTGTAACTGCAATTTGATATTTGTTTCTTTCCAACTCTAACATGTTACAGTTCCCTGGGATTTTATAAACTCCTCGTGTGTAGTTTATGGCCAATTGATGGTTTATTTTGTGGCTATTCTCTGGCAGGCTGGACCTTTCACAGTAGTTAAGAGCACTCCTGTGGGTCAGACAGCCCTGAGCCTGACCCAGCTCCCCACCCCATCCCCCTGCCTCATTTAATAGCCCAGTAACCTTGGGAAATGACTTAATCTCCCAAAGCCTCAGTGATTTCCTCTAAAAATGGGCATAAGAGTATCTGAACTTTATGGAGCTGTCACAAGGATTAAATAAGGCATGGCTTGCTGACTCCTTTTGCTTATGAAGCCAAGTCCTCTTAAGAAAGAGGTAATATTAATCACCATTAATCAGGACAGCTGAGACAGATCGGATAGGCAAGGTCACTTGCCCAGTGTCCCAGCTAATAATGCAAAGAGCCAGGATTTGTAGAGATAGCTTCTGGAACCCCGCCTCCTGCTCCCCGTGCTTCCTCACAGTAACTGGCTGACTCACCCAGCTAGGAAAGAGCAGAGCTGAAATGTCATTAGCTTCAGAGCCTACACGTTATGCCCCCAGAGAAAGTTCCTTGCAGGTCTTGTATCCTCTGAGTTTTACCTCGATCCACTTCTTTGTACACCCTAGAAATGTATCAGGCACTGGTGGGTCCCAACTGGTAATGGGCAGGTGCTTTTGCTGGACCCTATGGTAACGTTGCAGAGAAGAGACAAATGCATATATATGATGCTCAGAGAAGCTAAGGTGAAATGTCAGCAGTGACATGGATCTTACGCTCAAACCCTCCCCATTCCCGCCCTTCCTTATTGATTTCAATGTTGACATGGCTCTCCTTACACCTTAACATGGCAGGCCAAGTATGCTGCCCTGACTGGAGTCACCAGCCACTGAATCATTTGCCAAGTCCAGCCTGACCATCTCCCTCCTACAGTCAGTCCTGAGTGACAAGGGAATGCCTGGCTACTCTGGAACCAGTTCAGGGAGAATACCATTCATTGCATTGATGCTTCTGTCACTTCCGGAGTAACAGTGTATGAGAGAAAAGCAAATAGCGGCTGATATTAAAAATAAATAAATAAATAAATAATAAAAACAAAAAAATTCTGTTCTAGTTTATCACACGTGTCAGGGTACAAATCGGGGGGGGTGGGGGGGATGTGGATGGGCTCACAAATGGCCTGCTAGCCTCAACGTAGAAAGGGACAGAAGGCTCAGAATCTGACCTGGCTGCAGCAGCCCCTCAGCTTATGTGTTACTGGAGGTCCCATACCCAGAACAGAATCCGATTTTGAGTCTCCACAGTGACTCTTTTTGAATCGCTTGGTTATTCAGTAGATTAAATCTTAATTGCAAATGTGGTTTTAGCGTAGGAGTACCATTGTGCTTGCTGGTTTCAGGCCATTTTTGCTGAGCGGTGCTTTTCCAGGAGGCTGTTACAGATTTAGAAAGGGGGAAATGGCGTTTCATTTGTCGATCAGAGTTTTGTTTTGCCGACTGAATTTATTTTAGTGTTTGTTTAGAGGTGCCAGAAACTGACGTCCCTAGAGAGAGAATTGCTCAATTTCTTGCAGAGGTTCTCTGAATTGTCCCAACGGCACACAGAAAACAATGTCTGTGGTCCTTCTCTGAGAGAACAGGCCTGCCAATAATCTCATGTGGTATAATTTTTATTCATTTTTCAGAGACCCAAGAAGCCACCACCTCCGTCCGCTCCTGTCATCAAACAAGGAGCAGGTAATGTACCGTTCAGTTCCATTGAATAAAAATGCGGGTCTTTCTTTTTTACATATATTCAAATCATCCTTGGTAGAGCTCAAGATTCCTGGATCCAAATGCCACAGATTGCCAAATTGGGAAGTTACGATTTGATCTCAGCAAGCAGGGTTTAAATATACCTCTTGTTTTTCCTAAAGAAAAAAAAAATAAAAAAACATACCATTAAAATGTGTCCCTGATAGAGTAAAAAAAAAAAAAAATCTAGGCTTACAAAGAGAACGGTTACAAAGAATTTAAACCATTTTTATCTTAATAAATTGCTTTTGTGGAGAGAAGAACCTAGTTGTCCTGCTTCCTCTGTGTCCGATCGAGGGTCACCTTGGGGAAGATTGCTTCCCGTGAGGGGTCACCATGTCACTGTGTGTGTACAGCGTTGCTGAATTTTCCATGTCTGTACTTACTTCACTAACTCCCCCAACAAAAAGATTTTTTTTTAGCAATAAATACTTTACCTCATGATTCTTTTTTAATCTGAAGAGTCCATTTCTTTCCATGTAGTTCAGATATAATGGTTGAATAATATAGGAAGAACTGTTGTTGGTCACGTGTTAACTCATTGCACGTTGGGTCTTCATACATAAAGATAATAATTCATATTTCCCAATAGAATTCCTCTTGATAACTGTTAAAATTAATGTGGGGAGAAATTCCTCCATGAAAATCTAGTTAAGTGGTGTTTTAAAAAATTAACCACTAAAACAAGAGTAGAGGGTATTTTTAGTTCTACACATTTACGATCGTGATATTTCTAGTGTTTAAGGTATAAATAGATTTCCAAGTTGGTTTGTTCATAGATTTATTAAGAAGTAGGTTTTGTTTTAAGTTTTTTTGGCTCACTAAGTAGGGGAAAAAATCAACCTGACCCCAAATTCCTTACTCATTCCTTTTGGCATAGTTGAGAATTACAGAGATTAAGCCCTGAAATGGAGTGTTAATTACATCTTCTGCTCCACCCCATCCTTGTTTGCATTGAACAGTTTCATTTTGCCACCTAGTGGTTCTGGCCATATAAATATTTTATTGTGCCGACACAATGACAGGCTATTTACTTGCTTTTCTCTAATGACCTCTTTCTCTAGAGGTCCTGGTAACTGATCAGAGATCGTGGAGATGAGTGGTCCGAGGCTTAGGCATATCACTATGATTGGATTTTTTAGTTGGATTGTCGATTCTTCCCGTATCTCTAGGAATGATACGGAAATTATTCATTGCTGTTAGGAGGCTAGAATGTAGCATGGTAGGCAAATTCTCATCCTTTTAAAACAAGCTTACCAAAGTTTATCATGGGTCTCTGTGGGGCTAACCAAGATGGCATTTAATTGTCCTCGATTGCTATTACTGCTCATTTATCCTAGCAAATGAGCATGGGAACAACTTTGTGATGGGGAGGTAGATATTCACATTTTTTCTATCATCTGCTTCCTTGAGTTTGATTATTTGACAAAAATAAAAATCAGGTATGGAATTGATAGAAATAAGATACAGTGTTTAATTTACAGTGGGCTATTAAGGGGATTTAGGTAAAGTGTGTGTTTGGTGGATTTTTTCTTTAAAGTTCCTTTAGCCTCCAAATGTGTGTAATTGAGATTTTAGTACCAATCGCCCCTCTTGGGGGCTGGTCACATGAAGAGTTTGTCAGGCACTCAACCAGGTCCATAAATAAGAAGAGTACTGTGGAATGGTTTTTGCTTTTCTTATTTGCTAAGTGCTTTTACATGCCTGAGGCTACTGACCCTGATGAGGATCCCAAGTGAGGAAGCAGCACAGTCCATTTGGGTAAAATGAAATACTGAGTGGTGCATTTGGAAAAACATCATTCTCAAAGGATTCAGATGCAAAGAGAAAGGACTTAGGGAGAACCACCATGTCTTCTCTGCACATTCTCCAACTTAAAATTATGTTCCAGTTACTATTGCCACATCAAAGATCACCCCAAATCTACTGGCATAAAACAACAATCTTATGCTCACAGATTCTGTGGGTCAAGGATGTGGATAGGGAGAGCTTGTCTCTGCTCCACCATGTCTGGGGCCTTAGTTGGGAATATTGGACCAGCTGAGGCCGGAGGACGTAATTCGAAGATGGCTGCCTCACTCACAGGTCTGGCTCCCCTCAGCAAAGATGGTGGTGGAGAAGGCTGGGCTCAGCTGGGGCTGTAGGCCACAGTGAATACACATGGCCTCTTTAGGGTAGTTGACTTCTCACATGGAGGTTCTTTACTCCAGAAAATAAAACATAAGCTACATGGCCTTTTATGACTTGGCCTCCGAAGTTACATATCACTTCGACCACTGGTCAAAACTGTTAAAAGCCTGCCCACATTCCAGGTGAGGGCAGCAGACAATTCCAGGCCATATTTTAGAACCAATATAAAATAGAATACAGGTCCCTGTGAAACATTACCTCCCCCTCCCCCCTTTTTTTTTTGTAGAGCACAATATTCAGGGACCCTTTACTTGTATATTTTGATGACTGGCTTATTTATTTAATTCCCTATCTCCACCCAGTGATTTCCTGTGAGTGTTCTGATGCCTAAGGAGTCAGGTTTAAATATCAGGAAATACTAGTGGCATTCTTGTAAATTAAGGATGTGTAGGCAGGGACGCTTAATGGCATAGGCCAGAAATGACTTCTGCTCCATTTCTAAGCAACTCATGTCTGCCAGGTAACACCAGCGCCAGGCTCAGGAACAAAAAAATGTATGGACTTCACTATATCAGTTTTGGTGTATCTAATACAAAATTAGAGAAAACATTTCTGATCACTACTATCCTTTCCCTCCTAGGTACCACTGAGAGAAAACATGAAATTAAAAAGATACCTCCTGAAAGACCAGAAACACTTCCAAACAGAACAGAAGAAAAAGGTATGAAATCAATTCTTCACTGGCACTTCTAAAACAGCAAGAGATGAAGCTGCCTGTCACAGGGTAGTCCAGATTTCCCACAGAATTTGCCTTTTCTTTGGGCAATCACGATTATGGCTTTTCTTTGATTGCTTTTAAATATCCCAGTTGTGAGGAAATAGGAGAGGGTTATGTGGCACTCCATAGAGTCAGAATTTCTCACCAAATGAAAAACAACCAGCCCAGTCACTGAGCACATAAAGGCTTTTTTTTTTTTTTTTTTTTTGGAGAGGTTTTTTTTTTTTGCTATAGGGCGCATGCGCTCACCAGACAGACAGAGAGAGACAGAGAGACAGAAAGCGAGAAATCACCCCCCAGGGAGGATGGCCATGCCGCAATCCCTTCTCCTCCATTCTCCTCTTGGGATCTTGGGCACACACACGCCCGGCATGAGTTCAAGCCACCGGGTCCGGGACTCAAACCACGGTTGACTACGTGGGAGACCAGCGACATAGCCATTACGCTAACTGCTGGTCCCCATAAAGGCTTTTTCCTGATGTCTCTGATGCCACCCTTTCTGCACCCTGAGGTTGAGATGCCCCTCAAGGGCCTGACGTGTATCTGGCAGTTTCCGTCCAGCCCCTCTCCCATGTCTGGTGCTCCAGGGTGCTCATTCACATTGAAAAAAGGGTCTGGCTTCCCAAAGTTCCCATCCAGACAAATGGAAGCTGTCTTCCTAGGCTGCTGCTGGGTTCTTGACTCTGGCTAATGATATTACTTGGTCCTTGGTCATGTCTTTGGTCAAGAATGTTGGGGGCAGGGGGTGGCAATACTGGGACAAGCAACTCAGTGTCCAGAGTGTCCTGAAAGTGGGCAGGAGTGTCACTGGAAGGAAAGCAGCTTAACACACTCACGTCATCTCACACAGTCAGGCTTTTTACTCTTAGTGTCTTTTCCAAAGAAATCTGCATGCTGCGGCAGGTCTCATTTTACTAGGCGGCTAAGATTTGATTGATCACACACTTTTATGGGAAAAGTGCTATGTTATTATTATGAACAGGAGACTGAGCAAATTCCATTTGAAAAAGCTGTTATTTTTAAGTCATAAGAGAAGCACTGAATTAGTGAATGTAATTATTTGGAGGTGTTCCTTGGTGGTCTCATGAAATTTTATTGTGAAATTTAATATTTCATATCAGCCTGCTAAAAGTTTTGCCAATATTGTAAGATCTGAAGAAGCTATATATCTTTCTTTCACAGTGAATAGTTAGAACTTGGGTTGTGGAACCTCACAGTGAAGGACAAGTCTGTGTCACAGATCAGTGTAAAAAATAGCCATTCAATGTATACCATATAAGTAGTTCTTTGATAAAAGTGTATGTTGTAAAATAACTAAGCTGCATCCTCTGCCCTTACAGAGGACAGGTTCTGTGACGAGGACACTTCCTGCACTGGTCCATGCCGACTAACACATGGACTTGGCTTATATGTGAACAAGCGCAGTTAGCTGGCCAAGGGGCCACACCTCCTGGTTCCTTCTCTTCCCAGGATTCCTGGTTCTGTGCCACAGTGGGTCAGAGAGGCAAAAGCCCTAGTCAGAAGCAACAGGGACCCAGCTCCACCCTAAGACCTTGCCTCCCTGTTAGGTCAGCACAAACTCCGTCTCCTATTCATTCTACAGATGAGTGCTCCCATGCCTGCTCTCATGCCCAGCGGGAGAAATCACTCCTGCTTTGCATTTCGCCAAGCCCTTCCTCCTCTGGCCCCATGTGTCAGAAAATGAGTTCCCAGCATTCCTGCTTGGAGCTTATTTCCCCACAGAAACATTGTGGGGATGTGCACAGTGACACCTGTATGATGCCTGATGGATTTTTAAAGCTTTTGTCATTCAGCCAGGGCACTCAGGCATCAGTCTTTGTTTGCAAATAAAGGGCGTTCTGAGTACCGTCTTATAAGTGAACATGGGGAAGCGACCTGTACTCCAATGGGTGGCTCTCTGAAGCTCCATCTTGATCAAGAAGAATGTGGGTATAGACTTTGTATGTCATGCACAGGGCAAGGCTCGCTGAGAACAGAACACATGAAGCTGTCACTGAGCGTTGCCCAGTTTGGCCACCAGATCTGGCTTCAACTTCATTCCAATAGCTTGTACTCCAAAAAGCCTTAGGAACCAAATGCCTGTGAAGTCCAGAACTAATTGTTCCCTGAAGTGCTTTCCCCTTTGTTGGTCATGGTTCTTTTCAGAGGCAAACTTGAGAGGTCTTAAGCCTCTTTCTTCCCTATACCCAGCAGCTCCTGTGGGCCATTTACCAAACCCATCAGCCATCTACTGAGCACTGGTCATGTGCCAGCACTGGCCATGATTCCAGGGAGATGACCAGACAAGGAGCTGTCAGCCTGTAGGCTGTGCCAAGCTTGCAGACTCCCAGAAAGTGTCCAGGTAGAGCCTGTTTTGAAAGAGATGCCCTTCAATGCTCAGATAGGGAATAAAGAAAGTCTACCTTTGAGGGTGGCTCCAACTGTTGAAAAGAGAACATGATGGTGTCACATTTTAACCAGGCTTCAAAGGGTTAATAGGAGCTTGCTGAGAGTGGGCAGTAGCCAGATTAGCACGCCAGGCAGAGAGACCAGCATGGGCAAAGGTGTGGAAAGAAGGGAACAGTGAGCTCTGTCTCCTTAGAGCTTTTTCTAACTTGACAGAGGATACAGTAAGTGATGCTCTTCGCCTCCCAACTTCTCTTTCAAAAATAGCATCAGTGATTTTTTGAATATAGAAAATAAGCAATAGGCATCTAAGTACTGTCACTTATACTAGATCTGTCTGTTTTCTTTATGCTTTGCTCAACGATGATTTAAAGAAAGACCAGAGAGAGAGCCAAAACTGGATTTACAGAAGCCCTCTGTTCCTGCCATACCGCCAAAAAAGCCTCGACCACCTAAGACCAATTCTCTCAACAGACCAGGCGCACTGCCCCCAAGGAGGCCAGAGCGACCAGTGGGTCCGCTGACACACACCAGGTACTGCTTTGCTCTTGCTGCTGGGAATGGGGCGGGGCAGCCATGGGACACAGGAGAGGGCCCTGAGTGCCACTGACTTTGGCAGAGGGATCCAGCTCCCCCTGTTACTTTACACTCACCAGCAACATTGTCTGAAGGTGCCGGCTACTTCTATCCTTGCTCCTGTTGGCAGAAGCGAGTGCAAGGTTGAGGGTGCAATGTGGGTTCAGGATTGGCAGATGAAAATCAGGCACCTAGCATCTGCTCACTCAGAGGGATTTTACCTGGGCTTCATGAGAGTAAGGCCAGCTGCCCTTCAGACTGGAATTGCAGGTGGCTCGCCTGGATGTGCTGCTGGTCTCAGATGTGCACATCTCACTTGGCAGCTATGTCCCCTGACCCTCTGGCTGCTTGGTGGGGCCTCTTTCTACACCCTGAGCTCCCTGTGCTCTCACCACCTAGCCTGTTGTGCAGAGGGCTTGGCCTACAGGTACTTTCTTAGTGTACATATCTGAACTGTAGCACGTCAAAGCTAGGGACATGCTTTGTGCAGGCATGTGTTCTGAAATGTGCTCGGCAAAACCAAAATTTGTTCACTGGTTGACTGGATGTATGTGTTAGTAGTATGAAATCAGAGTTGGACATTGTGTGGTCCAGACCTGATGCCTCCCACAGAGCAAGGAACTGTTGAATTCTCCTCACAAGTTCATTGCCACGCCCTTCTGTCGTGATAGAGAGAGAGAGGGATGTTGGTGTGATACACCAGAGCAAGTCAGGGACTTGCTTTTTTCTTTATGTGTGCTCATCAGCACACAGTCACACACTTGAGTTCTGTTCTTATAGCTGCCTTTGCACAGTGATGCTTCAGAGCTCTAGGATTAGAGCCACACAGGCCTCAGGGCTTGATCTCAGTCTGCCTTATGGGAGGAGTGCCAGCAAGTGACTGTTCCTCTCACCTCACTTTCTTCATCTGTAAATTGAGTATGATAATGGAATGAACATAAATGGTTCTCAAATATGTACCCCATGCCTGTAAATCAATGTTATTTTCATTATTGTTTGTATTGTTGCCTATCAAGCTGGGTACACTGCAGCAAGACAAAAAGAGCTCATTTATGCTTTAAAAAGATTTTTCAATTGCAGTAAAATACACTTAACATAGAATTTACCATTTTTAAAAATTTTATATATTCAGTCACTTATGCATCGCTATAGCTTATACAGTGAATTTACCCAACATGAATGCACTTCACAGCAGTAAAATTGAAGATACTATGCATGTTATCATCAACAATGATCCATTTTTATGTCCCATAAATGCCTTGCCTCTCTATTTTTTCCTTGATTCTTCCTTTCTTCACACTTTCTCCCTTCTCCCTTCTCCCACTCTCTTCCCACATTGTCTCCAGTGTCCATAACCATTTTCCAGAATTCTATATACTCTAATCTTTCAGTTTTTGCTATAGAGTGTGGACAGTCAGTATATATTAAGTGGAGACATACAGCACCTCTCTTTCGTAGCCTGACTTACTTCACTCAGCAGTAAATCTTCCATATTCATCTACTTTCTATCAAATGTCAGAGTCTTGTTGTTTTTTATGGCTGAGTAGTATTCCATAGAGTATATGTGCCACACTTTTTCCATCCATTCATCTGTTCATGGACATTTGGGTTGGTTCCATGTCTTAACAATTGTGAATAATGCCACAATAAACATAGATGTACAAGCACTTTTCTGACTGAGCATTCTTCTATTCTTTGGATAGATACCCAGGAGTAGAATAGCTGGATCTTACAGTAGTTCTATTTGTAGATCTTTGAGGAACCTCCGTATTGTTCTCCACAGTGGCTGGACTGATTTACATTCCCACCAACAGTGTAGGAGAGTTCCCTTTTCACCACAGGCTCACCAGCACTCCTCATTTTTTGTTTTTTAATCTTCGCCATTCTTATGGGTTAGGTGGTATCTCATTGTAGTTTTTTTTTTTTTTTTTAATTTAATTTTATTTTTTTTTCTTATTATCATCATATTCTTCTTTATATTACATTGAATTACATATAACTTTACATTGTATTACATTACTTTTTCAAAAGGGAATGCCGTGCATGTCAGTCAGTACAGAGACATTAATCTCCCCGCTTCAACATTCAATATCTTTTCTATGTTTTCCCCAATCATTATTATTATTCTAATTATTTTTAAGACAGTCCATCGCTATTTCTCATGTTGCTTGTACAAATACTTTGCCCATCATGAAATACTTCTCAGACAAGTCCAGTTGAGAATACTATACATGTCAACATCAACAGTTAATAAGCCATATCTGTTTCTCACTAATGTCCTGCCTCTCTATTGTTCATTTGTTATCTTTCTCTATCCTCTTCTCTTCACTTCCCCCATTCCACACTGTCCTATTCTCATTAAGTACCTTCACTGCTTTTATGTCCTCCAATTTTTTTTCACTATCATAGAATGCTGATAGTCGGTATATATTGAGTGGATACATACAATATCTTTCTTTCATATCCTGGCTTACTTCACTCAGCAATATATCCTCCGTATCTGACCACTTTCTATCAAATTCCAGGGCCTTGTTATTTTTTATGGCTGAGTAGTATTCCATAGAGTATATATACCACACTTTTCCAATCCATTCATCAGTTTGTGGACATTTAGGTTGGTTCCATGTCTTGGCAATTGTGAATAATGCTGCAATAAACATTGATGTGCAAGCACTTTTCTGACTGAGCGTTCTCCTGTCTTTTGGGTAAATACCCAGAAGTGGGATTACTGGATCGAATGGTAGTTCTATTTGTAGATCTTTGAGGAACCTCCATATTGTTCTCCACAGTGGTTGAACTAGTTTACATTCCCACCAACAGTGTAGGAGGGTTCCCTTTTCACCACATCCCCGCCAACACTTATCACTTTTTATATTCTTAATCTTTGCCATTCTGACAGGGGTTAGGTGGTATCTCATTGTGGTTTTTATCTGCATCTCCCTTATGATGAGGGATGTTGAGCATTTCCTCATATGCTTTTTGGCTATTCGTATGTCTTCCTTAGAGAGACTTTTGTTCAGCTCATTTTCCCACCTTTTAATTGGGTTAATCATTTTTTTTCGCATAAGGCACTTGAGTTCCCTATGTATTCTGGTTATCAGTCCCTTGTCTGAGGCATATTTAACAAAAATATTTTCCCATTCTGAGGGTTGTCGGTTCACACTTGTTACTGTGTCCTTTGCTGTGCAGAAACTTCTTAGTCTAATATAGTCCCACTTGTCTATTTTAGGGATTATTGCCTGTGCCTTGGGAGTCTTATTTAAGAAGTCTTTGCCTACTCCAATGTCCCCCAGAGTTTCCCCAGCATTTTCCACCAGTAGTTTTATTGTTTGAGGTTTTAGGTTAAGATCTTTGATCCATTTTGAGTTGACTGTTGTTAGTGGTGAAAGATGGGGGTTCAGTTTCATCTTTCTGCAGGTGGATACCCAGTTTTTCCAGCACCATTTACTAAAGATGTTTTCCTTTTCCCAATGGATTGACTGATATCCTTTGTCAAAGATCAGTTGGCTGTAAGCTTTGGGGGTTATTTCTGGGGTCTCTATTCTCTTCCATTGGTCCACATGTCTGTTTTTATGCCAGTACCATGCTGTTTTGATGACCACAGCTTTATAGTATATCTTGGGATCAGGGAGTGATATGCCTCCTACTCCACTCTTCTTGCGCAGGATTGCTTTTGCAATACGAGGTCTTTTATGGTTCCAGACAAATTCTATGATTGCCCTTTCTAGATCTCTGAAGAATATCTCTGGTATTTCGATTGGAATTGCATTAAACATGTAGATTAATTTGGGTAGAATTGCCATTTTGATTATGTTAATTCTTCCAATCCAGGAGCATGGGATATCCTTCCACTTTTTTATGTCACTTTCAATGTCTCTTTTAAGATTTTCGTAGTTTTCTTTATAAAGATCTTTGACTTTCTTAGTTAGGTTTATCCCTAGGTATCTTATACACCTTGTGGCTACAGTGAAAGGGATTCCTTTCTTCAGCTCTGCTTCGTTCAACTTGTTGTTCATAAATAGAAATGCTATAGATTTTTGGATATTGATTTTGTATCCTGCCACTTTACTGTATTCACTTATTACTTCAAGCAGTTTTTTCATGGATACCTTTGGGTCTTCTAAGTATACCATCATGTCATCTGCAAATAAAGATATTTTCAATTCTTCTTTGCCTATTCGAATGCCTTTAATATTGTTCTCTTCTCTGATTGCAATAGCTAAGACTTCCAGTACTATATTAAAGAGCAGTGGAGAAAGTGGGCAGCCCTGCCTAGTACCTGTTTTCAGAGGAAAAGCTTTCAGCTTTTCCCCATTCAGTATAATGTTAGCTGTAGGTTTTTCATAGATGGCTTTTATTGTGTTGAGAAATGACCCTTCTATACCAATCTTACTGAGAGTCTTAATCATAAAAGGATGCTGTATTTTATCAAATGCTTTCTCCGCATCAATTGAGATGATCATATGGTTTTTATCTTTCTTTCTGTTAATGTGGTGTATTACATTTATGGTCTTGCGTATATTGAACCATCCTTGCATCCCTGGTATAAAGCCTACCTGATCGTGATGAATGATCTTTGTTATATGTTGTTGGATACGATTTGCGAGTATTTTGTTGAGAATTTTCGCATCTATATTCATCAATGATATTGGTCTGTAGTTTTCCTTTTTTGTCATATCCTTATCTGTTTTGGGGATGAGGATGATGGAAGCTTCATAAAATGAATTTGGAAGGTTTCCTTCCTTTTGAATCTTTAGAAATAATTTTAGTAGGATAGGGGTTAACTCTTCCTTAAAAGTTTTGTAGAATTCACAAGTGAAGCCATCTGGGCCTGGGCTTTTCTTTGTTGGGAGGTTATTTATTACTGATTCAATCTCCTGGCTTGTTATAGGTCTATTCAGGTTCTCTATGTCTTCCTGATCCAATCTTGGTAGATTATATGCATCCAGGAATTTGTCCATCTCCTCCAGGTTATCTTGTTTGTTGGCGTAAAGTTGCTCATAGTATCCTCTAATGATATTTTGTATTTCTGCTATGTCTGTGGTAATATTGCCTGTTTCATCACATATTTGATTAATCTGGTTTCTTTCTTTCTTCTTCTTAATCAGTCTAGCCAATGGTGTGTCGATCTTGTTAATCTTTTCAAAGAACCAGCTTTTGCTTTCATTTATTTTCTGTATGGTTCGTTTATTTTCTATTTCATTTATTTCTGCTCGAACCTTTATTATTTCTTTTCGCCTGGCATTTTGGGGATTTGTTTGTTGTTGTTTTTCCAATTCTCTGAGGCATGATGATAAGTTATCTAGTTGCCATCTTTCTGTCCTTTTCTTATGTGCACTAATTGCTATGAATTTTCCTCTTATGACTGCTTTTGCTGTGTCCCATAGATTCTGGACACTTGTGTACTCATTATCATTAGTTTCCATAAATTTTTTTATTTCAGCCTTAATTTCTTCAGTAGTGAAGAAGTCATTCAGAAGTAGGTTGTTCAGTTTCCATGTGTTCATGTATTTTCGGGGTTGTGTCTTGAAATTAATCTTGAGTTTAATTCCATCATGGTCAGAGAAGATGCTGGGTACAGTTTCTATGCCTTTGAATCTATAAAGGCTTGATTTGTGTCCTAATATATGATCTATCTTTGAAAAGGTTCCATGTCGGGGTGAGAAAAATGTATATGTTGTGGATGTAGGGTGGAAAGTTCTATAGATATCTGTCAAGCCCATTCCATTTATAGTATCATTTAAGTCCTGTATCTCTCTATTTATTTTCTGTCTGGAAGACCTGTCTATAGGAGATAATGGGGTGTTGAGATCTCCAACAATTATAGTATTTCTCCCTATCTCTCCTTTTAGCTCCAACAGTCTTTCCTTCACATATTTAGGCGCACCTGAGTTGGGTGCATAGATATTTATAAGGGTTATGTCTTCTTGCTGGATTACCCCATTTACTATTATATAATGCCCTTCTTTGTCTCTTCTTACAGTCTTTGTCTTGAAATCTATTTTGTCTGAGATCAATATCGCTACTCCAGCCTTTTTTCGATTTCCATTTGCATGGAGTATCTTTTTCCAGCCCTTGACTTTTAGTCTATGTATGTCTTTATCCATAAGGTGAGTTTCTTGTAGGCAACAGATAGAGGGTTTCTGTTTTCTTATCCAGTCAGCCAGTCTATGTCTCTTTACTGGAGAATTTAATCCATTGACATTCAATGTAATTATCGATATTTCCGTACCTGATCCTATCATTAAGTGAGCCATTTTCTTGGTTGCTCTTTGTTCTCGTATAACTGTCTCTGATTTTTTAGTTTTCCTGGTATAATACTCCCTTCAGAACCTCTTGAAGAGCTGGTCTGGAGTTGGTAAATTCCTTCAAATTTTGTTTATTCGAGAATGTTTTTATCTTTTTTTCCCATATGAAAGATAATTTTGCCGGGTATAATATTCTTGGTTGAAATTGTTTTTCACTCAACACTTTTACTATGCTTCCCCATTCTTTCCTTTCTTGCATTGTTTCCGCCGAAAGATCCGATGTTAGCCTGATGGGGTGACCTTTGTAAGTAACCTGGCGTTTCCCTCTTGCCAACTTTAGTATCTTGTCTTTGTCTGTTGTTTTTGCCAGTCTGGCTATAATGTGCCTTGGAGAGGATCTTCTTGGGTTGATTCTACCCGGGGTCCTATGTATTTCCTGGGTCTGGATATTTGAGTGCCTTTCTAGATTTGGAAAGTTTTCTTCCAGGATCTCTCTCATTGTAGTTTTGATTTTCATCTCCCCTATGCTGAGAGATGTTGAGTGTTTTTTCATATACTGTTTGGCCATTCATATGTCTTCCTTAGAAAACTGTTTTTTCAACTTATTTTCCCATCTTTAAATTGGATTGTTTTTGTTTTTGTTTTTGTTTTTGTTTTTTGTAAGCCTCTTGAATTCCCTGTGTAATGTTCAGTGACATTAAGTGTAGTCATGTTGTTGTGCACCTGTTTCTAGGACTCTTTTCATGTGGCAAAACTGAAAATCTGTACCCATTAAACAAATCCCTGTTGCTCTATCTCTCCAGCCCCCAGCAACCACCATTCTACTTTCTGTCTATGTGAATTTGACTATTCTAGGTATTTTATATTAGTGGGATCATACAGTACTTGTCTTTTTTCTACTAGCTTATTTCACTTGGCAAGATCATAGTATGCATAGTATGGCTCATTTGCTTTTACAAGTAATGACAGAATAAAAACACACCCCTCCCAGATACAGAAGCAGATCACCCTATGGTGTGATTGAAAGATGTCAGAATCTGCTGTCAGTGGTGGACACACATACATCTATGTGTGGGAGGCCAGCTGTCCACTAGGCACAGAGCTGTGGTCATCTCAGGTCTGTGCAAGCCCATTTGGGTAGCAGTGGGTTCAGCTGTAACATTGTGAAGGTATCTACCAATGTCCAGTCCCACAACTGTCTGTGTGACAACCTCTGGGGGAAATGAGTGAGATCCTTGCCCCTACTGAGGTTGCTTAGGCCCCTACATGTGGCACCCTCTTCTGGCTGATAGTAGAAGGTCCTTTGCACATGCTCGTGATAGGGCCGCTTGACAGCCCTTAGCAAAGGCCACTTTGGTGATATGGTCAGTCCTAAAGCTACCACATCAGAGGTGAGGTAAACCTGAGTGCTTGGAAAATAGGAGCTATACATGCAGGGAGAAGGTGTGAAACAGCAAAGGTTACACATCACTTTTTGGTAGGTGAAAGGAGAGCCGAAGCCAAGTTGCCAAATCCTATTAGTCTTCCACAGGCTGCAGACATTTCAATTAACTTCATAGCAATTTCTAAAATATTCCTGCTGCTTTTTCGAATGCTCTGATTGAAAGAGAAGTGTAATTCTGACCACTTCTTTGCCTTCTAGAGTGGCTCCCGACCCTCTGGTTATGGGATAGTTGTAGGCTTTGCAAGCCAGGGGCAGATGGCAAGATGTGTCATCACAGCTGAACCTCTGGGCTCACAGAGGACCCATTTGCCTCCTGCCTCTGCTTAACTCTTCTCTGCCTCCCATTCGCTCAACATCCAGTTGTCAGAAGTACAGACCACCGAGGAAGATGCATGAGAGCAGCTTGTACAGCTGTCAATGGGAAACGTTAACTGTTCTTGACATGCGTGTGTCATCTGTGCAGCCTGAGAGGGTGCCAAGCCCCAGCGCCCCACTCATCCCAAGGCTGCCCTGTCCCTCAAGCACAGGTTTGCAGAAAGTGGGAGGGAGGAGGAAAAGCTGGGGAGTCTTGCTCAGTGGGTCTAGGGTGGGCCCTGGAATTTATGTTTCTAACAAACTCAGATGATCTGCTGCTGGAAGTGTCCATGCCAGACCCACTGCTCTAGGAGGTCTGCAGTTGTGAACAGCACTCGCCCTCCCTCCCTGGCTACTTCGCATGCACCTGCTGCTGCTTCCCTGTGGCAGAGCCTGATGAGCACACCGCCTCTGGAAGCCTTCCCTTATCTCTCCTGATTGCTCTCTCCGCCAAATGCCTGGCACCCCATGTTTAGCCTAGTGCTGGGCCCCATGCTGTGCCACTTGGGATGCACACACCCCCGGACTCCTTTACTAGATTTAAAGCAGATCAAGAGTGTGTTTTGTCATTTCCACATGCCTTACGGTGTCGAGCATATGGTAGTGGCTCATTTAACAAACACTTGTTGAGTGTTGTGGTTCTGTATATGGGGGGAGGTGCCAGTGCTTATGTTTTGTTCAATTTTGCCTCTCCTGTCGGCCTTCTCAGCCTCTGTACAGACTCTTTAGTGGGCATGTCTTACATTCTAAGCAAGCTAATGTGTCATGATTTCAACATTTTTTTAATCAAAGAAAGGCTTATCGTTCCTCAATACTTAATTAGTTTATATGTACTATGTAGAAATACGCATATACAAATATATATACACATGTATATATGTATATCTATATATGTATATAGATATAGCTAAACAGTTAAATTGGATGACCAACCCATGGATTGGCTTATGACCTTGTTTTACTGTGCCAGTTTAGTTGAGGTAGGAACGGTAAATTACTTCAAACCAGTTTTGTGTCACTGGTCCTCTGGAGACAGGATATCATGTGCTGTGTGAATCCAGATCTTTGCCAGGATTTACCTGACCAGATGTAAGGGTGGACAGATGGACGTTGAACAAATGGACACACAATCATTGTTTGCAGCTCTTGTTTGGAGCTAGGCCTTGCAGCTCCAGCTGCAGCATTTAGGCTCGATCTTTTTCTCACCAGCCAGAAAGCCGGCTACCAAGTATGGCTTTCAGTAGAGACTGATTTCCTTCTTTTTAAACAGGAACTAACATCTTTGAGAAAAAGGGAGTATATACTTTTAGGAAGAGTCTTTTTAAAGATATGTTCACTTAATAAAAATGTTTTGAGAAACTGTGTATAACACACTGTTCCGGATCTTAGGAATTGTGGGGCTCAAGTGTTCCAGTTTATAGTTTCAGAAATTATACCTAGAAAAACTAGAATGACACCAGTTAGGAGTTTGGGTCTAGTCTGAGCCTGAAGAAACACACATTAAGGACCTAACATTGACTGCTGTCTTCTCAGACTTTAACAAACCTGACCATTTGTAATATTCTTCTGAGATTTTTTTTAACAGAGAAAAGACTTTAAAAAGTGAAATACCAAGGCCAGCAGATTGGGCAGCAGTTATGTTGTGGACTCCCACATGCTGACCAGAGTTCAAGTCCCAGACTCGGTGGCTTGAATCACGCTAGGCGTGGATGTGTGCTCAAGATCCTAGGAGGAGATTGGAGGAGAGAAGGGATTGCAGCATGGCCATTCCCCTGGGGGGTGATTTCTCACTTTCCCTCTCACTGTCTCTGTCTTTCTCTCCCCAGCTAGTGCACATGCCCTATGGCAAAAACCTCTAAGAAAAAAGAAGCACCAGAGTCAATTTAGAAATACAGTGATGGTGGGAGATGCCCCTAAGCCTTAAATACCTCCTTTGTGTTAAAGTCTGTGCCCCGTGAATGCCTTGATTAGGACTTTGTGGTATGCAAGGGCAGGGTGTGCCCCCTTTGAGCAGCCTACCACATGACTAAGGTGGTCCGGGGTATGAAGTGCATTCTGTCTGCTTCTGTTCTCACACTTGAGAAAATGGAGACTCAAAAGTATAAAAGCCTCAGCCGGCTCCGTGCATGCCCAAACTCTGACAGGGTGACAAGACAGAGGAAAAGGGATAGTGGTATGACCATTTCCCACAGGAGGTGCTTGCAGCCTTTTCCTCTCCATCCCTCCCTTCCTTCCCTTTCTTTCTTTCTTTCTTTCTTTCTTTCTTTCTTTCTTTCTTTCTTTCTTTCTTTCTTTCTTTCTTTTCTTCTTCTTCTTCTTCTTCTTCTTCTTCTTCTTCTTCTTCTTCTTCATTTTGGAAAGGTTTTTGCTATAGGGCACATGCGCTTGTCAGAAAGACAAAGAGAGACAGAGAGATAGAAAGCGAGAAATCACCCCCCAGGGGGGATGGCCATGCCACAATCCCTTCTCCTCCATTCTCCTCTTGGGATCTCGGGCATGCACACACATGCGCCCAGCGTGAGTTTAGGCCACCGGGAGACTTGAACCGCGGTCGACTACGTGGGAGTCCAGCGACACAGCCTTTACGCCAACTGCTGGTCTCTCTCTGTCCCTTTCTGACAAGCACCCACACCCTCTGACAAATGCATTAAAAAAAAAGGAGTATAAGGTCTTCTCACTTGTTTTGATATTTGGACATAAATATATTTCAAATAACTGTCTATACCTAAATCCTTTTGTACAGGTGTAGATGGACACACACACATGAATACGTGATATTATATGTTTAATAGTAGGTATTATTGGTTTCATAAAAATGGGTTCAGAAACCTCCATGAGAAGGGGTCCAGAGACTTGGGAAAAGGGTCCAAAGCAGCAGCAGCAACAACAAAAAAATCCAAGGACGTGCTGGAGAGAAGCAAGTTGCCCTCAGCTCTAGTCGTTGCATGCAGTGGGAGGCAGTAAGCCAGAAGCCTGGGGGCAGAGCAGGTGTGTGCCGCAAAAGGAAATAAGCCCCATAGGGAGAGAGGTGGAAGCAGGCTGGCTAGACCAAAACAGTTTGTTAATCCTCCTAGACACAGATACCCCAAGCCACAGGCATTCTTCTGTTCTTTCCTAAAGAACACGGAAGCTGGAGCAGGATCTTTGTCGGAGTTGGTAGGGAGCTTGCTCTTGAGTGGAGGTGGGGCAGGTGACTGGCAGGGCCCGCCTTCGAGTGATAGGGGTCTGGGATGAAGAGGAAGGAAATGCAACCAGAAAGAAATAGCAGGAAGAGAGGTGAGCAAGGCTGGATCCGGAGCAGGAGTGGGAGGAGGTGATGGCTGGAAGGAAGTGCTGAGGTGGTGGTCAGAAGGTGGAGGTTGATGCTCCCAGTCTGAGAGGTGACCTTGCTCTGAAGATCCCCACAGTGGATGGGGCTGAGAATGTGTGTGACCTCAAATGAATGAATGAAGGTCAGAAGGGCTGAAAGACTCAGGAAGGAGAGCTTGTGCTGGGGATGGATTGTCTACTTGGTCATCACAGACTTGGGAGGGTGGAGCTAGAGTGGGGGAAGGCCAGCGTTCTCCAAGCCAGTGTCCTCCCAGAGAGCTGTCAGTGTGTTCTGGGAGTTAATGACATTCAGTGATAAGGGTTCGACAGTGTGCCAGCAGTGGCTTTGAAGATAGGAAGGAAATGTGACCTTGATGTTGCAATAGGTGGGACTACAAATGAAACCTGCCGTTTCCATTCTGTGCTGGGCAGAGCTGAGTCAATGGGCTGCACTTGGCTAGTGGCTGAGAGTGTCGGGGTCAAAGTGAGCCATCAGGGAGGAGGTTCTGGATGTGCGGGAGTTGGATACCTCCCAGAGGCCACTGTCTATTGACTTCCGATGGCAGCATGTGTTAGGAGTAACCTTAGCCTATCAGCAGTTGGGAAGACATGAAGATGTGGGCAGGAGGCTTAGGGGCTGCCCACACTTGTGCCGCTTGGGGATGACCTATTGTAAGTGTTCAACATACGGTGTACCTTTCCTGAGAAGGGCTGCAGGCTATAATGAGAGAATTGGAGCTCAGGATGGGGGTGGGGTACAGTGGTGATGCAGTTTTTCCCCCACTTACAATGATGCGGAGCCCTGGATTTCAGAGAAACACGGGGAGATAAGTGACTGATGAGCTCTGAGGCATTTTAGCGTGAGGCAAAGATTGTGTAAACATTTGTATGTCAAACATCAACGGAGCTCTAAGGGAAGGGCAGATGTCTCTCTTGAGACCAGCTTACAGGCGTGGAAGTTAATTTTTCTTTAAATTTACCAAGGCATCATGGCTGCTTAAGCCCCAGGGGTTACAATTTAGCAGAAAATAAGCTTCCAGGTACTGGTCACTCTGTAAGATGTATTGCACCCATGCCCACCAAAATAAAGCATTAAAAAAGACCCCTTTGCTCTTAATAGGTTTAAACTAAGCAATTAGTTGATTAAAATAAAAAAGAAAAAGAAGGCTAGTGAATGCAGGTGAATGTTCCATCAATTGGCAGGTAAAAAGTGCACTTGGGACCAGCAGTTAGCGTAATGGCTATGTCATTAAATTCCCATGTAGTCGACCACGGTTCGCATCCCGGACCCGGTGGCTTAAAACTCACGCCGGGCGCATGTGCATGCGTACCCAAGATCCCGAGAGGAGAATGGAGGAGAAGGGATTGTGGCTTGGCCATCCCCTCTGGGGGGTGATTTCTCGCTTTCTGTCTCTCTGTCTCTCTCTGTCTGGCGAGCGCACGCGCCCTATAGCAAAAACCTCTCCAAAAAAAAAAAAAAAAAGTGCACTTGAATGCAGAGGCCATCAATTTGAGTATGGATTACTGAGCTGTTCTAAATTTCTTTTCAAAGATTTCTTGTGATTCCTCATATGATTTTTAAGTGTTTCCTTTCTTTTCTGTGAGTCAGGATGAAGATGTGTCTTTGGAGAATCTGGGAGAGAGGTCTTGGCTAGAAATGACGGAAGTGGGTGTCGTTGGCTCCTAGATGATAGTTACAAGCATGAAATGGATGTAATCACTCTAGGAGATTGTGGAGAGGAAGAAGAGAGGGTGGAGACAACTGCAGGGAAAATTGCTAGCTATGGGGTGGAGGAAGGAGCAGGGGCCATCTATTGATAAAAGAGTAGGAGGACTGTGATGTCATGGAAGCTAGAAGACGCGAGTACAGAGCAACTACTGATCGTGATCATATTCTCAGGCTGAGGCATGCATTGGGATCACTGTGTGTGTGTGTGGGGGGGGGGGTGCTGGTTCAAACACAGATGGCTGCTCCCCCAAGTTTCTAATTCAGTAGGTCCAGACTAAGGCCTGCATTTCTCACGGGCTCCCAGTGCCACTGCTCCTGCTGTTGGTCAGGAGCCTCACTGTGAGAACCGCTGCCAGAGTGAGAGCCAGAGACACAGGCTGTAGTCATTAATGGCCCTTGATGATCCCAGTCAGTGGTTCCTGTGGAATAATTGGGGACAGGAGACAGTCCAGGATGAGTTAAAGAGAGAATGGACAGGTAGCCAAGCACGTGTAGACTTGCCTTATGAGAAATTGGCTGTGGGAAAAAGATGGTAAATGGGTGCTGAATTCAATAATGAAGAGAATTTGTGTGTGTGTGTGTGAGAGAGAGAGAGAGAGATTCATTTCTTTCAGATATTCACCAAGTGCCAAGTTCATGTTTGGCCAGGCCCTCTTTTAGGTAGTAGGTAACTATAGTAACCAGGCCAGGCATGGTTCTTGCCCCCTCCTGACTTACTTGGGTTTTAGATCCAGGTGCACCCCCTTCTTATCCTGTGGCTGCGAGCAAGGTGTGCACCTCCTCGAGTCTCTGATTCCTCCTCTGCAAAATAGCACAGTAAGGATTGTCTTGCTCAGGCGTGGAGAGTTTAAACAAAGTGCCAGACCTTAGGCCCCTAGCTTGTTGCCTGGCAACCTGAGAGGCATTCAGCAAACTGTGCATGCCTTTTTTCTTCCCTTGAGAGAGTCCAATGGGTGACCTCGGAGGAGGGGCTCCCATGTGGTGGCAAACAGGTCATGCTCAAGAGTCCTAAGGGAGTAAAATGTGGACATTCTCAGACAGCATACCAGGAGCCTCCTGCAGAAGCTGCGGCAGAGTCAGGACTCAGGGGAGGCCTGGAACAGAGGGAGGGCAGTTGATTCATGGAGCCCAGGCAGCCGAGAGAGCACAGGTGCATAATGAGGAGCTCTTCCTCGTCCAGGTGCTGCCTGAGAGATGGGCTCAGCATCTTTAAAGCCCCTGTGCCTCTGAGATGCCAAGCTGTGGGTTTGCAGGTGAGGTCTGCAGATATCATCATCCTTTGGCCTTGGGAGGAGGGAGGTGCAAGGCTTGTCCTGGCCTAGAAGGGCTCTGGAGGGAGGCCTGCCTCCAGATATACTTGCAGAGTCTGCACAAAGAACAGAAACCTGGAGGGGAACTGAGTGAGCAATGTCCCATCACCTTCCAGCATGTCTTTACCATCTATAAATAGCAAAGCTTGTTTGTGCTCATCTGGACAAGGACGCGCGATGCAAGGGGAGGGCTGCCAGGAAAATCACTCTGGTTCCTGCCTTCCACGCCCTTGGCCTAACTCGGGTTGCCCCACATTTATATGGGACCACTTTCACAGTCCAAATGTGCCTGTGATTCCTGTTATATTTTTGGCTACCAGGTAGGTTTGTAGAGACTCCATAGATGTCAGCAGGGCCTTTGTATCTGTATTTCTGGAAGAGAAGAGGGTAGTTCCTCTTGCCCTCTATCTGATGCATGAAGGAAACTGGGGTTACTGGTGCTCACATTTTGTCCTTTCCTGATGGAAAGATCCAGCCTCCATAGGCAACAACATCCGTCCTGGGGCAGGATGCTTCTGGAGGACTGGCTTTGCATCTGTGGCCATCACAGAGGGGCAGAACCCTCTTTATAGTTTTTGACTTGAGAGAAAAGAAATCTCTCGGAGCATAAAACATTTGCATGCGGATGCTCATTTTTATTATTGCCATCCCAATTGTGGAGAGAAAAGGTTAGACTGGACGTCTGGAACCTTCCTTCTCGTTCCAGTTCTGCTGTCAATCAGCTACATGGTACTGGGCGTGTCACTTCCACGGTCAGAGTCCAGGCCCCTTGTCTGTCATAAAATAGCAGCTTGGGCTGGGTGATCTCTCCCTGGCTTTAGAGGTCAGAACTGAAGTCTGAGATGTGAGAATACAAGGCTGATACACAGAGCACTCCCTCCCTGCCATCAGCTCTGTTGCGTCAGCCTCGTGTTCTCAGGTGTGCAATTGGACTCTGACGGCAGAAGTGAGCCATGAGCCATAGTGGTTTTGTGTTCAAAGAGGGTGATAAATAGGAATGTAGAGTTGAGTTGGAGAAAGAAAGAAGACAGGGTAATTCAAGTGGTTCTTCTATGATCTGCACATTTGATGTGTTCCCTCATCCATATGAGTTGACAACTCCTGGGTGGGCCGAAAAATGGCAAAAAATAGAAGATGAATAGTGTGTGCCTCACTGTGCCTGAGCAATAGAGCTTTTCTATTTCTTCTTCTTTTCTTGCCATTTTGTTTTTGTTTTGGTTGTTTCTTTTCTTTTCTTTTCTTTTCTTTTCTTTCTTTCTTTTTATTTTATTTTTTTTTTGTCCCTGGGAAAAATTTTAGGCAATTAAGATCCATGCATTTTCATTATGATAGTACATCCTTTTTAAGGGATGGGGGTGAGGAGAGTGCCAAAACAGAGTCACTGTATGGTCTTAGAATCTTATGTCCAGTAGGAATGGGTGGATTTGTACTTCTTCCGTCCCTACTCTCCTCGAGAAGGTTTGTGGGTTCTTCCTGGTGGTTTTCTGCTGCTGCTAATTTATTTATTCGTTTGCTTGCTTGCCTTGGCTTCCTGTGCACTTCAACACCTTTTCCGTGCCACATGTCTTGGCTTAACTGTCCCAACTTGGGCTAATTTGGGCCACACCACCGGACCAGTTCATGTTCTCAACGGATGCACACGGTGCACCTTCCACGTTCCAATCTGTGCATAAGCCCCATCTTACGTCTCAGGTCTAAGTGGGAAGAACAGACCTTTCAGGATGGATTGGGTGTGTGATTTTTGTTTATTATATCTACTTTTTAACTTGGGGAGCAAACACGATTTACCCAGCTGGCAGTGAGCCAGGGTGACACAGGCTGCCTGGCATCCTCAATGACTCACTGTCCCTGTGGCCAGATCCCTAGCCTAGAAGACCAGGGAGCTGAATAAAGCAATTCTAGAAAACAGCGAAAAGCTTGGGCTCTGGAATTAGACTTAGTGGGCTCAAATTTAAACCCTGCTGGGACCAGGAGTTGGTGTAATGGCTGTGTCACTGCACTCCCATGTACTCAACTGAGGCTTGAGTCCTGAACCCGGTGGCTTAAACTCACACTGGGTACGTGTGCGTGCGTGCCCAAGATCCCGAGAGGAGAAGGGAGGAGAAGGGATTGTAGCGTGGCCATCCTTCCTGGGGGGTGATTTCTCCCTTTCTGTCTCTCTGTATCTCTCTTGTCTTTCTGGCAAGCACATGCACCCTATAGCAAAAATCTCTCCAAATAAATAAATAAATAAACAAACAAACCCTGCCATTGTACTACTTTTATGACCTGTTCCTGGCAAGTGACTTTCTTACTGAGCCTCAGTTTCCTCATTTATATAATGAAAGTAAGGGTACCACAGTATGGGGGGCGGATGGAGTCTCTAGGAAGCAGACTCTGAGCTAGCATTTAGTACGAAGATAATTTGGGGGATTCAATGCCCACGGAAGGGAAGATGAAGCAGGATTGGGCAGAGGGAAAGTCCAGTTGTGATCCTGGCTCCAAAATCCTTGGCCAGGTCCTTGGGGAGCTTTGGAGCCCAAGTGGTCCATCTGAATTGCAGCATATTAGGCAGAAGCAGTCAAGACTTTTATACCATGGAGTGTGGGCTGCTCTGCAGAGGGGTGTGCCTAGGCCTCTAGGCTCTCTGTATCTGAGACAGTCTCCCAAGGGACTCACAGCCAGAGGCTGCCTGCTGACAGCACTCCCAGCAGTGAGGACCATGAGCCCTTCACTGAGGGGAGCCTGGGGCATAGTAGATACCTCAAGGGCTGCTTGCGAGGACTGAATATTTAATGCATGTGTTAATGAGGTGCTCATTCTAATGCCTGGCACACTGTAGGCACTGCATAAATGGCAGCTGCTGCTATTTCGGTGGTATCATAGGTTCCACTTATACCTGCTGGGGCCATTGGATGGGCTAGTCTGTTCTCTCTGATTTAGGTTCCTTGTCCAGTAAAGCAAGGAGACTCTTAGCTACTAAGAATTACCTATCCAGGTTATGTATTTTGTACCCATAACTACAACTTCAAAGAAAACTAAAAGAAAATGGCATCATATTGACTTAAACATGAGAAATGAGTAAGGGTGGCCTTGTTCTGCTGTCTTAGATGTATGCCGATACTACCTGCCTTCTCCTGTGTTTTCTTTTTATTTGATATACGAAGGCATAAGAACTCACCAGACAAAAGCACTTAAAGGACCTTGTAAAGTACAAAAGTATGGGCTTTCCCCTCTTTCTCTGAGTTGAATAATATCCTTTTTGCCAAAATGATACCTTGTGTTGGGCAGATGGAGAGAGAATAGGGACCATCGAGGGCTGCATCCTCATTGGGTATCAGCCACCCCAGACATGTGCTTTGGAGAATTTCAGAAATTCTGGTATTTTTCAGAACTGAAATTCGTTAGCATTGTTGTAAGAGTCTATAAATACAGTAAAAGGCATTTACAAATAGACATTGTAAAATGCTTACACACCCACAGTCTGAACACTGTCAAAACACCAGCTGCAGCTTCCCTACTTGGAAGGATCAGAACCTTTTTTAAATTACACCTACTGTGTTTTCAGAATAGGCTTGCTTCTGGCCCAATGTAAAAGATCACTTCAACTTAAGCCTGTGTTTGCCTCTTGGTATGAGGGATCGGGGCTCAGTTAGAAAGATGAGAGAGATCCCATTCCCCTCCCTGCCAAAATGTAGCTGGTGCTTTAAAGAATCTGGGGAGGAGTCTCTTAGAGATGACTAGTTCCTATTTCTTCAGCGTGATTTCTCATAGTTCTGGGATCAGATCCGCTGTACATGAGCCTACAGAGATATGAAATCCCAGAGATATGAAACCCTCCCCTGAATCAGAAGTCCCTCCTTGGTAAGAATTCACTCCAGGTGACACCAAATGCCACTTGAGAAGCACCACTTTGGCCAACTTGGAGCATAATAGTTTTTCCTTTTATCCGTTGCCATTACAGCAGTGCTCCCAAACTTGGGGATAGAAACTCTAATAGCTACAAGTGATTTACAGTTTTATCATTTGCATGATATTCTTGATCATTTTAGTAGTTGCAAGACAGCTATAACAACAGCTTCCCATTGATAGCCACTGTCATAAAATATTTTTAGTTTTTTAGGGTTTCTCAAATAGAGATGTTGTATTGGTTTTCTCAGTCTCCATAACAAAATACGAGGGTGTATGGTTTAATCAACAGAAATGTATTTCCTTGTTGTTGTGGAGGCTAGAAGTCCAAGAACCAAGTGTTGGCAGAGTTGGTTTATTTTTTTTAAAGATTTATTTATTGAAACCCCTTGGATTGTGGCCCCTGCTTGGATCTCTCTGATGTTGCCACATTGCTACTTAAGGAGTTCCTTGAACTCCCAAGGACACATGTGAAACAGAGAAGGAAAGGGAGAAAGCACCCTCCAATGTCATGCTGCATTCCCTTCTCTATCTCTTCATCCTGTTGAGAATTTGGGTACACATGCATACATGCCAGGCACTGTCAACGAGCAATTTTGGGAGTGACTTGTTATTCTGTCGCATCATTTGCTTATTGTGTGTGAGGACTGCAATGCTTATTTACATGTAGAAATGAGAGAATGTGGTCACTAGAATAAGAATACAGCAAAAGAGTCATCTGATAAATATTGCACAAGCTCTTCAACTAGAAACTTAAAAAAAAGAAAAGAAAAGAAAAGAAAAGAAAAGAAAATATCAGGAAACTCTTGGAATAACCTAAAAAATGATAGATGTTGAAATGAAAATTCTAGATTCTGAGACAGAGCCTCTGAAGACAGCAGCCAGTGCAAAAGAAGGGTAAGAATTTTCCGGTATTAAGAAATGTATCCATACCATGTATAGAAGGTAACAAGGAAGAAACAAAACCTGCTATTGAGGAGAACAACTTGGAAAGATGTCTGAGGAAAACCTCACTAGGAGAAAAGAAAGAGAGAGATGAAGGGCAGTAAACAGTCTTTTGAAATTGTTGATGTTGACATGTATAGTATTCTCAACTGGATTTGTCGGAGAAGTATTTCATGATGGACAAAGTATTTATACAAGCAAAATGAGAAATAGCAATTGACTGTTTTAAAAAATAATTAGAATAATAATAATAATGATTGGGGAAAACATAGAAAAGATATTGAATGTTGAAGTGGGGAGATTAATGTCTCTGTACTGACTGACATGCATGGCATTCCCTTTTGAAAAAGCAATGTAATACACTGTAAAGTTATATGTAATTCAATGTAATATAAAGAAGAATATGATGATAATAAAAAATTTTTAAAAAACAGTCTTTTGAAAACATACGAGAAAATATAAAATCAAAGGAAAATTCTGAATAGATGACAGTTCTGAGGATATTAAGAACTACTTGGGGGACCAGCAGTTAGCGTAATGGCTATGTCGCTGGACTCCCACGTAGTCGACCGCGGTTCGTGTCCTGGACCCGGTGGCTTAAACTCACACCGGGCGCATGTGCGTGCGTGCCCAAGATCCCGAGAGGAGAATGGAGGAGAAGGGATTGCGGCGTGGCCATCCCCCCTGGGGGGTGATTTCTCGCTTTCTATCTCTCTGTCTCTCTCTGCCTGTCTGGCGAGCGCATGCGCCCTATAGCAAAAACCTCTCCAGAAAAAGAAAAAAAAAAAAGAACTACTTGGGGGGACCAGCAGTTAGCGTAATGGCTATGTCGCTGGACTCCCACGTAGTCGACTGCGGTTCGAGTCCCGAACCCGGTGGCTTAAACTCACGCCAGGCGCGTGTGCGTGCGTGCCCAAGATCCCGAGAGGAGAATGGAGGAGAAGGGATTGTGGTGTGGCCATTCCCCCTGGGGGGTGATTTCTCGCTTTCTGTCTCTATGTCTGTCTCTGTCTGTCTGGCGAGCGCATGTGCCCTATAGCGAAAAAAAAAAAAAAAGAACTACTTGGGGACAGAACTGTGAACCAACAGCTGACTTGACAGGCCTTCACAGCTGGTACAAATAAAACCCAGTAGAGACCTGGAAGATTGCCAGTTTCCTGCAAATACCAAATTATTCTGAAGAACCCATAAATGAGGAAGATAGAACCACTAAAATATCCAACAAATCTTCACAACCAGAACCAGTAAATTCCTCAACAAGAACAAAGACATAGTTCAATATACTTGCCAGCAAAAGAGAGAGGACACAAGAGTTCTCAGTAGTCAGGAGCTCACATGACTGTCAGACTCACCCCTTGCCCCATTCCCCTGTGGCCCATACACACATGCAAAACCAGGATAGGATGTTAAATGTATTGAATTGTTTAAGACAGCTCTAAAGTAGAGGCCAGATTGGCAGAAAATAGAATCAGAGGCAAGGGTTGGCCATGAACACACCTAAAACAATGCCTAAGTGCTAGAAGGCTTGGCTGACATCAAAGAGCTCTTTCAAACAGAAGATCATTTTGAGAACTAGAAATGCAGCTCATCACTTTAAGAACACAAGGCAAGTAAAACAGCAAGGCATAAATGCCATGAATATTTACAAGATTGTTGAGTGCCCCCGATATAAAACCCACTAGAACCCTGATGGGGACAGAGACCATATAAAAACACCAAGAGAAAGTAACAATCCCCAAATAAAGGAAAAGGGAAAGTTTCACTGAGACCATGAAATATCTGCACATTGTTACATAGAAATCCAGTGTGTGGAAGACATGAGTCACCAACCTGAAAATGAAAAAAAAAAGGGACACTGGACCCTGGAGGGGGATGGAAGCTGTGTCACAGTCATTGTGTGTGACCTTAGATGCATGTACTCCATGTTGTAGAAAATGTGCATGGGACTTGGTTTGAAAGTTGGACCCTTTCTTAAAAGGGTCTGCTTTCAACACAGTGAATAAATAGTAGGTCATGGAAATGAATCCTTTTGGGGTAATTTGGGGGAATGATTAATGGAATAATATTTATTGGAACTGGATGTGTTCTGATTTCCTTAGCAACTGCCTCAGCACCAGAGAAGCAGAGCAAACCCTAATAAGGAACCAGACATTAAAACATAAAGAAAAAATTTAAAAAGATTTTTACATTATTCATTTACTTTAATTAATTAATTTATTCTATTATTTTTAATTTGACCAGATAGAGACAGAGAAGGAGAAAAAAGGAAAGTAAGCAAACAAGTCTCCAGGTCTGGGACTTGAACTGTGGTCTGTCATGTGGAAGTCCAGCTCCTCAACCACCACACCACCTGCTGACTCTGGCAGAGTTGGTTTCTTCCGAAGGATGTCTCATTGGCTTGCAGGCAGCTGCATTCTCACCATGCCCTCACACAGTCTTTTCTTTGTGGGTACACACCCCTGGTATCTCTGTAGGTCCAAATTTCCTCCTCTTATAAGGATACCCAGGATTGGATTAGGCCCCAGCCTAATGACCTCATTTTAATTTAATCACCTCTTTGAGGGTCTACTCTTCAAAAACAACCATATTTTGTGGTAATAAGGGCTAAGATCCCAACCTATGGAATTTGGGAGGACACAGTTCAGTTCATAATAGTTGTATATATGGGGATCTGTAAGAATTTGTTTTTCATTAAAAAAGTGTTGAGGGACCAGCAGTTAGCGTAATGGCTATGTCGCTGGACTCCCATGTAGTCAACCGCGGTTCGAGTTCCAGACCCGGTGGCTTAAAACTCATGCCAGGTGCGTGTGCGTGTGTGCCCAAGATCCCGAGAGGAGAATGGAGCAGAAGGGATTGCGGTGTGACCATCCCCCCTGGGGGGTGATTTCTTGCTTTCTGTCTCTATGCCTCTCTCTGTCTGTCTGGCGAGCGCACACACCCTATAGCGAAAAAATCTCTCCAAAAAAAGAAAGAAAAGAAAAGATCACTAGGTAAACAGATGAATATGAAATGCTGCAATCAGGGTTGGGGTAGAGGGGTATGCTGTAGAAACTGAGAGAAAGAGAATTAGGTCTCTGAATGCTCAAGGGTGAGTCACATTTGCTCAAGTACATTGTGAACATTGACAGACATGGAAGTTTGGAGGCAAAGGAGATGATGAAATGTTTCAGAATTTGCTCATAACTTGCAAGACCACCCTGTATGTCATCCCACCATTCCTCTAATGTTGAAGTAATATAACAAGTGCCCTGGTAGGTCCCTCAGAAGTGATCCTATTCAAGCTAACCTACTGATCATTTTGTTGATGAAGCAGCCGAGCACTAGAGAGGTTAAGTAGCATGACCAAGATCACATAGGTAATGAACAGCAGGTGTAGACATAACCCACCTGGCCCAGACTCTAAGTCTAGGATTTATAACTCCACACTACGTTGCCTGGTTCCCAGGTGAGATGACCACATGAGGCACTTGTAGTCGGGGTGATTCTTAGAGGAAAGTTTGTGGAGCAGAGGCTGGACAATCTCATCTTGTTTGTTTGTTTTGAAGTTTGTGATAGGGCACGTGCGCTCGCCCGGGAAGAAAGAGAGAGAAAGAAAAAGAGAGGATGGCTATGCTGCAGTCTTTTCTCCATTCTCCTCTCAGAATTATGGCACAGGCACTGGGCATGTTTTTCAGGCATCTGGGTCTGAGACTTGAACTGCCTAGTCAGCCATGTGGGATCCAGCCGCCTTAACCACCATGTCACTGGCTGGCCCACAAACTTTGCTTTTACCTTGACAATCCTTTTAGGTAGAAAGGAAAGAGAACATGAGCTGCCTGAATTGTATGCATGAATTTTTAGTTGCTATTATTGAAAGTAAACTTGAAAAGGAAGGAAACATTCATCTATAGTCTTATCCCAGAGACAAGACTATTAACATTTTAGACTATTTCTTTCTCATCTTTTTCCTGTGTATGACTTGGTTTGATTTTTGCTGTTTTATGTAAATGCGATCATACTGAACATCATAGAACTTCAGGTCTTGTGGAAAAATTGCATTTGTTGTTCAAACACATAAGTCATTGCCATTTCAGAAACTGCAACATAGGGACCAGCAGTTAGTGTAATGGCTATGTTGCTGGACTCCCATGTAGTCGACCGCTGTTTGAGTCCTGGACCCGGCAGCTTAAATTCACGCCGGGCGCATGTGCGTGTGTGCCCAAGATCCTGAGAGGAGAATGGAGGAGAAGGGATTGTGACGTGGCCATCCCTCCGGGGAGTGATTTCTCGCTTTCTGTCTCTCTGTGTCTCACTGTCTTTCTGGCGAGCACATGCGCCCTATAGCAAAAACCTCTCCAAAAAAAAAGAAACTGCAGCATATTCACAGATTCCAGAGGTATTTTTTAAGCCCTTGACATATTACCAAGTACTGAGCCAGGTAGTGGAAATCAACAGACTACCCAGGAATAATTGCTGTAAATATTCTTCCGATCTTTTTTTTAAAAAGTGGCTTTTCCTGTTGCATCAGGAGGACATGTGGATGTATGCGTATTGCCATGTGTGGCTTTTATCCTACCTTTAGCGGCTAACACTGTAATGTGAATGTCCATTCTTGTTAGAATAAACCGTATACCCATCATTTGAATGGCTATATAAAAGTCTGTCACATATCATAGTTTATTCAGATGTTCCCCTATTTATGAATGATGCCAGTTCTTCTCGGCTTTTCTTCATTACAAATAACAGTGTGATAAACACATCGATGCACAAAACCAATGTGGGTATTTCAGACTATTTAACGTGAACTCGCAGAACTGGGTCAAAATATAAACATTTTAAATACTATGGATAGATACCTCATTCTTAAAAATTACTTAATTTTATTCTGGACCATTCCACAAAGGATTTGAGGTAATTTCCAAAAATGCACATTACATTAAGTGAAGGAATCCAGGCACAGAGACAAATGCAACATGATCTCATTTATATGTAGAATCTAAAAAAGTTGAGCTCAAAGAAGTAGGGAATAGAATGGAAGTTACCAGAGGCGTGGAGAGTGGGGACTGGGAAGGGGGGCAGGTTGGTGACCGGGTGTGAGTTACAGTTAGGTAGGAGGAACAGGTTGCTGTATTCTATTGTACAGCCGGACACGTGAGTTAATAACAGTATATTGTTGGGACCAGCAGTTAGCGTAATGGCTATGTCGCTGAACTCCCACGTAGTTGACCGTGGTTCGTGTCCTGGACCCAGTGGCTTAAAACTCACGCCGGGCGCATGTGCATGCGTGCCCAAGATCCTGAGAGGAGAATGGAGTAGAAGTGATTGCGGCGTGGCCATCCCCCCTGGGGGGTGATTTCTTGCTTTCTGTCTCTCTGTCTCTCTCTGTCTGGCGAGCACACGCGCCCTATAGCAAAACCTCTCAAAAAAAATAATAACAGTGTATTGTTTATTTCCAAACAACTAAATGACAGACTTTTGAATGTTCTCACCACAAAAAAATATGATAAATATTTGAGGTGACTGACATGCTATGTAGCCTGATTTGATCATTTTGCAATGTATACATGTATTGAAACACCACATACATATAAATGGTTGTCATTTAAAAATAAAATAGTGTAAAAATAAATAAATATAAATCTACATCCCAAAGAGAAAAACAACAAAAATACATATGAAAGAATAAAATTAAAGAGAGACAAGAAAAAGAAAATCAGGCAGAAATGTAATCAAGCCCGAGGTAAGAAGAGCACGGTCATGCTCAAGAGTCTTCTGCTATCCCTTAAGCTAGGCTCACATTCGACTGGAACCTTCCAGCTTTCAAACAGCAGAGGGAAGGAGCAGCTGGAGACGGACAGTTTGGAAGATGCACAAGTAAACCACATATTCAGAAGCAGCCTCGTTATTCTGAGATACATGTGATAACTCATGAGCAAAACTCCCACTAACAGCCCCTCTGAGTAATTCCCCAGCTGCCCACCATGTCACCTCCAACCACCTTCCCCCTTGACTAAAAAGAGAAAAGGCCCCTCTCTCTGGGCCAGGCATGTGTTCTCCTAAGCTTTGGTCCTTGGTATATTCCACACAGGACAGAGCTGCCTGGCTGTGAATATGACTTGAGTTCAGTCAGTTTGGGAGATGATAGCACGAAGTCATTCAGGCTCTGTGGATGCCGAATAATTATACTTAAGGGTTCTCAAAAGTATATTTCTTAATATCCAGGGAAGGGAAGACTTTGAAAAGTAAAAATTCTTTCCCACTAATAATTCTGCATTTCTTAAACATTTCATTCAGAAGATTACCTTCTAATCAGTGGGTATTGGGGCCCTGCAATAAAATGTTTTGAAAGAAATTCCTTCAATCTCACAATACCAGTTGACTCCAGATCCATTGGAAGCAGTGGCCCTGTGGGGCCTTTGCTTTGGAAGCCAGGGAATGGAGAAGGAGTCCTCTATGAATGCCTGGCCTGGAAGTGTGTGGGGGGTGAGGGGGGAGCAGACTTAGGAAGACAGTGGTAGGGGAGGCAGGAAATAGAGGCACTTCTGTAAAGTCCAAGCTGCTTCCCCCTTTCCAGGACAGTAGATCCTACTCTACTGAACTTTATGTCATCCGAGCTCTGAAAAGCCCAGCAGGTTTCGTAACACACAGTGGAGGCCAAGCCCTCTGGTCCAGCCCCGATCCCAGAGTTTTTGCCTCTGCTCCTCTTCTGGTTGAGGGTACTTGAGCTTAAGAGTCGATGTTGTTTGTTTGGGAACTGAGGGGGACTGTGATGGTTGGCCCCTCACCACCATCACAAGGATAGGCATGCAGTGCTGGCTGCTCTCACCTCCTGCTATGGCGTGAGACCCAGGAGCCTGCCCTGCCACTCCCTCATTCCTAGTCCACCCACAGTGCCCTCCCGGACCTCCAGGACCACCTGAACTCAGCAGTCTGGCCTTTCTCAGCCTTTCCTGCCTTTGTACTCTTACTTCTCTCTGGGGACATCAGGCTTTGGCCCTGAGACTCTTCCCTGGCCCTACTGGAAATCTCACTCACAACTTGGGTGTTTGCTCAGTCTTGCCTCTATGGTTGTGTCCCCTATCTCTTTCCTCCAAGGCCCAACTCTAACACCTCCTCCTCTGTATGCCCTCCACCCACCCCATCCCAGTCTCCATGGTCGCTCAGTCCTTTGTTCCCATTGGACCACGGCATGCCTATATCTTACTTAGTCTGTTCCACGTGAGTCTATTCCACGTGGACCTGTGCTTGTCTGTCTGCCTGTCACATTTACACCAAGAACCCTTTGAGATTAGGTACCACCTGGCTTTACCCTCTCAATTCCCCTTGCCTATGAGGTATTTGACAAATGCTTGTTGAGAGAATCTGTCACTCATCGTACAGTTCCACTTCAGGCCATGGCGACCTGCAAAAGCTGTGAGATGGATGATTTCTGGTGCTTTGCCAGAAACGCTGCTCAGCTTCTCCCTCTTGTTTTATGGCAAGGATCTTTTCCTATTTCGCTGCCATGATGGCCTTTGGATAATCTTCTCTGGGCTCGTTCCCCCAGAAGGGCCCATAGAGCCGCCCTTTTGGAGGAGCCTTCTGCTCATGCATGAGGAGACTGTTTCTCTCGTCATCTTGGAGGTCTGTTCCAGTCCCAAAGCGCTGCTTCTAGCTCAGATGCAGAAGGAAGTCACTTGGTCCTGATGGGCACAGGGGCACCCACCCAGCAGCCATCTAATTTTACAGGTCTGTGCCCAGTGCCAGCTTTTGGGTTGCCAGATCTCAACTTGACACCTAGTGCCTGTCAACAGCCTGGCTGAAGCCTCGGGCCAGAAAACCTTTTTCTCAAGGTTAAAAGTAGCTGACCTTTGACAAGCAGCATTGGCTAAATTCCTTGTTCCTTAAAAGGAAAGCTCCCAGTTATCATCGCTGGTGCTTATTTGGCCATGGGGCGGGAGCAGGCCCTACGTCGCACTCTGTATACCCAGCAGGAGGAGTTGTGGCTGGAGGTGCAGCGGCCGACAGTTGTTATGAAAATAGCCATCTCTGACAATGCGTGCTGGACAGGGGGCATGCAGTCTGTTGGCCGGTTTGCACCACAGCCCGTGTGGCTTGGCGGCTCATTGGCTCCCTCTGGCTCCCTCATAGGCAACAGAGCCGCCCACCCAACATTGCACACTCCTTAACGTGTGCGCAGCAAGAAAGCCAACAGAATGACAAGGACACACACTAATTATTAACTGTCTGGACTTCTGTTTTTAACATAGGGGTGACGGTCCAAAGATTGACTTGACGGGCAGTACGCTATCTGGCATCCTAGACAAGGACCTCTCGGAGCGCAGCAATGACATTGGTAAGTAAGGACAGTGTTCTTGCTTCTCTTTGCAAAGTAAGGAAAGAACTGCAGAGCCCGGCTTGCCCCTTCAAGCACAGTTGAGAACTAACCTAACCATTGAATTGCAAGACTGACAGAACACACTGGGCTTTAGGTGCTGCAGTTTTGCAAAAGAGGGAATGTGGTGGTTTCCACGTTAAAATAGAATTCCTGGGATTTTTACCATCTCTGGCTTTAGAAATTTCTTCCAAGGTCTAATGAAAAGAAATGATGTGTAAACCTTTTTTGTTAAAGTGGGCATCAGCACATAGGTTCGTATTTTCCAGTGATTTATGTATTTAGCATAAGAAATTGAATGGGCATAAATGCAAAATAGTAGTTTTCACTCAGTGTTTTGACTTTGTGCTTCAGTGTGGTAATTGCCGCTTAGTTCAGAACGTGAGAGCATTTTCCCAAGGTCAGGATACCACCATGGGATAAATGGGAAGGGGTCTAAAGTCTTTCTGGACTAACGGAACCTGGAGATTCTTTTTGGGGTGTGCATGAGTGCATGTACACTGGTTGAAGACACTGGTGATCTGACCTCAGTGACAACCCTTTTAGGAAGTCCATAATCAGGGACTAAATTTTTTTGTCTTAGCTTTATATCTTTTTATTTGTACCTCTTGTGGTCATAAGTTAGCATTCTCTCATATCCCACATAATGTAACAGGCTACATTTCAGAATTTGCCCCGTTTCAACTAAACTTTTCTATTTTGAGATCGTTGTGGATTCACACTCCATTGTAAGTAATAATACAAAGAAATTCATGAACGCTTTGTTTGGCTTCCCCCAATGGTAACATCTTCAAGGACCACAGTACGACATCCCAACCAGGATTTTGACATTGAGATGATCGACAAATCTTTCTCTGATTTCCCCAGTTTTACTAATACTCGTGTGTGTGTTTCATTCTCTGCAATTTTACCACATGAGTAGATTTGTGGATCTGCCACCACCATCAAGGTACGGAACGTATCTGTCATCACTAGGATCCCTCCTCCCTTCTGCCTCCCATCGCCTCCCTAACCACTGGCAACCACCCTCAGGGATTGATTTGACATGGAAGATAGATTTCCAGCATCATCTGTGTTGGCCACTCAATTTAGAAGCAAATGTCTAACAGTTGGCAGGCCTTATAAGAGCACTAGAGCGCCTGACATGAGCATTTTCCTTGGCTGATGTGACTCCTCTGTTGGATGTTGTTTTCTTCTGAGCCTGCTAGTAGACTTACATCTTCCCAACTTTTGACCTACAGTCTCTGTTTTGATCTTGGGAAAGCTTGGGATAGGATGTGTGGATGTCCCTAAATAACAAAAGTACTTGCCATATTTCCAGAAGCGTGTTTACATCCTTGGTTAGCCTTTGCAAAGCCCGGTCAGGAAGCCTAACCTGACAGCTTGTGTTGACGCAGTCACAATGCTGGCCTGCTGTAGGTTTCAATCTGGCTAGAGGGCAGAGAAGAGCAGAGTCATGATCAGCTGTGAATGAAAACAAATCATCAGAATAATCCTGATAAAGTTCCGTTTCTATGGTTGTGGTTTAGTGTTGGGCCCCTTTTTAAGCGAGGGTGACTGGCAAACTGTTAGTGAAAGGCATGAGGGCCCTCGTACAGGAAGCGGGGGGGGGGGGGGGGGCATTCTCTCATCCCTAGAATACACAGAGCCATATGTCATGTTTGTTAAAAACATTAGCAGTTAGTGTATTAGCTATGTTGCTGTACTCCCATGTAGTCATCTGCGGTTCGAGTCCCGGACCCGGTGCCTTAAACTCACACTAGGCGTGTGTGCATGCATGCCTAAGATCCTGAGAGGAGAATGAAGGTATTGTAGTGTGGCCATCCCCCTGGGGAGTGATTTCTCGCTTTCTGTCTCCCTGTCTGTCTTTTTGGCAAGTGCACGCACCCTATAGCAAAAACCTCTAAAAAAAAAAAAAAAATTAGCCTTTGACCCTTGCTTGTTTTAGATCTAGAGGTGTCTAAGGTGACTGTTGACAAATGTGAATCATGTGTTTTTCAGTCTAACAAGCTAGTTTAGAAATATTAAAGGCATTGATGGTGGTGATGGTAGTGGGGGGATTAGTCTATAGAAACTTTTCATACTGTAGCAACTAGTTTTATATATTTGGGAGCCCAGAAAGATGATGCCAAGGTTTGGTCTCTCTTACTTTTCCAAGGAGACATTAATCCCAGAAGACTATCATTTCTCAAGCTAACTTTTTTTTTTGGCCATAGAGCACGTGTGCTTATTGGAAAGAGAGAGATAATGAGAGGGAAAGTGAGAAATCATCTCTCTGGGGGATCGCCATACTGCAGTTCCTTCTTCTCCACTCTCCTCCTAGGACTTTGGGCATGCACGCACATGTGCCTGGTATGAATTTCAGCTGCCAGGTCCAGGACTCTAACCATAGTTATCCATGTGCGAGTCCAGGACCTCAACCCCAATACCACCTGCTGGCCCCTCAAGTTAATAATTTAATGTATATATTATTCCCATTACAAGAAATATTGATTGGCAGCCATGTAATCAACCAATAAATACTTGGGTACCTACTATCAAGTGCAAGGCTGCATGGATACTGAGGCATTCATACACAGGCCCTGCCTTCTGGGGATTTGGAATCTCTTTTGACCCCTCAAACAGCAAATGAAAAGTGAGATAATGCTGAAGGTCCGTATAAATGACAACTGAGTGGTAGAAAATAATACTGATCAGAAGAGAGGATGTTTTCTGGGGCCCGGGAAGTTGGGACAAGCTCCACGAAGAGGACCTTGAAGTTATATTTGCTTAGGTGTGGTGAGGAAGTGAGCAGAGAAACACATAGAGAGTGTTAACCAGCCTGGCTGCATAGATGCGTGTGCTGGGAATGAGGGGGAGTTGACCCGTGCTTTGGTTTGTGCCCTCCCCCAAATTCATATGTTGAAATTTTACTGTGAAGGTACTATAATACCTTCGTAGTGTGCAAAGGTTGGGCCTTTGGGAGTGACTAAGTGATTAGGCTGATGCCCCTGTGATTGACTCCTGGTGATGGGTTATAAGGTGAGGGAATGAGACCAGAAGAGAGATACCTGGATGGACAGAGATGTGTGCTCCTAGTTTCTCACAATGCGACCACCCTGCCTGGCCTCCAGAACCTGCCCTTCCTCCCCACCCCCAGACCTGGGGCTTCCCTACCATGAGTTAAATAAACCTCTTTTCTCTTAAATGACCTAGACTCAGGTATTTTCTGTTATTAGCAATGGAATGGACTAGAACAACCTGGCAATGTAAGAGACCTCATTGAGTTTGAGGAGGATGGAGTTGTAATTTATTCTGTATCAGTGGGAGCCATTGATGGTTGATACTGAAGTGACTTGATCAAGTCTAAAAATTCAGGTTGGAATTCATGGAACTTTGTGGGTCCGATCAGATGAAGGAAAGATGGGTGTCAAGGAGTCAGGTTATTTGATAGCCAGAGTGAGAGGTGGAGAGAGCCAGAATTAAGCTGTTTGCAAAAGGAGTGAGGAAGAAAGGATGGAAGTGGAAGTAGAAATACAGGAGAATAATTTCTAGGTCTTAGTGATAGACTGGATTTGGGAGTGGGAGGAGAGAATGGTTTGTTAGCCATAATCTTTGGAGGTCAGGTGACTGGGGAACAAATAACATGGATAGAAATGAACATGACAGGAGTGAGAACTGGTTTGGGGAAAAACGTGATAAATCTGGGACCAGCAGTTGGCGTAATGGTTATGTCGCTGGACTCTCATGTAGTCGACTGCGGTTCAAGTCCCGGACCCCCTCAAGGCTGGGTGCGTGTGTGTGCTTGCCCAAGATCCCAACAGGAAAATGGAGGAGAAGGGGTTGCAGCATGGCCATCCCCCCTGGGGGGTGATTTCTCGCTTTCTGTGTCTCCGTCTCTGTCTTTCTGGTGAGCGCACGTGCCCTATAGCAAAAAACTCTCAAAAAAAAAAAAAAGTGATAAATCTAGTTGAGTATGTTGACCTTGGGATTTGGCCTCACATCTCCATCCGTGCTGGATAGGGATTGAAGGTGGAGGGCCAAGGCTCAGGAGACTGGCAGGAAATGGAGGCAGACATTAGGAGGTGAGAACACAGGACTGGTGTCTGCAGGCCGGGATTTGAGTGCTCCATCTACTGCCTCCTGAGTGGACTTCCCTTCCCTAATGTACCCAGACTCTCTGACCTTCAGCTTTCATATTTGTTAAGAATACTCACATCTCGGGACCAGCAGATGGCATAAAGTTTACATTGCTGGACTCCCATATAGTCAACCACAGTTTGAGTCCTGGATTCAGTGGCTTGAAACGCATGTCAGGCGCATGTACGTGCATGCCCAAGAGGAGAATGGAGGAAAAGGGATTGCAGCATGGCTGTCCCATCTCGGGGGTGATTTTTCACTTTATGTCTCTCTGTCTCTCCAGTAAGCACACATGCCCTATAGCAAAGATCTCTCTTAAAAAAAAAAAAAAAAAAAAAAAAAAAAAAAAAAAAGGAAAGAAAGAAAGAAAGTAAAAAGAGTACTCACATCTCTATCAACTTCCTTACCTTGTCTTCCAGAACCAGTTCAAATCACTTAGTGGGCTGCAAAAATAATAAAAAAAAATAGACATGCTTATGGTTAATGTTGTTGTTTGCTTAGAAATAGCCATTGGGTTGAAAAGATAAAGGTCGTATCATGAGAAAAAGGAAAGAAGAATTTAGGCCTGAAGTCAAACCTCGAAAAGTCCACATTTAAGGGAAAAGCAGCCTCTTGCAATGCCATGGATTTCAAGGGAGGAGAGAATGTGAAGCAGAATGTCTTTCAACCCAAAGGCAGAAGTCTTCGTAGGTGGATTGGTCAAGGAGAAAAGGACACTGCAGAGGGGGTGGCTCTCATCAGAGTTCTTTGTGTAGCATTTGTTCGTTGCTTTGAATCAAGGAGGAAATTATTTGTACCAAAATGTTTTGTTAGTGATTCAGACAATTGAAGCTGTCCGAACGTGGGCTGCAGTAAGCAGCATAATACAGCCTTGAAACCCATTAGAAACCATCAATGTTAGCTATAAATAAATCTGTGCTTCCTCTTAATAAAGCTATAATTTTAAATTATTATAATATTACATTAGAGAGCATGTCTTTTTCAGATTGTATGTGGGCAGCTACCAGCATCTGTCAGCCAGCAATAATTCAGAATGAAATCAATTGGTCCAAAACTAAGTTGTTGATGTCAGTTTGAGATATTGTTTGTATCAAACTACACGGCCATATTTCAAGTAACATAATAGGAAACATGGATGAGCTCCAACACAGGCTAGCACATGAATAGAAATGAAAATTAAATTGTCCCGTTTTCTCTTGCTGACGGAAGAATCTCTGTTCCAATTGAATGGGAGATTATAGGCCGCAAAGTCAAGTGCCATAACATTTACTTTTATTATGCCATATATTGTAGTTCGTACCGCATGGCAGGATGCATTGTTACACTTCAGTTCCACCAAGATTTGTAGGGGTTTTTTTCCCCACTAAAGCACATAGCAATGGGTCACCAGATGGGGAGCAGCCTGTGAACTAAGCCACCTAGTTTCAACTGATTGATTGAAAGCAAGCCCTTCTCATTCCTCCTCAGTTACTTGGAGCATTTGTTTAAACTATTGTACTTTTTCCTATTTTACTAAAATCTTCTCAGGCTTTCTCCCTTTTCATGAAGAAGGTCAAGGTTTCCCCTCTGTCTTTTCTACTTCACCTACAAAACATACTTTATACTGCAGTGGATTCAGGAGTCAAGTGTTGCTGCCTTTAAAGTCTACAGCCTCGAATTCCTCTCTTTAAAGCGAAATGAATGAACATGGATGAGATCATGCTAAGTGAAATCATCCGGGCTCTAAAAGACAGATACTACATGTCCTGACTTAACAAATACCATGTGTCCTCGTTCTTCAGCAGAAGCTGAAAGACTCGACTACATGGAAGTTGACAGGATAATGGATACCAGAAGCTGGAGAGGGCGGGGGGAGGGGTGGAGAGGACTCGGTTAACCGTATGTGAGTACATGTAAACAAGTGGAAGGGGTTGTAGAATAGTAGTTGCCAAACATTGATAACAAGTTAATATATTATTTCCAAATAACCCACAGAGTGAATTTCAAATGGGCAGGACACAAAGTAATGATAAATGTTGGAGATGGCAAATACACTTATTTCCTTGATTATTATACACGTATATGTGCCTCAAAACCATTCATAGAGATTACATGTAAATCAAAGATTACATGTAAATCAGCAGTTATAATACAAGTTATTTTTTTAAAAAGTCTACAGACTTGAGAGATGGAAGTGATTTGGAAGCTATGAAGACTAACCTCCACTCACTCTCAGATGTCTCACGGATGCCTAGGTCCTGTGGTTTGTTTGGACCAGGAGAGGTAAAAGTACTTACTTGTGTCCCAGGAATGCTATTAAGAGCCAACTGATTTGCAGTACTGGGAAGGTTCTAAACCTGGATTGTGGTGATAGCTACACAGTTCTGTAAATGTACTGAAAATGATTAAGTTGTATACTTAAAATGGGTGAATTTTATATTATATAAAATATACCTCAGTAAAGCTGTTATAAAGAAAAAAATGAGTTAGTTAAAAATCTTCCTAAGATTCACTTTGAGGTTATCAGTGTTTAGAAACACACACACACACACACACACACATACACACACACACACACCATGAATCTGGTAAGTACTAGGCTAGAAAGCGCCTCTTTACCGCACTTTATAAAGGAGATATGATTCTTTAGAGTTGATAGCCACTACGTTGGTGTTTCTGAGTGTCTGTAAGCCAATCTGTTATAAACTGAATGATGTTTATCTTGAGAATGCGTTCTCAACACTTGGAGAGGAATCATTTTGTAATAGAAATAAGTCCCCTAAGGTTTGTTAAATAAATGTATCATTTTTCAGTTTTCTTGAATCGGCACCCACCTGAACACTGATGCAGAGCTGATTACAGTCATGGTGATGGAATATTCCTGAAGTGTTTAAAAGGCTTAGGAGCATTTTCTAAGCATATTTTGGGGGTAGAATATACCTTTATGATCTCTGATTCCTCTTTGAGGTACAATTTGCAGGTAATTGTTTCTGAGGAACATAGCTGGGTGTGTAATATCCTCGCATCAGAATCGTTTCTCCGGTGCAGTAGAGAACAGATGTTCGCTCACTCGCTCTCGCGCTCTCTCTCTCCCTCTCTCTCTCTCCCCCTCTCCCCCCTGCTCATTGTCCTGAGGCTCTAGTGTTGAAATAATGGCAGTGGGAGTAAGAAGGGGGAAAGTAAAAAAGAAATAATATTCACTGGGTGCCTGCGAGATGTTTTGCATATTTTTTTCTCATCCTCAGCTGCCTGGTGAGTGATGAGAGGACTCGTGTTTTTACAGTAAAGGAACAGGGACTAAAGAAAGCCAGGTAGCGGGACCGGCAGTTAGCATAATGGCTATGTCGCTGGATTCCCATGTAGTCGATCACGGTTCGTGTTCCAGACCTGGTGGCTTAAAACTCATGCCGGGCGCATGTGCGTGCGTGCCCAAGATTCTGAGAGGAGAATGGAGGAGAGGGGATTGTGGTGTGGCCATCCCTCCTGGGGGGTGATTTCTCGCTTTCTGTCTCTCTGTGTCTCTCTGTCTCTCTCTGTCTGTCTGGCGAGCGCACACGCCCTATAGCAAAAACCTCTTCAAAAAAAAGAAAAGAAAAGAAAGCCAGGTAGCTTGGGCAAGGTTAACTGGCTAGGAAGATGAGGAATTGGAGTTGAACTTCCAGCTCCCTGGCCCACCAGTCTAAACTTGCAGTGCAAGAACTCAGTCTACATTGGCAGTTCTCAGCTTTACTCCCCAGGGGACAGACATCTGGCAATGTCCAGAGACATTTCTGGTTGTCACATCACGGAGGTGGGGGTGGAGACACTCCTGGCATCGAGTGGGAACAAGCCAGGGATACTACTAAATATCGCGCAGTGCACAGCACAACCGCACAGATATCGAAGTCACCTGGCTTTGAACAGCTGCAGCACTGAAGTAAAAAAAGCCCATCTGTGTCAAAAATCCGATGGTCAATTGGGAGCAGCTGGGCTGAAGATGCATCGCCCCCTCAAGTCCAGTTGTGTGCTCCCTGGAGTGGCCAGTTTAATTTCCTGAGAATCTCTGTAAAACCTAGCTTGAAAATAATGTCAGAGAATTGAAAACCAGTAACCTCATATATGAAAATGTAAACGTATTTGAAGTAATTAACCTAAACATCAACCAAGGACATGGCCAGGATCTTTAAGAGAGAGAGAGAGAGAAAGAGAGAGAGATCTTCCTTGGACTTGGAGCAAGTTACTTGTCCTAGAAAAAAATGATAGGATTTGAGTCTGATTTTTCACATGGAAAGAGTGTTGTATTTGGGTTTAGATAGTCTCCAAATATTTAGTACCTAGTATCTGGCTTTTAAAAAATTATTTATTATATTTTATTTGTTGTTATTATTTAATTTGACCTGAGAGAGACAGAGTTACAGAGAAAGGGAAAGTGAGAAAGCAAGCTGCCAGGTCTGGGACTCAAACTGCGGTTGACCATATGGGAGTCCGGCACCTTAACCACCATACCACCTGCTGCCCCAATACCTAGTATTTAAATGGGTATTAAATCCAAGGACAACAAACATGAAATCTGATCAATGCTAAATTCTAAATCTGTACTTCATATAGTAAAGCTATACAACACATACATAAAGCAATTTGATAGTGACCATTAATGCAGAATTTTTGTTACTATAACACCATATCTCTATAAACAAGTAATTAAATGATGACCTTATTTTGTGGTTTGTAGCTTTTACTATAAGAAATCATTGCTAGGGGTGTCTTGGACAGATTTTGAGGAAAGATTTAGATCTCTTCAGGCTTTGGGCAGTTCATTTTTCTGTCCTCTTATTATACGTGTGTGTGCGTGCGCATGCGTGTGTGTGTGTTTAATTTCCTGTTTTGTAGCTAGAAAGCCACTTACTGGTCCTATGGCATTTCAGGTCATTGAGGGATTCCTCAGATTTAGTAGGACAGTGAGTAATGTGTCCTGCCTGCCCTGAAGAACCCATGAGTAACATCTGGAGTATTCCAGATAGACGGCTGGCTGTGTGTGTGTGTGTGTGTGTGTGTGTGAACAATGAGCTGTACCTCCCAGCTTTCTTGGGCTTAGTCGCTCAGACATGAGAATTTTCTTTCAAGAGCCATAGTCATTACTGCAGACACCATCTCCTCACCAGTGACCTTCAGACACCCTGTGGGATCAGGGATGTAGTCAGTGTTCCCTGTGCTGAGAAGCGGAAGATGCAGATGCCGTTGTGCCACCACTGAGCCTGCTGATGATGGTGTGGGGTGCGCGTGTGTAAACATGTGTAGCTCTGGCTCCTATTCAGGGATGCAAGTTATGATCACACTTAAACTGTAATCAGGAGGAGCTGGCAGGTAGCATGGCGGTTAAGGCACTGGCTGATCATAGTTCAAGTCCCGGACCTGGTGGCTTGCTTTCTCACGTTTCCTCTCTCTCTTTCTCTCTCCCTCTTTCTCTGGTCAAACTTAAAACTAATAATAATAGGGGCCAGCAGATGGTGTAATGTTTACATCCCTGGACTCCCATGTAGTTGACCGCAGTTCGAGTCCTGGACGCAGTTCAAGCCCCGGATATGCACACGCCAGGTGTGTGTGCGTGTGTGCCCAAGATCCCGAGAGGAGAATGGAGAGGAAGGGATTGCGATATGGCCATCCCCCTGAGGGGGGATTTCTTGCTTTATGTCTCTCTGTCTCTCTTTGTCTCTCCAGTGAGCACATGCGCCCTATAGCAAAACTCTAAAATAACAGTAATAATAGATAAAATTAAATAAATAATTCTTTTCTAAAAAATTATATCAACATGTGAGAAGCATTATGCTTTTCTCAAGTGTGATGGGGAAAAAAAAGGAAAGAAATTATACTGAAGGTCACTTTATATGAGATAGGTAAGCTTCTGATTTGTTGGCTGTTAACCCAGGAAGTTTTCTGAGCATTTTTCGTTCCCTCCTCATCCCTGTGGAGACTCAGTTAGTTAGGAGAGTATCTATGCCTGGCCCACTCCCTACAGTGCCCTTGCACCCTGCCCTGGTCCCCACCCTCTCAGGGCTCATGGTGTAGATATGCTACAGAGCAAATAAGGTCAAGCTCATAACCAGCCCTCATTTCAAAAGTCAGCTTCCGGGTCCTACAGGAGATGGGCCCATGTTGAGGCCTTAATTGTGGAGGTAAACTGAGTGTCTCCTCATATAGACCTTCAGTGTTAGAGATGTTGGTCCTCCCCGGAACGGAGGTGCTCACCTCCGCCCCGTGCCCCCACCCTGCAGGGCAGTGCTGGCCTTTGGCAGTCTGTAGCAGTGACCGGGTTGTGCTTAGTAATGAGGACCTCCATGAACATCTTGTACCCCACTGCATCGATAAATGCAAAAGCAATAAACGTTGGAAGTACCAGTAGGAAAAGCCTCGTGACTACTTTAGACACACAGAGGGAGGTTAAACAAATCAAAGTGGGGAGACAGTGGCAAGGGTAGCAGATCTGTATTGCAGCGATGCACTTGGTGGTGTGAGTTATTCCAAAACACAGAACGTATAGTGCTGGGCAGGACCTGTTCCGTCCTGCCCAAGCCACCTAGACCTGTCAGCCTGCAGTGAGGAAGGGACTACCGGGGGGGTAGAGGAACATTTGGGACAGAATCAGCTCAGATCGTGCTTGGCTTGGAAAGGGTCATGGTGCCTGGTAGTCACGTGGACTTGTGGCTAGCTAGAAGCTCGCCGGTGTGGAGGCATCCTGTCTGCCCTGGTATTTTGGTCGCCTGCCTCTCGGTGGACAACACCTCATTCTTCATTCAGCCCAGGGGATTGGGTGTTTCTATCTTTGCTGAATTCTAAGTCTGTATTTTATATAGTGAAGCCATGCAGGACCTCTATAAAACAGGTTCGTGGTGCCATTTTCAACCTTGAGGATACAAGTCTGGAGGAGTACCTAGTGGATTGAAAATAGTCTGTGTACAAGGAAGAGACTGATGTAGTAACTGCTGCCACATCCACATGTACTCAGCAGAGGCCTCTGAGCTGCAAATGAATGTGGCAGGGAAGAGGGAACAGGTGACGGTCAGCTCTCAGATGGCACATGGCGCTTATTTGGCTTGGGATGGCCCGCCCTCTGCCCACTGGCTGTGGGCTCATGGGTTGGCAGAGCCTGGTAATGGCTTCCATTTTACTTGCAGATATCCACAGGGATAGACAACCCGCCAGAAAACCGTGCTCAGGCACCACTTTGTCGTGCTATAAAAGCATTGTGGGCAAATTATACCTTATTAAGTATATTATTTTGATGTCATCACTTTATTAAGTGAATTATCAAAACCCTTCTCTGACCACGGACTCTTGTTAAGGCATGGCCTGGAAACCTTAGCTGAGGTTAGTCCTGCTAACTTAGATTCATTAAATGAGAAAAGGGGTTAGCAGTTGGGGGTGGCGGGGGGGGGGGGCTCATTGAAAGGTAACTGAATCTGGTGATGACAAGTTAAGCATGAGATGGAGGTTAATAGGGTGCCCTGACTTAGAGTCAAGAGAAGTCTCCTGTCTTAAAACCTTCGCAGTAGCCTAGAGTGACACTCTTCACCTCCCTGAGCCTGTCATCTCTCCCCGAGGTTCAGACTCTTTAGGATTTCACAGGGATGTTTACAACAACAACAAAAAGGGGCTTTTAATTTAGGGGACTGCTGATTTTTAGCTTACTAATTAAGCACATTTTTAAAAAAACAAATGTCGGGGCTGGCAGGTGACGTGGTGGTTAAAGGCGCTGGACTCCCACATGGCCAACTGGTTCAAGTCTTGGACCTGGTGGCTTGCTTTCTCACTTTCCCTCTCTCTGTCTGTCTGGTCAAATTGGAAAATAATCATAATAATAATTTTAAAAAGGTGAATAAAGTCATTATTTTTAAAAAATGGGGGACCAGCAGATGGCGTGGAGGTTAAGGTGCTGGGCATTTCCACATGGCTGATCACGGTTCAAGTCCCAGACCTGGTGGCTTGCTTTCTCACTTTCTGTGTGTGTGTGTGTATATGTGTGTCTGGTCAAATGAAAACACATGAATGAATAAATTTTTAAAAATTAAATAAATAGTTGTTTTAAAAGACAAAAGTGTCATCTCCTACTAGCAAAGGTATAATCTCCAAGTTTAAAAATTGGACCACCTTATTTTATTTTATTATTTTTTAAAAAGAAGTATTTATTTATTCATTCATTCATTCATTTTAATTTTATCAGAGAGAGACACAGAGAGAGAAAGAGGGAAAGTGAGAAAGCAAGACACCAGGTCCGGGACTCAAACCTTGGTTGGCCATGTGGGAGTGTCCAGCGCCTTAACCACCATGCCACCTGCTGACCCAAACCAGCTTATTTTAATGTGACACTCAGAAGGCTGACCATTTTCTCAGTGTTTTAGAGACTAGCGATAATTTCGTCATTGATACATTGTAGTGCTCGGGCAGCTTTGGCAGAGGCCGAATGGTGCGGGGAGAGGAGAGATGCTGGAGGTAAGCAAAAGGTCCAGAGCCTCAGCTGTTGAACCAATAGCTCAAGTGAGAACTCGTTGTCCAGAAAAGTACAGTTAGCAGACTGAGTTGTTGTTTTTTTGTCTTTTAGAGAGATTTTTGCTATTGGGTGCGTGTGCTTGCAGGAGAGACAGAGAGACAGAAAGCCAGACAACACCTCCCCAGAGGAGATGGCCACTTGGCAATCCCTTCTCCATTCTCCTCTTGGGATCTTGGGGATGTATGCACATGTGCCCAGTGTGAGTTTTAACCCTCCAGATCTGAGACTTGAACTGTGGTCGACTAGGTGGGAGTCCAGTGACGTAACCATTACACCATCTGCTGGTCCCAAGCAGACTGAGGTTTTCTTTTAAAAAAAGTTTATTTCTTCCATCAGCAAAAGAGAAACAGCACCCCCAACAGGGTCCTGATGCCATGGTCCACCTCAGCCAGCCCCAGGTCATGGGCACACATGTGCCCAGTGTATCCAGGGAGGTCTCCAACTGTGAACCCACCACCTTCCCACACCATCATCCTCATGGAGTATCACGTTTTACTGCTGCACCATTGTCTGGCCCTAGCTTTGTTTTTTTTTTTTTTTTTTTTTTAATAGATAAAGTATTCTGGGACCAGCAGTTAGCGTAATGGCTATGTCGCTGGACTCCCACGTAGTCGACAGCGGTTCGTGTCCCGGACCCGGTGGCTTAAAACTCACGCCGGGTGCATGTGCGTGCGTGCCCAATATCCTGAGAGGAGAATGGAGGAGAGGGGATTGCGGCATGACCATCCCCCCTGGGGGGTGATTTCTCACTTTCTGTCTCTCTGTCTCTCTCTGTCTGTCTGGTGAGTGCACACGCCCTATAGCGAAAACCTCTCAAAAAAAAATAGATAAAGTATTCCTTGTGATTTAAAAAAAAAAATCGCTCATGGAATCTCAGGTTTTTTAAAAAAGACTCTTCAAATGCTTTTTTTTTTTAAATGAATTATCTAACCTTATTTATTTATTTTAATTTGACCAGAGAGGGACCGAGCAAGAGAGAAAGTGAGGGAAAGCAGGAAAGCAAGCCTGCAGGTCTGGGACCTGAACCGTGGCCAGCCATGTGGGAGTACAGTGCCCTTAGCCACCATGCCACCTGCCAGCCCCACCTTAAATGCTTTCTACTGCGGTCTTTTTCCTCCTCATTTACAAATGAAAGGTAGTAGCTCATCTAGTTATGGGGGCTGGTGACCGGGAGCCTGCCAGTCCCTTCCAGGAGGGCTGGTGACCGGGAGCCTGCCAGTCCCTTCCAGGAGTGCAGGAGACTCTGCCCCTCCTATCATAGCAGAAAGAACACTGGCTTTCAGGACACGGGGTCTTTCCTCCTCTGGTTATATACTCGGCAGAATTTTGGCTTCCATGTAATTCTAGACATTAAGCTATTAGTATTTTATTTATTTGTCTGTTTGTTTTTGCTATAGAGCATGTGTGCTCACCAGGGAGCGAGAGAGAAAGTTATAAATCACGACCCCTCCCCGGGGGATGGCCGCACTGCAATGTCCTCCATTCTCCTCTAGAGATTTGGGGCACACACACACATGCACCCGGCATGATTTTTACACTGCCAGGTCTGTAACTCTAACTGCCCAGCTGGCCATGTGGTATCCAGTGCCTTAACCTCCATGCCACCCACTGGCCCTAGGTATTCTTGTTTTAGATGTGCGTAAAAATTTTTTATTAGGTCGTCAGAAAAATCATGATGCATTTTTGCTTAGAAAAAAATATGTATGACTTTTCCAGTGACCCAATAGTTTGCGTGTCAGACTGCTCTCTTTTATCTACATCGAGTGCTGTTAAATACGATGAAATGCCCTGTACAGCCAGCTCTCCAGAAGGAAACGTGCCCTCTGTTTGGCTGCTTGTCCCTCTGAAGCAGGCCTCCAGTACTTGGTTTTCATTAGTAAACCAGGGGCTGGGATGAAATGGCCGTGAGGGGCCCAGGCCAGCCTCGGAGTCAGAGACGTGCTTCTCTGATCCTATCCACTCGTTGTTGCTGAGTTCTCTGATATTGAGGAAACTGCTCTCTTGGTAGACCCTGAATTATTTTTAATCATCTCTTTACCTCGGTTTCTTTAGTTCTGTTCCTATAATCTAGAATTAATATCTTGCCCCTTTTTCTCTTTTTTTAGAGAGATTTTTCCTATAAGGCACATGCACTTGCCAGAGAGACAGAGACAGAGAAACAGAAAGCAAGAAATCACCCCTCAAGGGGGATAGCCATGCAGCAATCCCTTTTCCTTTGTTCTTCTCTCAGGATTTTGGGCACTCACGCACATGCGCCCAGAGTGAGTTTTAAGCCACTGGATCTGGGACTTGAACCGTGGTCGACTACAGAGGAGTCCAGTGACATAACCATTATGCTATCTGCTTATACCATAACTTGCCCTTTCTAAGGTCTAATGTAGTTTCATTTGCTTTTCTTCTCTTTCTTTTTAATTTTTAATTTGCAAGAGGCCACATGTGCTTGTAGGGAGAGAAAGAGAGAGAGAAAGTGTGAAAGCACACCCTATGGGACATTGTCACATCACAATCCCTTCTTTTCCATCTCTCCCTCTTTTCAGGACTTTGTGCATGCACACACTCACGCCTGCTATGTTTCCAAAGCCGCAGGGTCCAGGACTCAAACCGCATGATCAGCCACATGGGACCCAGCTTCCTTAACCAGCACACTACAGGCTGGCCCTAATCTAGGGTTTTCTTTGGCTTAGTGATTTTTGTCTATACAAGATCTGTTTGCCATATGGGAATTTAAGTAATTGTTATGGGGTTTGGATATAACCTTTTACAAAGTTTTAAAAATTATTCATTCACGTTTTTGAAAAATATTTTTTTAAAAACCTAGATTCTTCCAGAGAAATGTAAAAAGATAAGATGTTTGTCCTCCTATATAAATTTGAGTTCCTAGAGCCAATCCTAATAGAGAGTCAAAGAAGGTGTGTGCTCTGTTAGATAAGCCATGGGTTCTCACACAAGCACAGGTAGACTTCAGTCCCCACCCCGCAAGTTCCAAGCAGCAGATTTTGTTCATAAATCAGTTTCTAATATTTTTGTATCCAACAAAATAGAAGGAGGCACCCACTGAGTTGTTTGTTGAGATACTGTTAAAAGTAATTTTAGGGCCAGCTCGGTGGTGCAGCAGTAATGCACTACTGAAGCAAAGCTGGATCCACGTGGAGGATCACGGGTTTGGTTCCCCAGTTGACCTGTACATGCTGGCACCCATGCCCATGATCCTGGCTGGCTAGAAAGGCTGCCAGGGGGAACTCACCACATGAGATTCTGTTGGGGGTGTTTTTCTCTCTGTTTCTCCCTCTCTGTCTCATCTTCTTTTTGTCACTCTCATGAAAGAAAGAAATATACTTAAAAAAATTCTCGATGCTAGACTACTGTCTTATTTTTAGTATATAATTCAGAAGAGGTTCAGAGACTCGAATGTCATTGTGATAACAAAATTCTTTCCATTCCCATCTACTTCGATTTATGTGAACAAAGTTTCTTGTCACTTATATAAATATCTCTAAAATGAAAAATGGGAGTAGAGTCTATACTAAACCATCTCATTCTGGTATTAAATAATCATCAACCACACATGCATGAATTATTTTGGGTAAAAGCCAGATATAATTATTTTTCATGCTTAAAAATGATTTTTCGGGACCAGCAGTTAGCATAATGGCTATGTCACTGTACTCTCATGTAGTCGACCACAGTTCAAGTCCCGGACCCCTCTCAATGCTGGGTGCGTGGGTGTGCTTGCCCAAGATCCCAAGAGGAGAATGGAGGAGAAGGGATTGCAGCATGGCCATCCCCATGGGGTGATTTCTCACTTTCTGTCTCTCTGTCTCTCTGTCTTTCTGGTGAGCGTACGTGCCCTGTAGCAAAAAAAAAAAAAAAGACTTTTCAAATTTGTGATATATTTACACCTGTAGGTTTTGATCATTGGTATACTATTCAATCATAATAATTGGAATGATAACTTAATCCAGGAAAAAAATAAATTTATACTTAGAACCTTATGATTTCAAGAAACAACATAAACGTTTTATATGCATATTTTTATATCGTAAAAAGATGATTAACATTAAAGACTTGATTGCATATTACAGTAAAATAAAATTCAGCAGTGGATAATGAAAATTTGAATTCAAGGAGGAAAAGGAATAGTGTAAAATTCCAACTGTTGGGACCAGCAGTTGGAATAATGGCTATGTCGCTGGACTCCCATGTAATCAATCACGGTTCGAGTCTTGGAACCAGTAGCTTAAACTCATGCTGGGTATGTGATTGTTATGCCCAAGATTCCGAGAGGAGAATGGAGGAGAAGGGATTGCACCATGGCCATCCCCCCTGGGGGTGAATTCTCTCTTTCTATCTCTCTGTCTCTCTCTGTCTTTCTGGCAAGTGCGTGTGCTCTATGGCAAAAACCTCTCCAAAAATTAAAAAAAAAAAAAAATCCAACTGTTACGATATTAATGGTATGGGGCTGGCAGGTGGCATGATGGTTAAAGGCACTGGATTCTCACACGGCCAACTGTGGTTTGAATCCCAGATCTAGTGGCTTGCTTTCTCCCTTTCCCTTTCTCTCTCTCTCTGTAGTCAAATTTAAAATAAATAAATAAATAACAAATGTAATTAAATAAATAATTTTGAAAATATATTAATGCTATTTTCATATGGATGATAGTATTTGTAAAAATTGCTGAGGCAATCAAATTTATATTGAAATATTGGGAACCAGCAGTTAGCGTAATGGCTATGTCGCTGGACTCCCACGTAGTTGACCGCAGTTCACGTCCCGGACCCGGTAGCTTAAAACTCATGCTGGGCGCGTGTGCGTGCATGCCCAAGATCCCGAGAGGAGAATGGAGGAGAAGGGATTGTGGCGTGACCATCCCCCCTGGGGGGGTGATTTCTCACTTTCTGTCTCTATGTCTGTCTCTGTCTGGCGAGCACACGCGCCCTATAGCAAAAAAACCTCTCAAAAAAAATTTATATTGAAATATTTAAGAAAGCAATATAAGTTATATTTTCTAATATTAATGTTTAGAATATAACAGAAATTACACCTTTTGTAATTAAAATTAACAAATTTTTAGATGTCAAGTTATGATGTGAAAGGGGATCTACGTGGGTTTCCAAAATTATTTTAAGATGTATTCTGGCAAAACACTATAAAGACCAGCAGCCTCATAAATATATCATTTTGGGGGGTCAGCCTTAGAGCACAGCAGTTAAGCCATGTGCATAGGGAACCAGACCCCACATGGCTGACTGCAATTTGAGTCCAGGCCTTGATGGCTTGAAAAACATGCTGAGCACATATGTGTGCATGGCCAGGATCCTCTTGGGATGGAGAAATGGAGGAAAAGGGATTGTAGTATGACCACACCCATTGGGAGGTGCTTTCTCTTTCTCTCTCTCATGAGTGCATGGGCCCCGTGAAGACACACACACATATAATGTTTTTTAGAAAGGTTTTTGCTATAGGGTGCATGCACTCACCGGAAAGACAGAGACAGAGAGACAAAAAGCGAGAAATTACCCCCCAGGGGGGATGGACACACCTCAGTCCCTTCTCCTGCGTTCTCCTCTTGGGATCCTGGGCACACACGCACACACGCCCGGCATCGAATTTAAGCCACCGGGTCCAGGACTCAAACCGCGGTTGACTACATGGGAGTCCAGTGACATAGCCATTATGCCAACTGCTGGTTCCCACACATATAATTTTATACTTACATGTGTATAAGTTAATTTCTAGAAGTTATATTGATATATTTGAGAGTGTACACATTTCCATTTTGTGGCAGTCATTGCCAAATCGCATTACAGAAAGGTTGTGCCAATTTACATTCCTCTGAGTAATAGTATAGTGTAATTTCCATTTCCAATAAACAAATACATTATTTGTCTTCCTTTTTTTTAAAGTTTATTTCTTCCATGAGAAAGAGAGAGAGGAAAAGGAGAGGGAGAAGTAGAGAGAGAGAGACAGCACCCCAAAAGGGTTCTCATATTACAGTCCACCCCTAGCCTTAGCCAGCCCCAGATCATGGGCACGCATGTGCCCAGCATAATCAGGGAGGTCTCCAGACTTGAATGGGAACCTTCCCACGTGGGATTGCCTCACAGAGTATCTCACTTTACTGCTGCACTACTACCCAGCCCCTATGAAATACATTATTTACTAAATAATTTTGCATAGCAAATTTAGGCCCATAGTGAGCAGCTTTCAAAGGAATGCAAATGTGGAAAGCCATGGTGCTCCTCCTTAACATTGCTCGTCATCCATCCAAGTGAGTCACTTCCTCTCCCCAACATTAGACTTCACTTCCTCGCCTCTTAGCCCTTCTACGTAGATCCCCATGCCGTCATCGCTAAGTTCATCCTTGATCTTTCTCTCATGGTAATTAGTGGAATTTGAACTTATACATGGAAGTCTGTCTCTCTCGGTGAGGTCTAAGCTCCATGTGGGCAAGGACTGTGGCTGTTCTTTTTCACCCGTGTATGCCCTGTGCCTTGCCCAGGGCTGGATCATAGTGCCTGCCCAGTAAATATGCACTGCAGGAATGGACTGAGCATAAATGAGAAGAAATGCAAAGAGGCAGGGCCATGATGCAGATCTCTGTTGTCATGTGTGACTATTTAAATTTAATAAGGAGTTGCACTTACCCATATTCCATGCAGCCAGCACATGGGGCCGCACGGGGCTGGTGGGCGTCACATCAGGTAGTACAGACACAGACGTCGTCGTCGCAGTCAGCTTTGTTGGGCAGCGCTGATATAGAGTGATTGCGCTTTCACCTCAAAACTGCCACTATGCCTGCATACTATAGATACTTTAATAAATGTGTGGCTGGGCTAATGGGTAAATGAACTCTGTAGTTCCCACTCTTATTCTTGAGCTGCACTTCTCAATGTAGAAGTTACCTTGTAAAAGTTATTTTGTACTAAATAGCCACACATTCTCCCTATTTTTCTGCTAATTCCAGATTCTTATCATTTCTCGTGCCTGGGTGAGAAAGGGAGAGAACCCTCCAATATGGCCCGGTCATGCCACATCCCTTTTCCATCCATTTCTTCATCCTTCTGGATCCTGGCCACATGTGCACATGCCTGGGGTGTTTCTCAAGCCACCAGGGCCAGGATTCAAACCACAGTTGTCCATGCTCCCTCTGCACAGCACTTAACCACTGTGCTCCAGGTCCGGACCCAAATGTCCTCTCTTAACTTACCGAACAGCTTACATTTTGTCCTGGAGATTTCCTTCAAGAAGCCAGCCTTTGTTTCTGCCCATTTAAAAATACGTTTGAATAAAATAGGGTGGGGGATGCAATATGTTATCACAGTATAGAGAGGTTTCTGCACAAGAGAAAATGACATTTCCTAGTAAATTCTTGATCTTTTTTTTTTCTTGGAGAGGTTTCTGTCTATAGGGCGCATGTGCTCGCCAGAAAGACAGAGAGAGACAGAGAGACAGAAAACAAGAAATCACCCCCCGGGGGGATGGCCACGCCACAATCCCCTTTCCTCCATTCTCCTCTCGGGATCTTGGGCACGCACTCACACGCGCCCGGCGTGAGTTTAAGCCACTGGGTCCAGGACTCAAACCACCGTCGACTACATGGGAGTCCAGCAACATAGCCATTATGCTAACTACTGGTCCCAAATTCTTGTTCTTGTTGCATAAAGAATTCTTAGAATTCACAGTCCATTAAATGAAAAGGCCAAGTATTCCTGCTGCCTGTCCAGTGCTCTGTAGTGGAAAGAATCCATGGGCATGAATCTATAGGTGGGCTCTGTCACTTTCTGGTAGTGACCTTGAGCAAGTTTTTGACCCTCTGACTCTCCATCTTTCCCTTTCTGAAAGATGGGCCCACACAGCATGAGTTTTTGCAAGAATGAAATTGTGTGTGTGTGTGTGTGTGTGTGTAAAGCTCATCATAGTGGAGTGGGGTTCAGAACAGTAGCTCAAAATGTGTTCAGCAGCTTGGGGCCAGCAGGTGGCATGATGGTTAAGGTGCTGGACTCCTACATGGCTGACTGCAGTTCGAGTCCTGGACCTGGTGACTTATAAATTATGTCAGGTGCATGTTGCATGTATGCAAAATCCCAGGAGGAGAATGGAGGAGAAGAGACTGAGGCATGGCCATCCCCCGAGGAGTGAGTTCTCACTTCCTCTCTCACTGCCTCTGTCGCTGACAAGCACATGCACCCTATGGCAAAAATCCAGAACAACGATAAGTGTGTTCACCAGCTTGTGCCTTGCAGACTTCACACCTGGATTATAAATGGAAGCACAGTGGCTAACCTGGTTATATCCTTATGTGTTTTAGAGGGCTTATTTTTCTGCAGAATCCAATCATTGCTGTCCTTTTGGTTGCTGACTTAGCTAACACAGGTGTTCGTGTGACGCCCAACCAAGGGCCCGACCGTGTAGTGTGCACGTATTTTCCACACTAGCCAAATGTTTGACACACCAGGTGAGATTCTCTCCTGATCAGACTGCCTTTGATGCTTCTTTGTTGCACAAAGGTACCAATAGCCCTGTGGGCTTAGGGTATTCTCATCTTAAATCTTTTTAGAAAAAGATCCTAGTGCTGCTCTTAGATCCCTGTCCCCATATCCCACAACCCCATGAATGCTTTGGGAAAACAGAATTCTAGCTATGAGATTTGAAAGAGTTTTCGTGTCATTTCTTATTTACAGAAGAATAACCCTGTGAAACTCATGACTCAGATAATTCTCTCGGTTTTTTGTTTGTTTGTTTGTTTGTTTGTTTTGGTTTTGGTGGAAAAACTGAAGCCCAGGCGGGTTGTTTGTTCATTTATTTAGTAGTCACTTATTGGACACTCAGTGCAAGGCAGGAGTGATGCTAGGACTGGGAAAACAGATAAAAGCCACAGCTGGTGGGCCAGACAGCCGAGTCAACAAGGGCTGTCAGGACAGGGTGTTAAATGCCCAGGTCAGAGTGAGGGTGAGTAAGGGAGCACCCAACCCATGCTTTAGGGTGCAGTCTGGCTTTTTGGAAGAGGTCCCAGTTGTGGAGCCAAGCCTCGATGGCACCGAAGGAATTAGGGAGGAGGGTTAACCCTGAAGGTATGCACTGTGATTGGCACTTCACACCATCTCTCTGGTGGCAGCATGTGGGGTGGCGAGGGGCTCACGGTGAGAAACCCGTTACAGTGGTTCCAGGCACGAAATTCTGTGGCCTTAATGATCTGACCAAGGCGAGAAGGAGAAGGGATGGTGTCCAGAGATGTTGGGAGGGAACGACACTGCCAGGCTTTGGCTATAGGAGACTTCCATCTTACGGCTCTTCTTTTGAGTCCAGAGCAGCGAGCTATAATGAATGAACAGAGCCATTTAGGAGCTCTCAAACGGTTCCACTGGTGACAGCTGGCTTGCTCAGACATGTGACTCTTTCTCCCCTGTGTTTTCACTGGATGTCCTTTAGGTCACCTGTGGTCACTGGTACCATTCTTCCCATCTGTGGAAAATGAGGCTACATGTTCTAATTGAACTAAATAGGGCGTGACTGGAGTCGATGGAAATTGGGCAATTCCAGGTGCCACGGAGCGTCCAAGGCGCTTTCCAGGGTGACTCCATCGTGTCCAATGCGACGTATCCCTGTGTCTGCAGACGGTGTGTCTTCCAAGTGGCACAAAAGTCAAGAGCCCCTCATCCTTATGAAACTAACTTTTAAAAATACTCCAGCGTTTGCCAGTTCAATAGCTTTGGACTGCGTTATGGGCATTAAAACCTTGCTCTATTAAGAGGTAAAATTCCCAGCCATGCTGAGAAAGCTCATATCAAGTTTCAGCTTGATTCATTTCAAAACCACCATGAAAATTGGGACATTTTCTTTACCCCACAATGGGTTAGTCATGGAAATTCTGCCTTAATCACAGCTACCAGAGCCACAGTCATGAGGAACATGCTCGGTGCCCCTCACTAGTTAGTTACAGGACAGTACTGGGGTGTCTCCCCTGTCCAAAAGCAGTCAGTTACGGTTGTGCAAACAGACTGCAGTAACCTGAGGTCCTCTTTTCAGCAAGTGACCTCATACTTAATGCACCTTTTTTTTTTCTTTTAGGTTTTTGCCATAGGGTGCGTGCACTTGCCAGAAAGAGACAGAGACAGCAAAAGGGAAAGTAAGAAATCAACCCCCCCTCCCCATGGGGATGGCCACGCCACCATCCCTTCCCCTCCACTTTCCTCTCAGGATTTTGGGCACATGTGCACATGCGCCCAGCATGAGTTTCAAGATACCGGGTCCAGGACTTAAACCATGATCGGCCACGTGGGAATCCAGCGCCGTAACCACCACGCTACCTGCTGGCTCCCCATCTTTTTTCTTTATGACATTTTAGTTTGCTCTTTCCAAAAAGTGTTCCTTCCAAGCTAAAACTCTAGGGAAGTTCAACTGAGCTGACCTGAACGTTAGGAAGTGAAGAGTGGGTCTTCCTCCAGGCCCTTCCTCTTATTCTTGAGCGACAGAAACAAGGTGATTTCAGCAGTCTTCCCTGGAGACTCTTGCTAAGTATGGCCAGGCTTCGCTGTGTATGGTGTGTGCGTGTGCATGTGTGTGTGTGTGTGTAGGTATTTTTAGTGCAAACTTTAGTCGGCAAAATGAATTGGGCCAGCCCAGCTTTCTCTGCAGCCCTAAGCCTCAGCCTCATGCCCCACTAGGAGCCATCTCTGCAAGCTACACTCTGGGATAAGGTTTTCTTGAGATGACTTTCCACTCGTTTGCTTGTTTCTTCAGTGCCAGAATATCGAGTGCGTTTTCCCTGGAAATGTGCTAGACGTTGAGGATGCACAGATGAGGGCCTGCCCTGCTGGGGCTCACAGGCTAAGTGTGGGAGACAGCATGCCTCTGAGTCATCTCGAAAGTGTAATTCATTACAGGCTGCCACCCTGCATGTGGCCAAACCCTGAACCCCCAAGTGGACTCATTAACTGTTTCAGTGGGCCAAGGCGGGTAGGCGGGAGCCAAGGCAGAGCCCTCCTTAGAGTCCTGGCAGATGTTTCCTGGGGTGCGCTTGTCCATCCCTGCGTGCCAAGTCCATCCCAGAGGGGGCCTGAGGCCATCCACTCCCCTTGATCCCCACACTCCTGTCCCATCGCACCGTGCATGCTGCGTCACTTGGGCCTCCTCCTCGCTCCAGCCTTAGTGTGTCTGGCCTGTCACCAGTCACCTGATTCTTTGGCCACTTACATCAAGTGTTCCAGCACCTCTTGCCACCCCCAAATCTGGCCAGTACCCCCAGCCAGACATTGGAGAACCTACCTTGCAGACGAACTTTATTCCTTACAGCTCACCGGTGCAGGCTCCCTCCTCATGGGCCCTCTCCTCTCCCCCACTGCTCCACTTGGTCAAATTCTTTATTCCTCCTTCCCCGCAGCCCCCAGCCTCTGCTAGGGCAGTATTTCTCAGGCTTTGTTGCTTGTTAATATCACTTAGGGAGATGGACCCGAGCTCAGGCTGTACCCCATGTCAGTTGAGTCAACTCCTTGGGTGGGATCCAGGGATGAATCTTTTTAAAGAGGTCTTTGCCTCAGGGCACTTGTGCTCACCAGAGAGAGACAGAGACAGTGAGAGGGAAAGTGAGAAATCATCTCTCCCAGGGAGGATGGCCACTCCACAATCCCTTCTCCTTCATTTTCCTCTCTGGATTTGGAGCACACATGCACATGTGCCTGGTGTGATTTTCAAGCCACCAGGTCCAAACCAGGACTCAAACCTCAGTCGGCCATGTGGGAGTCCAGCGACATAACCGCTGTGCTGTCTGCTGGCCCCCGGGGTTGAATTTTAATTGTTCACGTAATTCCGCTCTGCAGCCAAGGAGGAAAATCAGTTGGCTAGCCTTCAGCTGTTCCTTCATCCCTTCACTCTACTCAGGTTTTGCCTCCAGAGCTCATTTTAGTTTTTGGACAGAGCAATGACAATAGGTTGTCCAGCTCGGCTGGTTAGCTCGTTGGCAGCGGCCTGCCTGCTGGAACCTTGACCGGCCCTCTCTGCCACCTCCTCCCTCTGGCCACCTGCTCAGCATCGGCTCGTCAGCTTAGTGTAGTCTCCTTTCCCCAGGCTTCCTCTGCTCCTCACTGTGCCTCCTGCCCCCCCCCCCAACCAGCCTCACCACCCACCAGCAAACCTCCCCGCCCTGAACCCTGCTTCCTCCTTCAAAGCAGTTGGGGATCTGCGGAGTTGACTCACTAAACTGACCATTCGTAGAGTGTGTGAAAGGGTGTTTGTGTTGCACATCTCTGTAATAGCAAACAGTGGGGTGGGGTGACAGCTGCTAAGACACTGTGCTCTTTGGGCTGAAACCACATAGGAGGCCCCGGGGTCAGTTTCTGGCCCAACCAAAAGGCGGACATGGTGGTGTGCACCTGTAATCCCAGTGACTTGAGGAGAATGAGGCAGGAGGATTGGGAATGTGAAGCTGGCCTGGGAAACATAGCGAGAGCGTATGAAAAGAGCTGAGTGTGGTGGCACTTGCCTGTAGGCCCGGCTGGGAGGCTAGGCGGAAAGATTGCAGCAGAAAGACCCTGTCTAAAAGAAAAAAAAAAACTGGAGAGGGGAATAATTTGGAAACTATGCAACAAAAGAGGATTGATTAAGTAATCATGAAGTGCAGTGCAACAGAAGACTATACAACAGTCCAAATATTTGTGGAGAATTTTTGGAGACAAGGCATATAAGGTTGAGTGAAATAAACAGAGTGTAATATTGCATATAGTATGAGCTATACTACCTATTTATAGAAAAAAGCCTGGAGGGGGACCAGCAGTTGGCATAATGGCTATGTTGCTGGACTCCCCTGTAGTCGACCGCAGTTCGAGTCCCAGACCTGGTGGCTTAAACTCACACCGAGCGTGTGTGCATGCATGCCCAAGATCCTGAGAGGAAAATGGAGGAGAAAGGATTGCTGTGTGGCCATCTCCCCTGGGGGGGAGATTTCTCGCTTTCTGTCTCTCTGTCTCTGTCTCTCTGGCGAGCACACACATCCTATAGCAAAAACCTCTCAAAAAAAGAAAAGAAAGAAAAACACCTGGAGGAAAATACATCAAAAAACTAATAGTGGTCACTTTGATGTAGTAAGATTGTAGTTGACTGTCTTTTGTTACAATTCCACATTCTTTAAAAAATATATACATTAAACATGTATTACTTTTGTAATTGAATCAAAAGTGATTTTAAAAGATTGGGTGGAAGATGATGGCTTTTGCATGAATCCAAGTGTGTAATGGGGAATTTCCATTTCAGATAACATGGAGTTGGTAGAGACGACACCTGGGGTGGAGTCTGGAGGGAAACTTTTTTGAAAAATATAATTCTTGGAGCCGGCAGGTGGAATGGTTGTTAAGGCACTGGACTCCTGTATGGTTTGAGTCCTGGACCTGGCGACTTGCTTTCCCACTTTCCTTTTCTATCTCTCTCTGTCTCTGGTCAAATTTATATGTGTGTGTGTGTGTGTATATATATGTATATATAAATGTATATATCTATACAAATTTATATGTATATGCATATTTGTTATAATAATAACAAATAGAAAAATATGATTCTCTTCAACAGAAGGCCCCGAGAGGTACAGCTCTGGAGAGGTACATCTCAGCGGTGGGGATCTTTGCCGTCCTCTGGTCCAGGGTTCTTCCAGTGCCCTGTTGAGCAGCTGAGAGGGGGGCCCTTTCTGAGCCTTGCTCAAATGCTAGATGCTGATCGGTTCCCTTTAGCCTCAGAGCACCACTAATTCGTGTGTGTGTGTGTGTGTGTGTGTGTGCGTGCACACGCTTGCACATGTGTGTGCTATCTCTGCAGATGGTTAACCTCGGTTATACTTGGCTTGCCCTGTTAAGAGGAGTTAATTAAGTAATTTTTCATTCACCAGGTGCTAGAATAATGTCACTTAACATAATCCCAGGTGTAATGTAATGGCTTCTCCTGACCAGTGACTTGTGCTTAGTTTTGCATATTCCACTAGAGGAATTATTTTACAGATAACGCCTGCCTGTTCATTACTTGACTAAAGCTGCCACATTGCCAGACCATTATTATAGCCATCAGCAAAAGAGTTCTTCCCAAAATAAGAGGGGGATATACACACATAATTTTATTTTTAACTTCTCTATTCTGAACTAGCATGTTTGCAGTTCTGGTAGTTAGGATGCTTTCTGCTACATCTAAATAATATCTGATTAAAACTTGCTGAAATGACAGGGATTTGTTCGTTTCACATGGTAAGAAGTCTGGGCACTAGATTATTCCATGGTTGGTGGGCAGCTCATTGGGGTTCTGAGTCACTCAGGCGCTTTCCATTTTTCTGCATTACCATCTTCAAGAGTTCCAAGAATGTTGGTCTTGCCTTGCTTCATGATCATCACATGGCTGCCATGGCTCCAGACATCCTATCCTGACACGGTAGCATCCCAAGCAGGAAGGAGTATGGACAACAATACAAAAGGTCTTCTCTTTTCCTAGTCAAAGAGGAAATCTTTCCCAGAGGTTCACAGGAGACTTCCTTTCATTTCTCAGTGATCCAAATTGGGCTACATACCTGCCTCTAGACCAGGCACGGCAAAGTGGAACAGATTACCATCATTGGCTTAAACCAAACATGGCCCAGCCCAGAGACTGGGCACGTTGTACTCAAGTAAGACTAGGGCTCTATTAGAAGGAAAAGCAAGGAATTCTTTGAGAAGGCAATGTCTGCCGTGGCATTTAAAACATGATTTACTTGATAGGAAGAAATGATGTCACCCCCGTCACAAGCAATAATGACTCTCAGGGTCAGTGCCTTTTTTTTTCTTTCATTTATTTATTTTTATATTTTCCCACAACATTTACTTTATATATCAAAAAGTTTTAGCTCCTACTCCATAATTCTTGATAGTTTATAAACAGCTTTCAAAATTTCAAAATACTGAATTTTAAAGATAGTGTTCAAAAGGGTCAGTGCCTTTCTGCCAGCCATTCCTTTGAACATCTCTCTCTCTCTCTCTCTCTCTCTCTCTCTCTCTCTCTCTCTCACACACACACACACACACATACACACATCACACTTGTGTAAATCTCCAGAAACATACAGAACTGGTAACCCCTTGGCTATTGTTTGAGGAGGGTGGCAAAATAAAGGCAGAGACCTTCCTATGGACGCATGTCAGGCGCAGTGATGATGGAACGGAATTACTCCACTTTCCCTTGAGCTTCATCACTGGTATGTAAGCTCTCTGAGGGTAGGGCTCCTCCCTACCACAATTGCGGGTAGCCTTAGTATGTAGCACTCCATGAGGCGCAGAGTAGGTGCTCGTAGCAGTGAAGTGAATGCGTGAGCAGACTGATAACGGAAGAAGACCGTGTCTCCATTAGAAACAGAATGGGGTCGGGCTCTGGGGGTTACCTGGAGAAGTAAAAGCTTGCTCTCCTCTAGGGAGCTTACAGTCTAAGGTAGGGTAGGAGCTTTAGCCAAGCTATTATGGCACCACTAGAGAAGAGGCCTGCCCTCTTTTCTTTTTCTTACTTTTTTTTTTTAATCCACTGCCAGTATTCACTTGCCCATGGCTCTTGTACCTTATGATAACTGCCTTTTGTGTGGGGACTACAAGAACGTTTTATCTACTAAAATGGACTTGGATTTGTGGAAGAAAGAGGATTTTTCCTTTAATCCTCTTTCTGTAGCTTTTTAAAGATTTATGGATATAGCTGTTGAAGGGAAAAATAAAAATCATGTTTCTATCTCCTGCATGCTAGCTTGTTAAATTGAAGAGGAAATGACGGTCTCATCCAGCTTGGGTCACATTTATTGAATGACCAGAGGTGTAAACAGTCTTTATAAAAGATGAAGCCTAACCCAGACAGAAAGGAGGATGTTTTAAGGAAAAGAGGTGCTTGTGACATATATTGTCTCACTCCTATTTTTGCTCTTAAAAATCTGTTTTACTTTTGTTTTAGACCTAGAAGGTTTTGACTCCGTGGTATCATCTACTGAGAAACTCAGTCACCCAACCACAAGCAGACCAAAAGCTACAGGGAGGCGGCCTCCGTCCCAGTCTCTCACATCTGTAAGTGTCTCCTCCAAGTGTCTCTGTACTTCTCAAAAGCTGAGAAACAGGGAAGACTCTCGCTACAGACTCTTCTTCAAGTGGCTAGTTTGAGGACACCCCGGGGGAGAGAGGCCACGAGATATACTGCCAACCAGAAGTGCTTCGTGAGTCTGTTTGTATCAAACAGGTTTTCTTTGTTTGTTCTTTGTGTTTCTGCCAGCAAGGTGGGCACTACCTATTCCCACCTTCCTTTGCTTTTATTCTAGACTGATTCTTGTTTTGAACCAGAAACGGAATTTGTAAGAAAAAAAAAATGTCATGTTTTATGCTGGGGAAAGGAGAGCGAGCCTGGCTTGTTTATAAACAAAAGAAATTCTACTAAATAAAGATCTGCCGACACACAGTGCTAGGCAGTGGCCAAGCCTTTCTCTCCCAAAGGCCCGTCACCTGCACCCCTGCACCCCATGTATACCTTCAGGAGGTTGTTTTTAAATGTGTGAGGCACTTGGTCATGAAGGAAGGAGTGATCAGAACACTGGGGATAAGCCACGGAAGCTTTTCGTTGGGGTCATTTCGGATGACTTATTCAAAACCCATGACCTATTTATTGTACCAAATTCAAACAATAAAGTGAATAAAAAGAAAGATACCTAATAATACTCCTGCTCCCCAGAGCAAAAACCGTTACCTCCTGCTACCTATCTTTAGCGCTTTAAAAAATATTCTGGAGCCAGCCAGTGGCATGATAATTAAGGTAGCTGGATCCTACATGGCCGATGGCATAGTTCGAGTCCTAGACCCAGCTGCTCGGAAAACGTGCTGGGTGTGTGTGCGTGCATGCTCAAAATCCTAAGAGGAGAATGGAGGAGAAGGGATTGCAGTGTGGCCATCCCCCCAGGGGTGATTTCTCACTTTCCCTCTCTCTGTCTCTGTCTCTCTCAGCAAGCACACATGCCCTATAGCAAGTTTTTTAAAAAATCTATTTGTGCATATAAAATTATTTCAAAAATGGGATCACATAGTATACATCATTTTGTCCCTTGTTCCCCTCCCCCTTATCTTGTACACTCCCATCACACACATTTAATGGCCACCTACTGTTGAAACCTGTGAATATGTGAGAATTTTTCTAGCCACTGTACTGCTCTTGGACATTTAGGTTGTTTCCAGTTCTTCATTATAAGTAATACTCAAGTGACTGTCACTGTAGACAACTCTTAATACTGCCCCAAATTATTCACTTAGGTAAAAAAAATTTCTGAATGTGGTTAAAAGAGAAACTCATGGTTTGCTTTCACCATAGCTTGCAAACTTTCCCTCCACAAAAGTTGAATTTTCCTTTCTTTTAAAGCTGTATTGTGTGTGTGTGTGTGTGTGTGTGTGTGTGTATGTGTGTGTGTGTGAGAGAGAGAGAGAGAGAGAGATCTACCTGTCTGTCTCTATATCTCTGTATATCACATTGCCTTGTTCCCGTGGGTGTAAGGCCTTTTAACCTCCACCACATACACCAAGAAATTAACCTTTTCCAAGTTTCCCAGGATAATTTCTATTTTCACCTCATTACTAATCCCACCTAAGGTGTCATCATTTAGAAGAAAAAGAATGCCACTTGCTTTGAGTCTCTTATCTCATATCCACGAAGTCTAGAAGTGTGGTTTGAGTCATCCTGCTTTTCTTCTTTGTATGAAATAAAGCTAACTTCATACTGGCACATTTTGGGGAGACACACTTGAGGAAAGTGGCTTACTTACTCACTGTTGGATAGAGTTCTATGTTGACAGCACTTTCTGCTCTCATCTCTCCACATTCCACCCCAACAGGCCTCATACGCAGATAACCTATTTAATTGTTCATCATATCTCTATATTTTGACTTTCAATCCTCCTACATCTTCTCTACTAATCTTTCATCATTTTTGTTTTCCCACCAAATTCTTCTTAACTTTCTAAGGTATAGAGAGCCTTATGGCTTCCAGAGTTAAATACAGAGAGGTTCAAATTACCATCCCCTTCCCAACTCTTGGCCACTACATACCATGTTTGGGAGTTTGTGTGGAGTTTGGGGACCAGGTAAAGGCATTTCATCTTCACTCTGCTTTTAGAATACATGGTTGTTTATTCAACAAATATTTATAGCCATCTATCCCTTATAGGCTTGGCACTATGTGGGGCCCCGAGGATGCAACTGGGAATGGAAAGTACACATTCACTCCCTCTAGGAAGATTGCTGCACAGTGACTCGAGGCCCTGGGTTTCATACAGAGTAGTTTTATTCACAGACATAAAACAACAGGATACATTCGTGTTTTTTAAAAGTGTAATTACTGAATTCTTCCCTTCACTGCCATCCATCCTCATGTGGATGTGTATATTGAATTCCTCTCTACCCTTCTTCCAGTTAACACCTGTGGGGTTTTATAACAAAATGGAATAAGTGAATCTGGACATATTCCTAAAAGGCAGGGATGGCTGAGGAAATGCACCAGTTATGATTCTCCAGCTTGGGGCCTTTCACACTAGTAGAAACTATTTATAAGATCCAAAGATCAAACTTTGATTGGCATTTATGAACCATAGGTTGTATAGGAGGAAACTAGCTTTTTTAATATAATTGCAAAATGAAAAGATTCAGGCATTGCATGGTGGGTAAGCGGTTAAGCCTAGATTAATAAGAAAGCTCATGTGTGTGTGTGTAGGGGGGTGTTGTTATTCTAGGTAATTGGATTTTCAGATTAAATGAAGATTAGCAAATAAGACCTCTTATATTGGAAACTTTGCTTTAAAATTCCCTAAAATATATTGGGTTTCTGCCTTAGTAAATAGAAGAAAACAATATTTGTAGGTGCAGTTTTTCCATAAGGATGTCAAGTGGTGATTCTAAGTAGAAGTTTTGTTTTATTGATTTTTTGCCATACACTCACCAGAGAGAGACAGAGAGAGGGAAAGTGAGAAATCACTCCCTGGGTGGATGGCCATGCTGAAATCATTTCCTGGGATTTGGGGCATGCACACACACACACGCTGGGCATGATGTTCAAGCCACCAGGTCTGGGACGCGAACCACATTGGCCATGTGGAAGTCCAGCACCTTAACCACTATGCCACCTGCTAGTCCAATAGAACTGGAGGTTTTTTTTGTTTGTTTTGGGATTTTTTTAATGTATTTATTTATTTATTTTTGCCACGTGGGTAGAAGGCATAGAGATGAGGCTTAATATGAGCTCACCCAAAGATATTTCTGGAAGATTCTTTGTTCAGAAAGCTTCCTTGCTATGAGAACTCTTATTTTCCTTTGCCTTGTTCTAAAATAGGGAACTTCTAACCTACTCATGACAGGGTGAATTCCAGTGAATTGACCCCCATTCATTCAGCTTTTGTTTATTTTTTTTTTAATTTGCCAGAAGGCACATAACACACTGGAGAAAGAGAGGGAAAGTGAGAAAGCACATCCCCATGGGACATGATCATGCTGCAGTCCCTTCTTTTCCATTACTCCCTCCTTTCAGGATTTTGGGTACACTTGCCCACATACCTGGCTTGCTTCCCAAGTCACCAGGTCTGGCACTCAGACCACACAGCCAGCCATGTGGGATCAGCCACCCCAACCAACACACCCCCAGCTGGCCCTCATCCAGTGCTTTGGTCTTTGTGGTGTTCTTCACAGTGAGGCAGAAAGGGTAGGATTGTTGTCCCCGTACTTTACCAAAAGATGCTGCCATTCGGTGACTAGACTTTAGCAACTACAGACTCCAGAAAGGATGTTGACTGGCAGCAGTAATGAGGGTAGAGTTTAGCAACAGACACTGACACAACTGGCTTATTGTGCTAGCCGGTGAGGCTGTGCTCCCGGGCTCTGCCAATACTGGCCTTTGGACCACAGGACTAGTGATCCTTTGCCCCTGGAAATGGTTTCCTCTCAGGCACGTCTTTTAGGGCACTTCAGTATGCAGCAGGCTCAGTGATCCTGGAAAAGGGGCAAGGAAACGGATGAGGAGAGAATGGCGTACAGGCAGATTAGAGGCAGACTGCTTTTGATCTATGAGTTCTTCCTCACCCGACTGTCAGCCCTCTGAGGGCAGGGACCGTGTGTGGCATGTCACCATTAAGTCTGCAATACCAAGCTCGCACAGGAGCAAATGTTTAGAGAAAGGAGGGGAAGGAGCAGGAAAGAATGGACAACTGATGCTTGCACGGATGAAGTGACGGCTGGGCATCAGTGGAAACATCCCTGGTTTAGGAAACCTTGCTTCTTAGTCCCAGTTCTGCCACTCTCCAGCTGTGTGACTCTCTCTAGTGCACAGGTAACAACACACTTTCTGCTTCGAGGGGTTATAATGAGGAGACAAAATAGAAACGTCAAGTGCTTTGAAAAGCATACAGCATTATGTTAACAAAAACAATGTCAGCTAAGGTATAACCCTGACCAAAGCATTTTCTTTTGGCTTTATCCAGTCCTCCCTTTCAAGCCCTGATATCTTCGACTCCCCAAGTCCCGAAGAAGATAAAGAGGAACACATTTCGCTTGTGCACAGAGGAGTGGACGCGTCAAAGAAAACTTCAAAGACTGTTACCATATCCCAAGTGAGTGAGCAGCCACGTTAAGGGGGTCCCTGCCAGTTTGTGCATACCCTAGTGATAGGCTAGAAACCCGCTAAGGATAAACAGGCAATGCACGTGTTTGTCATTCTTTGGTGACAATGACTACTTTGGTCATCAGAATCCCTGAGGCATGTTACAAAGTCTCAAAATTGGGCAGAATCCCTGCAATATAAGTTCAGTTCTTTATTCCTCATGTTTGCTCCTGTGGTTTGAGCTCTTCTTCACACCACCGTGCACACATTCACAAAGGCACCACCACCACCACCACCACAACCAAACTTAAAAAGCCTTGGGGTGTCTAAAGAGAATACATTAAACATATTACATGTCGTGCCCTCTGCTCATAGACCTTGCCTTCTTTTTAAGTTTATTTATTTATTTCACGAGTGAGACATACAGAGAGAGAGAGAGAGAGAGCGTGTTGGCCCAACAGAGTCTTGAAGCTGTGATCCACCCAACTTCAGCCAGCCCTGCATTGTGGGCATGTGTGCACCCAGCGTACTCAGTGAGGCCTCTAGCCTTGAACTGGGAACCCTTCTGTGTAGGAGCACCTCATAGAGCATCTTGTTTTATTCCTGCAGCATGGTCTGGTCCCCAAGATCTTGTCTTTTATATTCAAAGCTGGTCACAGATTATAGTTTTAAGACTGTAAGTGTAGATAACTAATGTCTCTTTTTTAAAAAACTGATTTGAATTCATATTTTAAGATGAATTTGTAGTCTAAAAATGTAATTTTATTGCATGCCCAGGAAATGGTGTCATTATTTTAAGTTATTGGTTTGTGAGAAACAAAGGAGACATTGTTCGGCTCCTGCATTTAAATTGCGAAGAGTACCCTGTCCAAGTTCTGTTCTTCCTATGAGTGCGAGCCAAGATTTTCAAATTCCATTTACTTGTACTAAGACAATCCAGTCCATTGGGATTATTTTCTCTGAACATTTGCAATTTCTTTCTGCCTGTAATTATTTGAAGCAGGAATTAGCATGAAGACATCAAAAATGTTATGTAGGGTTTTCCTTCTCATAGATTTAAGAATTTACATGTATAGATTTTCTTACAGTAGGCAGAAAATGATCCTCTAAAACAAATCAATTGTAATTATCCACAAACCCCAAGCATTCTTTCCTTACCCAAGGCTTCCACATGCAGAAGGGTATACCTATCGGTTTTTTGTTCTGACATCCGGGGTGTCTCCACAGTGACATCTACTGGTAGACGGTGGCTTTTCATGTTTCTGATTCACCCTGTTCTATCCCATTAGCCTAATGCACTTCCCTGGAGTTGTCAGGTCGTGTTCTTCATTGCTTCAAGAAATTCCACTTGAACTTATTTGCCCAGAGAATGTGGTGGTTGGTACTGTGTGAGGGCTTAAAAAAGCATTTGTTAGTGGACATGGGCTGGAGAGCGAGTCATGTTGGAAATTCCAAGAGAAGCATTGATTCAAGAAGGTTCTAGAAATCAGACAGTGTAAGAGTGCCAGTGCAAGATAGGAAATGGGGAAAGGCACGAACCCAGGAATAGATAATAAGCAGAGAAAAGAAGGACAAGAGAGCTCAAATCTTCAGACTCAGGTAGCCACTGTCACAGGGTAGGCTTGTACTGAGGGCATTGAATCCCAGTCCTGACAGTTAGTAGCTGTGAGGCTTGAGGAAATTGTTCAACCACCTCTCTAAGACCCAGTTTCCTGCCTGGTACAATGTTTGTGCCAATTGATCCTTGTTGAAATTGCCTAGCTGACATCCAGCATGTGACAGTGCTCCATAAATGTCACCTCCTCTTCCCTCTTACTATAACTCCTACTAACAATAAAGCACAGGCTGGCGGATGGCTCTCCCTGGCAGCAGAGAGCGCTTTTCCTCAATGGTAACTTGGCAGAGAAAAGGCGAGCAGAGAGGCTGGGAATGATGGCCCATCTGCTTTTGGCTCGCTCTGCCCCATCTTTCCCTCTAGAACAGCCTGAATCCAGACTCTACTCCTTGCCGTGCCAGCCAAGCCCCTTCTTGGCTCCTGCCCTGGGGTGGCCGGCTGGGCGCCTGCTGCTGGAGGGAGTCCCATGGCTGTGTTGCCAAGCTTCGCCATCAGCCTCAGCCTCCGCCCTGTCGCTCTCCTGCCTCACCTCCCGATGGCCTCTCCGGCTACTTTCCCACCTCCCCGGCTGCCTACCACCTCCCTTTCTCATGCTGGTGTCTCCTTCCTTGAGCCTACCAGGTGCCCCTCTTCCCTGCCTACCATGACTGTTCCATTCCCTGTGCCTTCCTGGCATCCTCAGGACACTTGTCCGTTGGGCCTCCCCTGCTGGTCCATCATCAGTCTGGCTCAGTCTGGCTCTCACAGGCTCTTTTCTTCAAAGGACCATGCAACTCAGGGTAAAAAAAAAAAAAAAAAAAAAAGCAAATGCAAACCAAGCCCTTCCTCAGCCTTGTCTTCTCCTAAATCTTCACATGAGAACTCTGTCTCTCCCATCTTCCTCCACTAGCCCTAAACTTGTAGGCCATACCTCTCTCCTCCCACCCGGCACTGACTAATATGCTACGATCAGGTTTCTGTCTTCCTTGTTCCTCCAAATGAAGTCCTCTCCAGTTTTCCCCTCAACACCCCTCACCCGTTTATTGAACCTCGTCTGATCCTTCTGGAGACTCTTCCACAGAGCTTTTGGAGCCCAGGCCCCTCTTCTAGTCTTGGTTTGTCCCCTCCCAACACTCTTTCTCAGCCCTGACTCTCTCTTCCCTCCAACCCCCTTAATTTGGGAATTCTCCAGTTTCACCATCAGGCGTCCTCTCTTCTAACTCTGTCTTACGCATGCCCCATGGCTTCCCCTTGCTCTGGCCTCGCTCACTCTTTCAGGCTCTAGCACTGCCCACTAGGACATATCCTGTGGTCCGTCCCCTGGGGTCCTACACTTCATTGCATCTAAAACTGAAATCATTATCTGGGCCTTCAACCTGTTCTTCCTCCCATAAAAGGTGTAACCACAGTGCCCGGTTCCTCCATTCCCACCCATGGCCCTCAGTCTGTACTTCCTCCTCCCCCTCTCCAGCCTGTCTAGGACTACACTCCCAGCCCCAAAGTCTGCTCTGTGAGCGCAGGGACCACATTTCCTCACCCACCACCCACTCCAGCACTAGGAGTGATGCCTGGCATTTAGTTGGATGTTCCTGCTTTTGCCACATCTCTCAGCATCATCTTCCGCCTGTCCTCTTGGCTCCTGACTAGTCAGGCCCTTTCCCTTTCCAGCTTTCATTGTAAAAGAGTCTCCCAGCAGTTCTCTCCAGCTCCTGACCTTGCCAACCCTCAGGCATCCAGAGCCACCACAGCACAGCGCAGCCTTCACCCTTCCACTGGCCCCTGCTCCTTCTCTAGCTCTCTTCTGCCCCCCTGAGGTTCATGCCGAATGGCCGCTTCCCACAAGTGTCTTCCGTTCTCTGTCTTTGCCTGGGTGTCCTCTCTTCCTGCAGCTTCTTTCTCCACCTACCCCTCTTTTCCCCCAGCCACTTTCTACTCCTCCAATATGGGGCTGTCAGCTCCTCCCTCAGGCCTTTGCTCTGAGATGGTTGACCCCTCATAGGTGTTTCTGGGGCTCTTGGTGCTTACTTCACTCTTGTTCAGTCACCCCCCCCCCCCTCGTCTGCAGTGTGTTGGTTTGTCTGTCCGTCTGCATCCCAGTGAGTTCTGAGCTCCCTGAGGGCCAGGAGAATGCCATGCTCATTCCAGAGTCTGTGGCACCTGGCCAGTAGTCAGGCACCTCTGTGCATATATGAGACCAGGTAGGAACTACCCGTCCAGGAAGGTGGTCAAAGTCAAGATACACAGATGGCAGCCCTGGGGTGGGGAGAATGCCTGTACCACACAAGCCCTCGGTGGCTCTGCGTGAAGCGCTGAGTGAGGGGAGAGTGCGAGGGAGGTGGGGACAGTGATGCAGAGGTAGGGTCTGACCACCCAGGACAGGGAGGTGCAACACGGACTCCTAGCCCCCCTGACCCTCCCCACCGTCTCTCATCACAGGTGTCTGACAACAAAGCATCCCTGCCACCCAAGCCGGGGACCATGGCAGCAGGTGGTGGGCCAACCCCTTTGTCCTCAGCGACGCCCTCCACCCTGTCGTCCTCTTTGGGAACAGCTGGACACAGAGCCAACTCCCCGTCTCTGTTCAGCACGGAAGGAAAACCAAAGATGGAGGCTACGGCCAGCAGCCAGGCGGCCGTGGAGGAGCTAAGGAGCCAGGTCCGTGAGCTGAGGAGCATCATCGAGACCATGAAGGACCAGCAGAAGTGAGTGACCGGGGGACCCTTCGCAGCCGCCCCCCCAGGCCTGGGGCTGGCCTGCTCTGGAGAGTGGGCCAGGCCTCCCCTTTGATGGTGACGACCACGTGGGGAGTGAGTGTGGACCCCAAGAGGCTTCATTTATACTTCAGTCTTGCTGCAGGTTTATGCTGGACCTACTGCATGCAGGAATGGCACAGGATGGCCAAAAGGCATACAGGGATGAGTCAGTTGCAAGGACTAACACTCTCCGTAAGCTGCTAAAAAGAAAAGAATTTAAATCCCACATAAAATATAGTATGTGCATGTACCACTTCGCAAATGAACCCAATAGCCAGCTTTTCTCTAACGTCACAAATACTGCGATTTTTTCACTCAGCTCCCAGATGAAGTGATTGGCCTGCATTGAGGGGCTGTAATGTATGAACACACGGGGGATCTTTAAATCGAAGACTTTATACTCAGCAAGATGTTCTGACCACAAGACAACGGGGCTTTCTCCGTGTATGCCTGCACTCACACTCTCATTGTAACCCTCAAGGAGCTGGGGGTTGGGGAGACCTATAAGCAAAGAGAAAGAGCCCACACAAATATCACCCAGGCTGCAGTTTGCAATGACAGAGCTGGTAGGAGGATTAGAAGCAGGAGGCACTGATCTGAGTAAACCAAGATTTGGAGAGTTTAGGGATCAGTCAGCTCTTTGTTGAGAGAATCGGGGGAGGCACCTCATGTTTCCTGAGTAGGATTTTGAAAGATGATTTAAGATCGCCAAGCACAGAACACTCCAGCAGAAGTAAGAGCATGCAGAGTCAGGGGCACACGGAGCAGCCTGGGGGACCAGCGTATCCCCTGACACCTGGCCTCCTTGCATCAGGAGGTGCCCAGGGCAGTTGCAGGAGATGTGGCCAGATACCTGCAGTCATGCCTGTGGGAGGGAGTCCAGGGATGGCAGAAGCCTCATTGCCTGCTTCCTCCGACATGGCTGGAGGACCTTGAGGTGTTGTGTGGTCACTTTAGAGAATACTTTACTCAAAGTTGATCTCTAATCTGCAGGACTTCTAAGAGCCTTCACCATACATTGTGAGGATGAGAGGGTAGCATATACCATGTTTCCCAAACATATTGAATCACAGAACCCTTTTTTCTAGAGCATCATGGGACAAGGGTTCCATGGAACTCACTTTGAACAATGTGGCTCTAAGCAGCTTTTGTTCCATTCAGGCTAGGAAGTGTCATATGGAATGGGGACCTCTTGCACATACGCCCTGCCTGAAAGAGACTCATCAGCTAAATACGCAGAACTGGCAGGGTGGTACTTGACAGGGTCTTCTGGGGCCAGCCATGCTGCCCAACTGCTGAAAGTCCTCAGTCCTATCTGGCTGTGGACATTACAGGTCCCATCCATGTCCAGATGTCATATGTCCCTGGCCTAGTTAACAGCCCCAGGGTCCCAGGCCATCCCAGAGCATTAGTTCTCAGTCCTCTGAACAAGACCATCATTGAGTCAGACTGGCCTGGATCCAGGGCTTCAGCCCTTCAGACCCCCTGGAACCTACATAACAGGGCCTGACAGGGCCTGAGCCTGCCTCTGAGCACAAGCTGCCTGTGCCTTGGGGCTGCTGCACCTCGTGTTTCTCCCATCACCACGAAGCCCTGTGTTTCTCCCCTCACCATGAGAGCAGTTGGCTGGAATTGTGCTTTCCTGGTCAGCATCGTGGATCAACACCTCACGGGTGCCTGATTTCCAAGGCCTGACCTGCATGCCCAGGGTTAATGGGTCCCCGTAACCAGTCCCCTGCCTTAGCTCCTTGGCGTCACTTTCCTTTTAGCCTTCAGCCCAAGTCTCTGCCACCTCTCTGCATTCCCAACGTGCTGGTTCTCACCTCCACCCTTCTCCATCGAGCCCCCATCTTCCATCCTCCTCATAGGCTTAGGCCTGTTTCAACTAGTTCAAGACGTGGCGGCTTTCTTTGGACACCTTCCCAGCTAACTCCCCTCACTCCCACACCACTCAAGGCTTTGCCTGCCTGTGGGATTGTGCTATTTATTTAGGATCTCACCTATTGCTTTCCTAACCTGAGGAGCACGCACTGAGATACGGGTACATAACAGATGCTCGAGTGAGTACGGTATCGAATCACAACTGGTTAATGTCAGAGGATCCAGTGTGTTCACTGCAATGCCAGGACCTGCCCAGACATAGGGACCATCACGGTGCTCATCTGCAGTGAGCACACACAACGTCACCTCTCCCTTATTGACTGTGCTATTTCCACAGTCTTTGGTTTTTTATTTTCCAACCCAGTTTGTAAAAACACACATGCAGAATGGAGTGTCTGCTCCCTTCAAGTGGAGCACAACTCTCTGACCAGGGTTTGGATGGTTATAAGCTCAAGGGTCCCAAATATAGAGCCCCATCTTTGCAAGACGATTCGTTTTGTTCTACATTATTATTATTATTATTATCATTATTATTTTTATTTCATTGTTGGAAAGGGCATTAGGCTGTGAACCCTCACTGACATCTGTGTTCGCCAGGACATGATGGCTGTGTCGTTAGGTCAGTTATTTATCTCCAAGTTTTGGGGTCTTCCTGTTTGTAGAATTTTGTGAGAATTGGTAAAAACATACCAGCAGCCTTTGATTAATTTAAAATTCTGTTGCAAATAAAGGAAATCTATATGGAGGGATAAAAATGTCTGCAGGGAGAATTAATATATACGTAACATTTAAAGACCAGTGATTCTGTAATAAAGGAATAGTTAGAGGCAAGATGACCAAATGTGAGCCTGGATACCTGGAGTCACTGCAAAGTCTGGCCACTTTTCCAGGAAAGTTTGGACTAAGGTACCTCAAAGGTCATTTCCATATCTACCTTTTTTTTAATCTTTTTTTTTTGAGAGTTTTTGTTTGTTTTTGTTTGTTTGTTTGTTTGTTTGTTTTTGCTATAGGGTGCGTATGCTCGCCAGAAAGACAGAGAGAGACAGACAGAGAGAAATCACCCCCGGGGGGATGGCCACACTACAATCCCTTCTCCTCTATTCTCTCAGGATCTTGGGCACACATGCACATGTGCCCGGTGTGAGTTTAAGCCTCTGGGTCTGGGACTCAAACCACGGTCGACTATATGAGAGTCCAGCAACATAGCCATTAATGCTAATTGCTGGTCCCCATACCTACCATTTTGATGGCTATATATTTTGGGGACCTCAAAGTGATGGGAAGCCATTCTGTCTTAAACATATTTTAAGCAGTAACCGTGCAAAGAAAAACAATTTTTTGTCCACATCTTCTTTTTTTATTATGTTTAGGGTTTTTGTCATAAGGCACATGAACTTGCCAAAAAGAGAGAGAGACAGTGAGAGGGAAAAATGAGAAATAATCCCTCAGAGAAGATGGCCATGCCAGACTCCCTTCTCCATTCTCCTAGGATTTTAGGTGCACACACACATGTCCGGTGTGATTTTCAAGCTACCGGGTCTGGGACTCGAACCATGGTCAGCCCTCTGGGAGTCCAGTGCCTTTACCACCATGCCACCTGCTGGTCCCCCATATTTTCTTTTTAAAGGGTCTGGTGGATTTTATAGTGATTGTAAGAAGTTTCTCATTTCTTATTGGGAAAATCTGGGCTTTCATTTCATTTCATTGTCCTTTGCTTTTCAGACGAGAGATTAAGCAGTTATTGTCAGAGTTGGATGAAGAGAAGAAAATCCGGCTCCGGTTGCAGGTAGGTCTCTCAGGGTCCTGCTGCTGTGAGGCCTGTGCTCAGTTGAGGGTGGGGACAGAGCTGGGGCTTTATTTTGAAAATCAATGATTGTTACTTCTCTGAACGTGTAGATACACTCTCAGAATTTTCTTAGGATTGTTTAGGCTCACTGTAACACCTCCTTAGCTAGACTCAAGATTTGGGGGAAGAGACACATTAGTAAATGTTTCTGATTTGGGATTTATCTTAAGCATCTCTTCTGTGAAAAGCTCCCCCCCCCCCCCGTCCCCCCCGTTTCCAGGAGGCCTCATTATAGGAACTGCCAGAGGACATGGCTCTGGGGAGGCCCCTGTACCAGCTGGCTCCTGGCATGTGGTCACTGGGACTAGCCACACTCGTGCTTGCTCCTCATCTCTTCATTTCTCCCTGATGGCTATGGCAGTCCTGCCAAGACTTCAGCGTGCCATTCCCGACTAGCCTCTGACCTGACTGCCATGGCCAGATGGCAGAGTGTGTGAGCTTTCATCCAGGGGGCGCCCTTGGTGGTGACTGGGAAGAAGGCTGGGTGACTCCTCGCCATCACTTTGGGCGTGTTCCCGACACCCTCCTGGGCTAACCACAGCTACCTTCTGTGCTGCCAGGTGGTCCTGCAGGTCAGGACTGCCCGTTGGCCCTCCAGCTAGGCAACTGGAGCTGTCACTGCTTGGACAAACTTCGGCGCTGGCAGCCTGAGAATGCAAACGTCCACCATTTCCTAGGACATTGTGTCCGTGCGCTTGTTCTTCAGGTTTCTGTCCTTTCTGGCATTGTGATTGATTTTCCATTTAGACGTCATTGTGCCCATTTCACCTTTAAAACGGTCAGGTTGATTATTTTCTTTCAGTCGACCAGGTTGATTTTGTTTCGGCTTCTATGAAACCAGCCAGTTCATCATGCCTTTGTCTGGTTCTTTTTCTTCCTTTATAGATGGAAGTGAATGACATAAAGAAAGCTCTTCAATCAAAATGAATACTTGATAAATGAAATGTCGCATTATTCATCCTGAGTCCAAGACTCAAATTTTCTGCCCCAGCCAAAATAATCTCGTGCCAAAAGATGAAAGGTTTGCCTCAACATGTCCCTGTTTGAAAGATTAGCACAAAAGTCTTGATAGCACAACACAAATTCCATCCAAGAGGAGAATCTTCCCCATGGTATCGTCCTGGGTCTGGCACTGGTTGTGACTTAGAGCAAATTGTGCTAAAGGCTTTTTCTACTTTGAGATCTCATGCGAAACGAAAACTCAGGCAGTTTAGTCCATAGTGGTACTATTTTGATGATATTTTCCATTAATAAAATGTAATTTCAGATTATTCGTTTACAAGCTTTATAATTTTATGATTTTTTTAATCATGTTTTGTCACAGATTCCCCTAGTGTTTGTACTGCACATGGTCAGGAGCGAGCGTCCTGTTCTTTTGCTTCAAGCAGAAAGCTGTCTCGCTTTGTGTTTCCCTTTAGATTCTATTACATATGCAATTTTAGGTCCGACCCATCCGTTCCCCTGCCAGCAAACCCCATCACCCTAAGAGGAAATTTTAGCTTATATATGATGGTATATTTACAAAAAGAGAAAGAGAAAACCTGGTATTTGCAATGATCTGTGCCTTCTTTCTACCACCCTCTTGATTGGAGCTTTTGTGATGCAGCTACCATGATTCAAAAAAATAAAAAAAAAGTTTTTTAAAAAATCGCCACTTATCCAAGTCCACTAGAGGCCACTGTCTTCAAAGCTTCTGTCACCCTAGCAAAAGGTCCTAAGAGGAGACAGCTGTGAAGTTGGGAGTACTCTGTGGTGCCAGCTGTGACTTTTAAGTTTCTCCTAGTTTTAGGTTGTTCATGAAACTAGAAATGTCATCCCTGCTTGATTTTTCATCAGCCAAGTTAAACCCCTGCTTCCTGTCCTTTGCACCTTTTGCGTGAACAGAATATGCATTATTAAAGCAAAAATAAATAAAAGTAAAATGCAAATGAAAACAAGGGGGGGGGAGTTGTATTCTTTCCTGCACTGGGTTAGTCGTGTGTGATATTGTTTAAACTGTTTTCACATCATGTCATTTGCCTTGCTCACGTGTAACCCCTTCCTCGGGTCCCAGAGAAGGGGAGGAGGGTCACGTTGAAGTGTAGCCACTGGATCTTCCTTGCATTTCTGGAATTGCTTTTTCCTTCCCAAGGAAACTGATGTTTGCTTGTCCGCTTTATCTTTGTAGCACACGAACAGTTCAGCTTTAGACTGTGTGACTGTTTTCTCACCCTTAGATGAAAATAAGGGGCATAGTGTATTATTGCAAGATTGTGCAGGGGTAAGGGTGGAGGGGGTGGTCCCTTAATGGCCCCTGAAGACGTTGGATGTGTTTCTAAAAAGCTGCTTTGTCTATTTCCTGCGTTTTATAGTGAAACTGCTCAACAGTAATAGATTTGCACAACCGCTAAGAATGAGAATGGGTAACACTGAAGGAGTGATGGAAAAAAATCACCACGTGGTATTATTGATCACTGAAAGTATTACAGATAAATGTCTCTTCCTTTCTCCTCCTCTCTCCCTGCCCCTGCCTTCCTCTTGCCTACGTCCTTGCTGAGGCCGCTACTTCTCTGACTATTGACCAAGCCCTCACACCCTGGTCTTCCTGGGTGGGAGCACAGTTAAGGGAAGGAAGGGAGTGTCTAAAAGAAATCTGACACCTTTCATTCCCAGTCTGGATTTGTTGCCTTTTCAGCAGCTTTGGTCTCAGTGAGCTTGGGGCCAGGAACACCAGGTCTCCAGGGCAGAGTTCAATAGTCCTGTCCCCTTGACTGTTCTCAGCATTCCTGCATTAAACTTGAAGCCTTCAAGAGATTACCCACCACCTAATATGAGGAGTGAATTCTTCAATGTTTGAGTTTCTCATTTACTCATCATGAAAATCCCTAATGATATAGTTTTATATTAAGTGTATACAGAGCCGAATTGTTCATTAAACTGAGAGGTTGGAGCATGCTCACGGGGCACTAGCCACGTGGAACGTGGAGGGCCAACATCTTGCCCTCATGGAGGCCACTGGCTTCCTTTGTATGAGGAGAGGGAGAAGCGATTCTAGAAGGAGAGGTGGTTATGTCCAGCTTCATTACTGCCCCTTGGGCTAGCCAGCAAGAGGATTCTGCGTCATGGAACTGGATGAGCTAATGCCCAAATGGCCACCATCTTTACTCTTTATACGATGGACCCATCGAGAATACCGAAAAGCTGGGAAGTATCACTTTTGAAAAAATTCTTTTGCATTCAGCATGGACTCAACCAGGCATCTATGGAGATTATTTTTTTGCTTCATTTTCTAAAGTTGTATTTAGAAAAGTCTTAAGTATTGTGCTTTGTAAAGAAGATGATTAAAATGAAATTTTGTGAAAATATTTTTGTTCAAAGTTGTCATGGTCCAAGAGGAATTGTATTTCTTGGAATACAAACCATTTTTCTCCATTTTATACAATTTGATTACTCTTACAGAAACGTCTTTAGAAGACATGGAATATAGGATGTACCCTCCCCCCCCACACACATACACACACACACACACACACAACTTTCCCAGGTGATCAGAAATCATCTATTAAAATATGTGCCTGTAAATTCTATTTTACAAATTGTTCAATGTTACATTCATACCTAAGCAGAAAATGCTAACTGGGTATAAATTCTTTTTAGCGTCAAAATCATTAAATTGTCATTATTCCATAATTGCATAAAGCCACTTTCGTTCATGAACAGTCCTGTGAGCTGCACATTCAAGCACACGATCTGTTTTTTCCCATGAGGACAGCCTGTATTTATCATCACATGTGCGTCTTTGGTTATTAATGGTGAGCTTTTATTTTCTTCGATAACTAGCTCCTTGATGGGCAAACCACAGGATGTATAATTTATTGCTCCTAGTTGCCATAGTCTGTATAAAAATAATCTCTAGGTCCACAAAAGCCTTTGTATGTACCTGAGGTCATCTTGGTCCTTTTTTTTTTTTTTTTTTTTTTTGGTATTAGATTGGGTTTTAGTTCTTTAGTTATTTTAGTGCAAATTAATGTCAAGATGTTTTAGCACCAAGCAGACTCGGTGAAAAGCTTTTTTCTTTTTGGTTTTCTACAAATGAGAACCATAACAAAGCAATGCATGCGTGGGTGACGGGTGTTCAGCATGGCTGATTGTGGCGTCTGACAGGGAAGGCTTGGCACTTAGGAACAAAGCCCGGGAAAGAAGATGCAGTCCCCAAATTAGCTCTAATGAAGAAGAGCGATGGCCAAGGCAGAGAAAACTCTTTCCCCGTCAGAAACAAATGTCAGTGGCGTAAGTACAAAGCAGGGGTCAGGTCTCTAAGGCTATGAACCTACCCTGCCATTCCTAGTTCTGTGCCTATGGACACCAAGGCTTGTGGAGCAGAAGTGGGCCCCCGAAACCAAGGAGAAGCTGCGAAGAAAGTGCAGGTTGCTGAGAGGTGGTTTTATTTCATACCTTTTTAATTGATCCCCAATTGAAGTGGCTGTGGGAGCAGCCCTTCCCACAAACCATGTGTGCTCATCGTGTTTGAGAACTGGGGATTCACGGTAAAATGGGCTATTCTATTTTTTCTTGTCGGAGTAATAGGCGATAACTTACTCCACCAAAATAGAGAACAAGATGATCTGGTAGGTTAGAGCTAGAATTTTCTAAGCAAAAGCTAGAAGAAAAAAATGAGTAAAAGAAGGGTTGTGGGCCAGCAGGTAGAGTGGTGGTTAAGGCACTGGATTCCACATGGCCGACTCCATGGTTCAAGTCCCAGACACATTGGCTTGAAAAATCACATGGGGCGGGGGAGGAGTGGAGGCTGGCAGGTGGTGTGGTGGTTAAGGGCGCTGGACTCCCACATGGCCATTCATGGTTTGAGTCTCGGACCTGGCGGCTTACTTTCTCACTTTCCGTTTTTCTCTCTCCCTCTCTCTCTGTCCCTCTCTGGTCAAATTTAAGTAAATGAATAAAGAAATAAATAAAAGTTAAAGTAATTATTAAATAAAAGAAAAGAAGAAAGAAAGAAAGAAAGAAAGTCAGTCACACCAGGCATGTGTGCCCAAAATCCTGAGAAAGGACTGGAGGAGAAAGGATTGCTGCATGGCCATCCCCCCAGGGGGTGATTTCTCACTTTCTCTCTCTCTCTCTCACTGGTGAGTGTACACACCCTAAAAACTAAAAAAAAAAAAAAAAAAAAAAAAAAGTTGAATTCCTAGAGAACCAACTTCATGGAGCCATTCTCTGTAGAGTAACAAAGTTATTTAAATCATGCAGTTATAACAATGTCATTTACGTCTTGAATGTCTCTCCATCCCACTCACCCCTGTAGAACGTTAATTGTTCTCCAGGAAACAGATTTGTTGGCGAGCTTTGAACTCTTTGATGGAAGGGTGCCCTGGGAATGCAAATGTTCCTTATATTAATGAAGTAAGTTTTTAATTAATTAAAAATAAGTTTTAAGGGGTTTACAAACCAGTTTCTAAACTAACCAAGTTGATAAAGCCATCGGAAACCAAACAGAAAACCCATGAAGAAATGAACATTTCCAAGCTTATTGCCCTAAGAAAAACAGAGCTGTCTTAGGAGAAATGGAGATTCCTTCCAAGTTTCATGTTGATCTCTTTGTCTCAGTCTGGGCAAACCAAGAATCTGAGGCTTAGGCTCGGGTTCTGCCGCTGAATGCTGAAGGGAGAGGGGTGAGTATGGATTGGACACTTGTATGAAACACCCACCCTCCCTGTCCTGACCCCAGCAGGGGCTTGGAAGATAGTCTTCTTTGTTCTTGATCAGGGCAACCTCAGTGGAGGAGTGCATCTGGAATGAGGAGAAGGACATGGATTGAAAGAGAAGTGTCAGCAGGAGCTCCTGGCCTGGAGGGAGGACCAACCTACTTTCATAGACATACATCTAGTGCTGAGAATCTAGGAGGGGATGATGAGGAAGACAAATAGGCTGCAGCTGAGAGTGGCAAGTTTCATGGTAATAGGTGAGCCTCTTAACTAGAGTCTTCTACATTTTTTTAAATTATGTTTCACTCTCTTGGACTTTTTTAAAAACAATTATTTTACTTTATTTATTTCAATTTGACCAAAGAGAGACAGGGTGAGAGAGAGCAAGCTACCAGGTCTGGGACTTGAACTATGGTCAGCCATGTGAGAGTCCAGCACCCTTAACCACCACGTGATCTACCAGCCCCTCTTTTGGATTTTAAATTTTAATTTATTTTGTATAACTTTTCACGAAGCTTCCATCTTTTACAAAGGCTTGTGACCAGCAGATGGCATAATGGTTATGTCACTGGACTCCCACATAGTCAGCCGTCGTTCGAGTCCCAGAGCCAGCAGCTTAAAACTCATGCCAGGCTTATGTGCATGCATGCCCAAAATCCCAAAGAGGAGAATGGAGGAGAAGGGATTGCAGTGTGGCCATCCCTTCAGGGGCTGATTTCTTGCTTTCTGTCTCTCTGGTGAGTGCACACACCCTATAGCAAAAATCTCTCTCTCAAAAAAAAAAAAAAAAAAAAAAAAAAAAAGGAAAGAAAGAAAGAAAAAGAAAAAGGCTTAAGGGACCACAGTGATGACCACAGGCTCAGATAGAACACGGTCACCTTGCGTATTTTTAAATAGTTAACTTTTTTCTGGTTATAAAGCTAATGTTAAATAATGCCCAAAGTAGAAAATAAAAAAAAATATATAAATAGAAGGCAGGAATTATCTAATCTTACCCAGAAACAGCCTTTAATTATTTTGGTCTCTCATATTGGAGGTGGTTCTGTGTATACAGTATGTTTTTTATACTTGATATGACCATTTTGCCATTAATGTTTTAAAATGTGTAATTTTATTGGCTATCTAAGACTCCATCTATAGATGTGCCAGAAAGTATTTAGCCAATCTCTCATTGAGCATGTTTGGAATGCCACGATGTTTGAGATGCCATGAGGTGCTGAACGTGAAGAGTCCCTGTCCTCCAGGAGTTCAGAGTCAGGACTGAGGAGGACTAGACAGGGAAACAGGCAAGTCTTCCTCAGTATAGAATCATAACCATGGAGGGACCAGCACTTGGCCTAATGGCTATGTCGCTGGACTCCCATGTAGTCCTGGACCCGGTGGCTTAAACTCACGCCAGGCGCGTGTGCATGCGTGCCCAAGATCCTTGAACAAATAGCAAAACTAACGAAGATAAAAAGAAGGCATAAACCAAATCACCAAATCAAGAATAAAATGGGTTATCACTACAGATTCTGCAGCTCTTAAAAGAATAATAACAACTTTATGATCAAAAATTCAACATCTTAGAAGAAATGGACCAATTTCTTAAAAATCACAAACTACCAAAATTCCACCAAGCTAAAGTAGACAATCTGAATAGTTTAGAACCACTGGAAAAAATGAGCTTGTAATTAAAAGACCCTAAAATTAAATTTCTAGGTCCAGATGGTCTCACTGGAGAATTCTACCAAACATATGAAGAAGTAGCACTAGTTTTACACAATCTCTTCCAGAAAACGGAAGAGGACAGAATCATTCCCAAGCCATTTTATGAGGCTAGTATTATCCTATACCCAAACAAGGCAAAGATAATACCCACCCCCAAAAGAGGAAGAAAAAAAAATCAAGATTTCCCATGATGGGGCCAGTAGGTGGTGTGGTGGTTAAGGCTCTGGTCCTCCCACATGGTCAACTGTGGTTTGAGTTCCGGACCTAGCAGCTTTCTCTCTCTTCTCTCTCTCTCTCCCCCTTTCTGTCTCTCTCTGGTGAGTGCACGTGCCCTATAGCAAATTTAAAAATAATAATGAAATTAAAAAATTCTTTTAAAAAAAAAGATTTTCTATGAACCTAGAGACAAAAATACCCAGTAAAATACTAATAAATCTAATTTAAAAAAAAAAAGAACTCCTAAGTCAGGCCATTGGAAACCTTCAGCCCTAGGTCCACTTCTCCATGTTCACACTTAGAGGTGCCTGGTTGTCTTCAATAGTCTTCTTTAATTCAGAAAAAAAGTAGCAAATCACACTGAAAATCATACTTATGTACCCCATAAGTATGTACAGTTATTGTGTCAAAAATAAACCTTAGAAAACAAAACAGAAATATCTTAGGATTTTTTGCAACAGTATTTTTAAGTGATTTCATTGCATTTACTTTGAATAATCCTTAAAAATAGATAGTTTTATAACATCAATAATTACATAATACTAGGGGCTGGCAGGTGGCATGGCAGTTAAGGGCACTGGACTCCCACATGGCCGACCACAGTTTGAGTCCTGGACCTGGTGGCTTGCTTTCTCACTTTCCCTCTCTTTCTTTCTCTCTCTCTTTTAGTCTGTCCATCTCTGGTGAAATTCAAATAAATAAATAAAGTTAAAACAATTCTTTAAAAAAATAATTACATAATACTAAGAAAATAAATGCTTAATGTGAGTAGATTCCAAAAAAAAAAAATTAGGAAACCAAATTAAGCAATGTTTAAACATTACACAGTACAACCACATGGAATTTACTTCAAGTATGCAAGGCTGATTTGACATTTGAAAATCAATCAGTATCATCCACCATATAAAGAAGTTAAAGAGGAAAAAATATATGACCATATCAATTGATACATAAAATATATTGGAAAAAAAATCCAATACCCATGCTCAACAAAAACTCAGTAAACAAGGAATAGAAGGAAACTTCCATAACTTGATAAATAGGATCTATGAAAAATTACAGCTTACTCAGTACTAAGGGAGAACGATCTGAACGCTTTCCCTCTAAGATCAGGAAGAAGGCATGGATGCCCACTTTCACTGCTCTTTTTCAACATAGGACTGCAAGTTCTAACCACAGTAATAAGGTAAGAAAAAGAAATGAAAACCATATGGATTAGAAAGAAGATATATAGGGAACCAACAGTTAGCGTAATGGCTATGTCGCTGAACTCCCACGTAGTCGACCACGGTTCGTGTCCCGGACCCGGTGGCTTAAAACTCACGCCAGGCGCATGTGCGTGCGTGCCCAGGATTCCAAGAGGAGAATGGAGGAAAAGGGATTGTGGCGTGACCATCCCCCCTGGGGGGTGATTTCTCGCTTTCTGTCTCTATGTCTCTCTCTGTCTGTCTGGCGAGCACACTCGCCCTATAGCGAAAAACCTCTCAAAAAAAAAAAAAATAAATAGAAAGAAGATATAAAACTGGCCCTATTTGAAGATCACGATTATCTACATAGAAAACTTGAAGAAAACAAAACCAAAAACCCTTGCTGAATTAATAGCTGAGCTTAGTAAGGTGTAATATAAATTCAAGATACAAAAAGTTACATTTCTACATACTACCAGTGAACATTTGGAACCTGAAATTAAGTACCATACTATTTATAATCACTCTAAGGGAAATGAAATACTTGGGTATAAGCTTAAAACATATATAGGATCTCTATGTTGGAAATAAGAAAATCCTAATGAAAGCACATAAATAAATAGAAAGGCATATTGTGTTTATAGTTTGGAAGATTTGACATGTTGGGTTGTAGGAAAAGTCATGAAGTATTTTTCTGTTTTTCTATGCAAAAATGCATCATGACTTTTCTGATGACCCAATGATAAAGATGTTAGAGAAAGGGAATCAAGGGGAAAAATAAAGAAGCAAAACATTAAGGAACACAAAAATGGAAAATTACCTGTTGATGACAACATGTATGATAATATCTTTAACTGAACTAATAGTGTATTCATGCTGGGAAAAATCATTTTGCATGATGTAATGATATACAGTGATTTAATATATTTTTAAAAGTTAAAAATAGGGTGGGGACCAGCAGGTGGCATGGTGGTTAAGGTGCTGAACACTCCCACATGGCCGACCATAGTTAGAGTCCCGGACCTGGTGGCTTGCTTTCTCACTTTCCCTCTCTCCATGTCTCTCTCTGGTCAAATTAAAATAAATGAATGAATAAATAAAATTAAATAATTTAAAAAATTAAAAATAAGGTAAAAATATTCTCTCCAATTTGATCTATAGTTTTAGTATAATTCCTATCAAAATCTTAACAAGATTTTTTTGTGGATATAGACGAACTTATTTTGACATTTAAATAGAAAAACATGGGCCCCAATAGAGCTCAATCTTGGAAAAGAAAAAATAAAGGAGGGCCAGCAAGTGGTGTGGTTGTTAATGCGCTGGACTCTGACGGGGCCAACTGCATTTGAGTCCTGGACTTGGCGGCTTACTTTCTCTCTCTCTCTCTCTGTCTCTCTCTTTTGATCCACCAAAGGACTAGTATTTAGAATAACTGTATAAAGAATACTTAAGACGCAGGGTTTTTTAAAGTCCAATTAGGGGGCCAGCCAGTGTCATGGTGGTTAAGGTGGCTGGGTCCCGTATGGCGGACTGAGCGGTTTAAATCCCGGACCCAGTGGCTTGAAGAACATACTGTGTGTGTGTGTGTGTATGTGTGTGTGTGCGCGCGCGCGCATGTGTGTGTGCATGCCCCAAATCCTGAGAGGAGAATGGAGAAGGGAGTGTGGCATGGTCATCCCCCTTAGAGGGTGATCTCAATTTCCCTTTCTACGTTCCCTTCTTTCTCTGTCTCCAGTGAGTGCATGCACCCTTATAACAAAAACTTAAAAAAAAAAACTAAAAAAAAAATCCAATTAGAAAATAGACACAGGATATGAACAGACATTTCACCAGAGAAGATATACAAATGGTAAATAAGCACATGAAAGGATGTTCAACATCGTTAGCCATTGGGAAAATGCAAATCAAACCACAATGAGATATCACTGCACACCTATCAGAATGGCTTTTTCAAAAGTGACAACACCAAATGCTAGCAAGGTTGTGGAAAAACTGGACCATGCATATATTGCTCGTGAGAAGTTATAAGTTATATATTTAATTTTATTTATACATTCACTTTAAAAAAATTGACCAGAGAGAAATACACACACACAGAGAGAAGAGAGAGAGAGAGAGAGAGAGAGAGAGAGAGAGAGAGAGAGAGAGAGAGAGAGAGGAAAAGCAAGCCACCAGGTCCAGGACTCAAACCACAGTCGACCATGTGGGGGTGTCCAGCACCTTAACCACCATGCCACCTGCTGGTCCCAAAAAAGAAACTTGACAGTTTCTTAAAGAATAAAACATGTAGGGCCAGCAGGTGGCACAGTGGTTAAGGAGCTGGACTCCCACATGGCCAACCACGATTCAAGTCCTGGACCCAGTGGCTTGAAACTCACACCAGGCACATGTGTGTATGTGCCTCAAATCCCAAGAGGAGAATGAAGCGGAAGGGACTGCAGAGTGGCCATCCCCACTGGGGGTGATTTCTCACTTTCTGTCTCTCTCTGTCTCTCTGGTGAGCACACATGCCCTATAGCAAAAATCTCTTTAAAAAAAAATAGATTTTTGCTATAGGGCATGTGTGCTCACCAGAGAGAAAGAGAAAGTGAAAAATCACCACCACCACCACCCCCGGGGGGATGGCCACACTGCAATCCCTTTTCCTCCATTCTCCTCTTGGGATTTTGGGCACGCACGCACACGTGCCCAGCGTGAGTTTTAAGCAGCTAGGTCTGGGACTAGAACTGCAATCGACTATGTGAGAGTCCAGTGACAGGACCATTATACCATCTGGTAATCCCAAAAACTCTCTCTTAAAAATTAAACATGCAACTACCATATGATACAGAATTTGCACTCCTAGACACTTATCCAGAGAAATGAAAACTCACGTTCACACAAAACCCTGTATATCAGCTTTATGCCAACCCATACTATATGATTCCATTTATATAACATTCTTCAAGCGACAAAATTATAGAAATGGAGACTACATTAGTGGTTGCTAGGAGTTAGGGATGGCGGAGTGAGGAGGGAGATGGTGTCACTATTAAAGGGCAATAGGACGGATCCTTGTGATGGAGCTGGTTTGTATTCATTGTATCAGTGTCTATATTCAGGGTGTGATATTTTGCCATACAAGGTGAGAATCCCTTATTGGAAATGATAAATAGGGAACGTTCTAACAGAGCCATCAGAGTGCAGCATAGCCTGGACATGATGTCCTGGAGAAATGATTGGAGGCTTTGGGGGGGGGGGGGGCTAGCACCTGCAAAAGATAAGACTGAAGGGCGGTACTCGGAAAGCTGCCGCATAGAGCAGGAATTAAATTAGAATCCATGGACAGAAGTTACAAAAAGAAGATTTCATCTGAATATATGTGACACCTCTGTATTAGGTCAAAGCGATTTCCAGAACACGTACCTAGGAAGGAACAAGGCAAGGGCAAGACCAGAACGATCTTTCAACGAAAGAGAAAAGACTAATCCGGTCTTTTGCCATTTTCTCCTCAGCAGGGCTGAGGGGAGCTGAGAAGGACACGGGGGGGAAGGGGCTGGGGGATGCTTCAGGTGTGCAAACTGCGGAAACAATGAGAGAGTGGGCTGCGTGTGCCAACTTCGGGGAAGGCACTCATTAGCTTGGTAAATGCTGGGTTTTGCCTCAGCAGGGTTTGTATTTAGAGGAAGATATGATTCAAGCCAGCATGGCAACTCCTGTGGGTCTCAGTCGGCAGGGCCCCCGTGGGAGCTGAGAGGAATTAGGAAGCTTGCAGTGGGGTCAACAGTGAGACACCAGCTAGTGGCTTTGAAATGGGCCCTTCTGAAGCCTGTGCCAGTCACTGGAATAATTTCAGATGAATGGGTACATTAGGAAAATTACTACTATTATGCATTACAAGGTTACAAAGAACACATGTGTTTTTATAGCATCATATGAAAAATAAATCTTAGAACAGAGGTGTTGAGAGTTCTCCTAAGCTTTTCTGTATCCCAACTCTGGTCTGTGTGTTCTCACAGATGTCCTCAAAGCTCATTTTCCATTATTGACCACAGAAGAGTATGCACATCGATGCTGCTTCTGAGGTTTCTATCAGGGCTGGGATTATGGCAGAAAAGATTTCTTCAAGGGTTTCTACAGGCGGTTTCTGTTTTCTTCTGGGGGTGGACTGTGTTATTGCTGAAACAGGAAGAAGAGAAGCTGAAGTTTTGTTTCATAAGTTTTGTTTCGTAAGTTAAGTCCCATCCTGCCTGTGTAAAATGGCTTGTGATATGTTGCAAAGGAGTCCATCAAGAAGGTGCCCAGCCACAGGACCAGCAGGTGGAATGATGGCTATGTCACTGGACTCCCGAGTAGGCAACCGCGGTTCAAGCCCCGGACCCGGTGGCTTAAACTCACGCAGGGCGCGTGTGCATGCGTACCAGAGATCCTGAGAGGAGAATGGAGGAGAAGGCATTGCAGTGTGGCCATCCCCCCTGGGGGGTGATTTCTCGCATTCTGTCTCTCTCTGTCTTTCTGGCAAGCACATTCGCCCTACAATAAAAACCTCTCCAAAAAAAGAAAGAAAGAAAGAAAAAGAGAGAAAGAAAAAGAAAGAAAAAGTGCCCAGCCACAGTGGCATAAGCAGCAGGGCCCTGCTGCATGATGCTGGAGCCACAGGGGGAGGGTCTGAGTTCAGATCCCCGGCACACCTCTGGGTGCTCATAACCCTGGGGGGCCAGAGGACAGATCATGGTGTGGCCAGATCCTGTTGTGGGTACCTATTTCCTCCACCATGAATTTTTTTAAAAAGTGAAAAAACAGGTACCAGGAGATGGCATAATGGTTAGGTCACAATGGTTATGTCATTGGTCTCCCATGCAGCTACGGTTTGAGTCCCTGACCCAGTGGCTTCAAACTCACGCCAGGTGCATTGTGTGTGTGTGTGTGTATCCAAAACCCCGAGAAGATAATGGAAGAGAGGGGATTACAGCATGGCCATCCCCCAGTGTTTTCTCACTTTCTGTCTCTCTGCCTCTCTGGCAAGCACACATGCCCTATAGCAAAAATCTCTGTTAAAAAAAGAAAAAGTGCAAAAGGGGCTGGCAGGTGGCGTGGTGGTTATGGGCATTGGACTCCCACATGGCCAGTTGCAGATCGAGTCCCAGACCTGGCTTGCTTTCTCATTCTCTCTCTCTCTCTCACCCCCTCTCTCTTTTTCTCTCTCTGATCAAATTAAAATAAAGTTAAATAAAATAATTATTTTAAAAATATCTTTAAAAAAAGTAAACAAACAAAACAAAGAATTGTAGAAAATATTTGTAAATTCCATACCTGACAGAGACTTACATCCACAATATATAGCAAACTCTTCCAACTCAATAATAAGAAGACCATCTATTAAAAAATTAGATTCAAATAGACATACTCCAAAGAACTTACACAAATTGCCCATAAGCACATGATGAGGTGTTCACCATCATCAGCCACCAGGAAAGTGCAAATCCAAACCACAGTGAAGTTAACACTTCACACCCACTAGCATGGCTACAAGTAAAAAGACAGAAAGTAATTATTGGCGACGATGTGGAGAAATTGGAACCTCCATGCACCGTGGGTGGGAATGCAAAATGGTACAACCACCTAAGGAAACAGTGGCGGTTTCTCCAAGGGTTAAACAGAATTGCCATGTGACCCAGAAGTCCCACTCCTACATAGAGGCCCCAAACATATGAAAACTTATGTCCACATAGTGTATGATTCCATTTATATGACAGGTCCAGAACTGGCCCATCTACGGAGACAAAATGTAGACTAGTGGTTTCCAGGCGCTGGGAATGTTGGAGGGATGGAGAGTGATTTCTAACGGTTATTGGGGCGTTTTGGAGGAGGTGATTAAAATGTTCTAAAATCGACTGTGGTAATGACTGCACAAGTCTGTGAATATACCAAAAATAATTAATCGTACACTCTAAGTGGAGGAACTGTATGTCAATTACATCTCAAACTGTTATTAAAAAAGGGGAAAAAATCCAAAAACCTTATGACAATGTCTAGTGCATCCTGTCTTCTAAATTCAACGGTATTACCTGCAGCAGTAGTACTCCTCCTCTTCTTTCCTTTTTTTTTTTAAACATCGGAGTCTAAAATCGTGAGGTGCATTAAGATTGAGTGAGGAGCACTTTGGGTTCATAGGCGAGGTAGGCAGCGTACTAGGAGTCTGCTTTCCAGGCAAACAAGGTCGGTTAGTGGTATATCCTGGGGCCACATCAAGGACACAGGACTAGCTGGCCTCCAGGACAGGGCTCAGGAGGGCCATGCACTTGGCAACCGTGATGAGTACAAAATCAGACATCCGCTCATCCGGTCCCGGGTTACGACTACAGCCTGTGTTTGATTATTTCTGTCCCATCAGTGCTTTCAAAGAGTTTTTACCCTGCTTGTAAGCTTCAACTTAAAAAAAAGAAATTGCTATAGGGTGCATGTGCTCACTGGAGACAGAGAGAGAGAGAGAGAGAGAGAGAGAGAGAGAGAGAGAGAGAGAGGAGGGAAAACAAGAAAAAGCGAGAAAGAATGCTCGCCTTCTCCCCACGGGGGACCACCGCGCTGCAACCCCTTCTCCTTTTGGGATTTCGGGCCGCGAGCACACGCGCCCGCACGTGTTCCACCCGCTCAGCAGAGACTCGAACTGTGCCGCGTGCTGTCGTGCCATGTGGGCTCCAGTCACTGGCTGGCCCCAAATCATTTTGAGAAAAAAGAAGACTGGGGTCCCTGTGATCAGGCTGCAAGATTGGCAAATAATGAAGGTCCTGAAATTCCTGAATCCCTTAGTCTCCGGGATCTGGAGCTGTTTGGCGGAGGCGGCAGGGGGCGCCCTCCCCGCTCCTGCCCCGCACTGCCCCCGGCCCTTCCCAGCCTCCCCTGCCCTGCCCTCCGCCGGCCCAGGCCTCCCCGGTCCGCGCCTCTCTCTCAGGTCTTCCAAGGGCGCGCGGGGCAGCGGGGCGCCGCTCCGGGGAGGCTGCAGGGGGCGCCCTCCCGCCCCCTCCGCTCGTCCAGACCTCCCAGTCCCCGCCTCTCCGGTCACCAAAGGGCGCCCCCGCGCGAGCGCCTCCGCCGCTCGGGGGAAGCAGCAGGGGGCGACCTCCACGCTCCGGCCCCGCCACCGCTCCCCGGCCTCCCCCTCGCCCGGCCCTGCGCTCGCCCTGACGTCCCCAGCCCCCGCCTTTCTCTCAGGCCTTCAAAGGGCGCCCGCCGGGGCAGGAGCCGAGCTCGCGCCTTCGGCCGCGCAGGTCCCTCAGCTCCCGCGTCCCCGAAGCAGGTGCCGCGACTGCGAGGCCGCCCGCCCGGAGGTGGGGCCGGGGAAGGGCGCGCCCGGCGGTCGCATGGAGAGCGGCGGCGGCACTCCCCCAGCCGGGGCGCTCGGGGCGGCGGGCGAGGCCCCCCAGTGCTCGCTGCTGCAGGGCAGCGAGGGTGCGGTGGGACCGGCGGCGCCCGACGGGACGACGGAGGGCGCTGCTGGTGGTGGCAGTGGCGGCTGCGGCGGTAGCGGCGGAGGCGAAGAGGGCAGGGGCGCGCCGCGGCGGGCTCTGCGGGCAGTATACGTGCGCAGTGAGAGCTCCCAGAGTGGCGCGGCCGGCGGCCCCGAGGTGGGGGCGCGGCAATGCCTGCTAAGGGCCTGTGAGGCCGAGGGCGCCCACCTCACGTCCGTGCCCTTCGGGGAACTCGATTTCGGGGAGACAGCTGTGCTCGACGTCTTCTACGACGCAGGTGAGGGCGGATTCCCCCACCCCACCCCTGCTTTCCTTTCTGTCGCACAATCCACGGCACCCTACTTTTCCTTTTCGGGAGGGTAGGATAGGTAACATTGCACCCTTCTACAGATAACAGAGGCCACTGGTATTTAGGCTCCTTTATTGTTTAGCTCTCCCCCTACCCACATTTTTCAGTTTGCCAGAGTGCCCGCGTTCAGCTTGCTGGAGACAGAGAGCCTCCTACCCCCATAAGGAATGGTCCCTCCTTCCTCTCAGGATTTTGGGCACACGAGCACCCAGCGTGTTGCCCCTGCCACCACCAGGACTGAACGTGTTGCCAGCCACGTGGGATCCAGCCGCCTTCACTGCTCCCTTTCCGCTGTGACTCCCAGAGCAGGCTGCATAGTAGAGTCTCCTGGGGGGGGGGGGCACTTTCAACCTCTAGTCTCCTTGCCCAGACTGGACTCTGGACAATGACACGAGCATCCGAAGCCTCCAGGTGTTTAATGCTTCCCAGGTGATTCATCCTGCAGCTGAGTAGGACTCTGTGTGTTGTCTCTTCTTAGAAATAGCCTGGTGTTCTTTTCACACTCGAATTTCTGCTCCAAAACACACTGACAGTGGGGCGTGATCTACCATCATATGACAGGCATTTTTTAACCCACAGTGCATGAGCATTCCAGGGGTCAGGTCTCCATTGCCGGAGTGAGACCCTGGATCTCCAAGCTCACTGTAATGAGTGCCATAAAATTCCAGCCTTGGGACCAGCAGCTGGCATAATGGCTATGTCGCGGGACTCCCATGTAATCGACTGTGGTTTGAGTCCTGGACCCAGTGGCTTAAACTCACGCTGGACGCGTGTGTGTGTGTGTGTGTGTGTGTGCCCAAGATACCGAGAGGAGAATGGAGGAGAAGGGATTGCGACGTGGCCATCCCCCTCTGGGGGGTGATTTCTCGCTTTCTGTTTCTCTGACTCTCTCTGTCTGTCTGGCGAGCGCACACGCCCTATAGCAAAAACCTCTTCAAAAAAAAAAAAAAAAATTCCAACCTTAAGGTCAGTACTTTGGGTTGGCAAGAGTTTCTCCAGGAGTGGGGAGTGGGATAAAGTTGTTGCTTGGCTGCTTTTCTTAGCACGCCTTTGGTGACAAGCCTTTGGCACTTAGGTGACATTCATAAGCATTATATGTGAGACAGTAATTACCTGGGAGTCCTTGTGTCCTTGTGCCTCAGTTTCTCCACTGGTCAGAAGGGAGTAACGGTGGTTTACCCTAAACTTAAAAGCATACGAGAAGGTAAACGCCAGTTGCGTCGCACTGTAGTCATAAACTAGGTTTACTGTGATTTATTCTTTGCCAGAAGCTGCAGGGACTTTTTTTTTTTTTTTAAGTGCAAATCTTCCCCAGCTGGAAAGGAGGAGGAGGGGGGATGAGATCGCAGGCTTGTTTAAACAAGTGGCAGCTGGACCTGTTGAAAACACTCCACGTTCCTGACCATCTGAGTATACGCTTCAGCACAGCATCTTAGAAAAGTTGTTCAGGAGACTGCTTCCCCGAGAACCACTCGATGTTCTCGATTTCGATGCATTCGGCAATTCGAAACAGACTTTTCTTGGAGTGGAGAGATGTCTCTTTTGCTGTTAGGCTCAACTTGATCTTCCTGCCTGCTGATGCCAACCCTGAAAAATTCGTGTGCAGTGGCTTTGCTTTTCTCTCCGTGTGTGCATGTGTGTATGTACACGCACGTGCACGTGTGTGCATGTGTGTGTGTGTGTGTGTGTGTGTGTGTGTAGAGAGAGTATTCACCTGCTAACAGGCCCTTTCTAACGGGTTGGGTGGGAGGATAGAGACAGCAAATTTCAAGCTTTCAATTCCACAGCTGTATAGCAGGCATGTTGCCTTTGGGTCCAGATCACCTCCAAGTTTGGCGACACCATGAACCTCCTTCAGTTAATCTTGCTCTGGTCTTGAATAAATCATTTCTCAATACATCATTATAATTACATTTTTTAAATAGCTGTGAAAAAAGATATATGCCACTCAATAAGTGTGTATACAGATTCAGTCCCTACCTCTGGCTTCTTGATCTCTAGAACTGGCAGCTTTTTGGCATTGTCCTTCAAAATCTACAGATCTGTCACTTTGGCTTTTTTTTTTTTTTTGAGAGGTTTTTGCTATAGTGCGCGTGTGCTCACCAGACAGATAGAGAGAGACAGAAAGACAGAAAGCAAGAAATCATCCCCCAGGGGTCATGGCCACACCACAATCCCTTCTCCTCTGTTCTCCTCTCGGGATCTTGGGCACGCATGCACATGCACCCGGCGTGAGTTTTAAGCCACCGGGTCCGGGACGTGAACCGCGGTCGACTACGTGGGAGTCCAGCGACATAGCCATTACGCTAACTGCTGGTCCCATGTCACTTTGGCTTCTTTGAAACCATGCTGTCCGATTTGATAGCCACTAGCTACATGTGGCTATTTACCTTTAAATGAGTTAACATACAATAAAATGAAATGTTCCTTAGATGTGTTGCCCACATTTCAAGTGCCCAGTAGGTGCGGGTGGCTCTTGTATGGACTGGTGACAATGGCATTTCCTCATGGAAGAAGGTCCTGTTAGCCAGTGCTATTCTAAAAACTGACCTGTGGGCAGGGGAATTAGTGACCTGGCCCAAGTGTGATTTCAGGGGATCGTAGAAGTGAAATGGGAACACTCCTTTTCTCCTCTTCTCATAGCAAGTCAAGGCTGGAATTCCACTGTGATTTTCCATCTCCTCATACTACTTGATGTAGTCCTGGGTGGGTCCCTTGTCCCTGGTGATTTGATGAGTGGCAGGAAAGCCACAGGTAGGCCTTAGACCTAAGCAAGAACACTGCTGGGAAAGAAAATTACCATGGGCTTTGAAGGGTGGGACACATACATTTGCTTTTCTCCTTTTTCATTGTGTCAG